>JADDOH010024209.1:0-582581 GCA_016648135.1 Agrypnia vestita
CGACGGCAAGCCGGCAAGCAAGCAGACGCCACGAGTTATAAGAAAGGAAGTAAAAAAAGGGTCTATCGATATGTTTTTTATGAACGCTGCGTTAACGGTAAGAGATATTTAAATACTTTTTAAAGAGAAGTTGTGAAACTCAAATATGTTTATAAAAAAATCCGCGACCACATACATCTTTATGTTAAGGTTTATACACAAACTGATGAAATAAAACTAAAAGTTACTAAAAATTTACGCGTGCAAAGTCGCGGGCACAACTAGTTTAAATATAGTATTATTATGATTCTTCAATTCTCACGTTAAATGGAGCTGTCCCTCTCATCATGTGTAATTAATAACTAATTTTTATGGACAACATTTTTTTTTTGTTTTATATTTACCAAAGCATTAATAATTTAAGGACACGGCATAAAGAACAATATATCATTTTATGAAAGTTGTCTCCAAATCAATTATAAATGGTTATTGCGTGTGTTTAATACATATATACAATAATACGAACTACTCGAGTGCCGACGCCTTTTTACTGTGACAATACTAGAACAAATGCTCACTACAACTCGCTAGTACCTAGAATACACAGGTTAGGTAACAATTATACAAACATAGCGGACGTGTTTGGTTCTGGCCTGTCACAGTATAGGGGCGCGATACTGAGAGCGCTTCATTCCGCCATAATGTAATTTATATACACTTTCTTTTTTTTGTTTTTCTCTCTGTTTATATTATTTTTGCAAATAACTGTTATATACCTACATATGTAAAAGCCTATTTAGGCGTAAATGAATGAATAAATAAATAAATAAATAAATATCACAGCAACAATCAAAAATGCTTAATTAGCATAATTTGAACTTTAATTCCATAATTGTTTTAAAAGAAAATTGTATTTTATAGATCTTTCTTTAAATTAAGTGCTAGAATATCATTTTTAAAATGTGATTGTTTTGTTTTAAGAAATACGAAAAAAATTGTTCAGGATTAGAAGAAAAGCGCCCTTTTGGTCAAGAAATACAAAACGACGTTTTTAAATAAATGATTATCTAGCAAAGAGTGATAATTTGATAATCGACAACTGATTAACTAACTTGAACTATTGACAAACATGAAAGTATGTGTTTTAGAAGCATTTGATCAAAATATTAATTTTAAAACTCCGCTCTAGCTTATTAATCGGATACAAATAATTCTGTCTTAGTTATATCTAAACTAGCCGTTCACCTTAGAAAAATCAAGGACCTGGTGGAATCGTGATAGCCGATTACTTATTTGCTATTAATTTTTAATTGCTAGAAGAATATATTTTTTTAAATCAATATAAAATAAATTTGTAGGTATAATAAACGGAACAATGTTCATTCGATCTTTGGGGGTTTTGGTTGAGGATGATGTCTGGAGAAGCTGCTTTTTGAAGTCACCACCCGTCCTGCGACGGAAATATCCAAAATCGTCGAAATACTTGATGATTTCATTCGCTCGATAAAACAATTACATGGTATAACATAAGTACGATTACAAAGACAAGGATAGATACTCGATGGAAAAGAGCCTCGAGCCTACGCCGGGGGTCGCTGATAGACTGACATGCCCGTAAAGGGCTTTGGCTGGTTTTTATATGTTTTGCAAACAAAGAACTTTATTGAAGTCTTGTTGTGTGTGTGGATTGCTGACGTTGCAATGGCTTGTATAGACTCGTGTAGACCCTGATGTGTCTCAATTTGTTTACGCGGAATTTTTGTCACATTTGTACGTGTGTGTGTGGCCTGGATTGATTGATGGCTTATGTATTAAGGTATGAAACGTATGTATGGTTACATAGGCAAGATAGATACTCGATGGACTAGAGCCTCCGTCCTACGCCGAGGGTCGCTGAGAGACTGAAATGCCCGTATAGGGCTTTGGCTGGTCTTTATATGTTTTGCGAACAATGAACAAAGAACTTTATTGAAGTCTAGTTGTGTGTGTGGATTTCTGACGTTGCAATGACCTGTATAGACCCTGATATGCCTCAATTCTTGCCACATTTCTATGTAATGTGGCCTAGATTTATGGCTTATGTATTATGGTATGAAATGCCATAGATCTTTGAACATGTCACACTAGAACGTTGAATTAATAATTTAAATATTTCCCAAGGAGGTAATTGTTAAAATAGTTCCCCAAAATGTTTCTTCTTTTGCAATATTACAAAGATATAAACATTTATTACCTCTTGTGGATGATTGTACTACCCACTGTGTGGAGGGTTAGCTCGGCTACCCCATTGCGGAAGGGTGTCATGGGGAGGTAAAACTCTAGGGGGAGCAATCCTACAGAGATTAACATACCCAAAAATTACTCACGAATGAGTTTTCGAGAAAAGTATTACGAAAAGTTTTTGCTGATTGAACCCTTGGGTGTACCAATAATCTTTTTCCTCCCCAATAATCCTTGGGGTGTGATTTTATATACCTTTTGTGAATTTATGAAAGTTTGTTTGTTGAATAACAGGAGCTGGGCAAAATGGTATGATTTGATATTTGTAATATATTTTTGTATTTTTTTCTCAGCAGATATAACTTTTTCTTAACAATGCGGCATAATTTACTTCCATCCATCTATTTAGTAGTTATTGTATATAGAAGTTATGGTATATAGTAAGTTATGGGGAAAAAAATATACTGTACCTACTGTAAGATAAAAAGATCACTAAGTATAATAAATATATATATTTTGATGTTTAGAAACCGCGACTATTCATTATTTTCCAGACGATATTATAAACAAAATATACGAAATAAAATTGATAGGAAATATATTTTTCTAATTACTATTTACAATATAAACTATCGTAAAATTTTGACAGAAATTTTTTTGAAAATTGACACCGACCAATAAAAATTATCTGTGACATATCATGTTAACTAGGTCTGATAAAAAAATATTGTTTGGGAGACTTTTTGTTATTTGATTTAAAAATTAAGCTCTAGGTACTAGAAATACTCAGGGCTAAAAGTATTTTCGGAAATAATATGACTCGAAGCGAGCCCTTGAAACACGATATTTTTATTGAACTAACTTGGATTGTAAGCCGTTGATTAATATAAAATATATCATGACATTTCGTACTGTCAAGTAACATCTTTGCAATGAGAAGTTATTTGTCCGCTTAATGAATTCTAAATATTCCAACCCAATTTTAAGGTGATCGACTAATTGTGCTTTCAGTACCGAAGACTGTAAAAATGATAATTTAAATGTTTGAAAACGGAAAAATAATATGTCAATTAAGAAATAAAATATTAGGAAAAAATAGTTTAAAAAAGTAAACATTGAGAACTGGGGCATTTTCAACATTATAAAATTCCCCAAAAATATAGAGTAGGTACTTTATTTCAATATTTTTTTATCAACATATTCATTTTTCATTCCAAAATACAAAGATGGAAAAAATTCATTTTTCATACTTTGAGAAATGCGTAGGCATAATTGTTTAAATAAGGTATGCGCAATGAATAAGAATGAGAGTGATAGGAATGCAAAGACATCAAGGACATGAATCGCTAATTTCAATAGCGGACTGTTTTATATAATTAAAGTCATAGATTAAAAAATAACCCCTAAAACCAAGTTTTTTTTATACTCCCTTTCCCATTTACTAGTGGAAACTGGTTTGGCGCTTAACCTACGCGTTGGGCTTCGGTCGGGCGACGCTACGAAAGAGAGCAATAAAAAAAATCCAAAAATCTAAAATTATACTATAATCAGGTTTATTGTCTACCATATGCATCGGAATCTCCATACAACTTACTTATAAGTTGTATGAAAAAACCATTAAAAATTTGAAAAATCCAAAATTGTACTATAATTATTATTATTTTTTATCGAAAATTTGATAGATATTCTTAATCGTCGCCACGAATCTACTTGCAAAGTTTCAGCTCGATTGGTTCACGAAAAAAGGTTTAAAAATCGATCCAAAGTTTTTCGTCAAGCAAACAGACGCCACGAGTCAAAAGAAAGGAAGTAAAAATGAAGGTGAAAGTTTTGGCCTTGGTACATTGATTCTCAATGACCCACTTTTATAGAACTTATAAATAATTTTTCAGTTTTATGAAACTTGGATATAAAACCAATGCGAAACTGAAGAAGATATAAAACTTGGTTTTGTAACAAAGTCCACTATCAGTATCAAATGCTATTAAGTAAAAAATTCAGCGGTAAGAAATCTAGTATGTGGCTAACTAACTAACTAACTAACCACCACGCCGTTTCTCCGCAGGGGTAGGCAGAGAGGATTGAGCGCTACACTCTTTTATCCTGGCACACCACTTTTGCTTCGGCCACATTCATACATCTTCTCATGCAAGTTCTACGGTTGTTGCGGCTTTTAACGTGGCCATCCACAAACACTTGTTGTATCTGATCGTGCCAGGTCTTTCGCGGACGCCCTCTATTTCTGTTGCCTTCAACACTCGCCTCATATATTTTCCTCGTTCCTTCCATCCTTTCCTCGTTCATACGTTCCACATGACCAAACCATCTGAGCACTCCTTTCTTTATTGTATCTACCACACTACAGCCAGCATTGCATTCGCGTCTAATTTGTTCATTCTTTACCCTATCGACCAAAGATTTTCAACACAAGCGTCTTAGTGACCGCATTTCTAGCGAATTTAGTCTACTTTCTTGTATGTGGCATCGATAGAAAATCATTTAAACCGTGAAAAATAAATTTGAGAATGTGTTTTAGGTTTTCTGATAAAACATTCCGCTAGGTTTAATAAATTAATTAACATAGCGGCCATGGCTACGGTTCGGAATCCTAAATCTCGGAGAGAACATTTACCCTGAAATTCTACCTCGAGAGTTGCGCCCATTATATACTAGACCCTTGGGAATTTACAAGGAACAATTCGCCGATCTGAAACACTTGAGCCGCACGGATACAATAAAACCACATTTAAATGACTACAAGTCTAAACGCTTGTTCAGACACAGCGGGAACCGTGCCGTTTCAGAATCGCATGAGATACGTGCGGGTCTCATTTACCTAGGTTTGTATGTGATCGTTCAGACACAACCGTGCGGTTAGTCAACCGCTGCGGTGCCTGCAAACCAACCGCTAGAAAATAGACCCGCACGGCGACCGCACGATCCTATTACTATGGAGCCTTACGAGAGCGTTCAGTCGCGTTGCGGGCACCGCACGGTTCCATGTCACAACAAGGGCACGCGTGGATTATATTCTCTTTTCTATGGTTATGGATCGCTTTGACACTAAATTTTTTATTGATAAAGTGGAGAAAAGACATGTTAAATGGGAGAAAAGACTTGTAATAGTGTGAGGATTACTCAAATATGCCAAGAACCAAACTTGGCAGGAGTTGGTGGAGATATTTGGAAATGGTGTAAAAAAAGAGTATTTTAGAGAAGTAGGTATTTATTCACCAAAAATGAACTGACAGAATGATATTTATGTGTCTTGCCATGGAACACGGCCGTCGTTAACAAAGAAATGAGCAAATATATCTCTGATATTCAAAGATGGAGAACGGCACCAGAACTGTCAAACTGACGTTTATTTTCGCGCGCACAAATCGCTTATTAACCGCGACTGTGTGAACAGATGACACAAATCGCGTGTTTTGAAACGCGATTCTGAAACTGAACGGTTCCCGCTGTGTCTGAACAAGCGCTAAACGTATTATAGAACCCTTTCGGCTAGTAAGAAGTATTAAAGAGTTAACGTTATTATTACGGTCGTTGGACATATTAATGTGTTACATAAAACGGATATATCATACGAACCATATATTTAACTGAGAAGCAAATCTCGACGTTTAGTCCGAGAAAGCGTCCTATCAACCAGGGGGGAGAGGAAAGCCCGAAGATGTAATTAGTACATATTGCACACATCGTAAAAGAAGTGGACACTTCACAACAAAGTGCATGTAATTTACAATCTCTGAAGAAATAATCAGTTAGGCCTCCAACCCCGCTGTGGTAGAACGCTCTCCTGATGACGCAGGATAAGACTTCAGCGGAACGTCGAGATTCGCTACTCAGTGAAATATACGGTTCGTATAAAATATTAGTTTTATTGAACACATAAATAGTAAAAAGAAACTTTCTTATATATCTTACATATTGAATTTAACTTTTTTAAACATATAATTTTTTTAATAAATTTACCATAGTAGGCTTATTAGATAAATGAATAATATTGATTCAATTTAATCTTATAAGAATGATAATAGTTTTTGGGGAGAAATGTGGAAATGTTTTTTGGCGGGTCTAAAGAATACGTATGCAAAATTTGGGTCAGATAGGTCAAATGGTGTAGATTTGGCATCCTTTTATATCCTCTCAACTCTATTTTCAGATAGCAAATCAAAATTAAAAAAGAACATTTTATTGCAATTAACAATATTATGATCATAATGCAACAGATAAAACAACTTCGTTGTACAATTATACCTTTTGTAATGTAACATTATATGATATTATTTAGATAACAATGCGTTCAAAGTCAAAGTCTCATTACTAAACAGAGTTACTGCGTATTATTTAAAAAGAAAATAGAAAGCTTTCTTTAACATAAGTGAAAGCATATATAGATAGAATTTTCTATAAAATATCGAGTAGGAATCGGAATGGGATATTGAATTTATAAGAAAATTTATACTCAATATTGTGTTTTGGAAATAATATTTTCCCAGAAGTAAAAATCTATATTTTTTCGCTATCAAAATATATCATTCTACAGGTAAGTCATACTAAGTATATATAATATAAAAATCGTAAATGTTCTATGTATCTATGTATAATCGTCTGAAAACGATAATCCGTATAATTGTTTTATGATATGATAAAGGAAAGTTACTATGAAACCTAAATTTCACCACAATGGAACACAATTCGTGTACTTAAACATTAAATGAAAGACGTCGATTGCAACAATGGTAGCAAAATATTCAAATTAGATGAATTCCAAAGTAAATTTTCAAGACATATTTGAACGAATCGCAACCAGAGTTAAACTTGATCCTAGCAATTTTAATATTGATAACTTCTACCCAACTTGATCCATGAAACCATCTGAATACTCTGAAGTAATTATAGTGAAATTTTCTAGGAAAATCTCCCGAGATAAACCTTCTAGCAATGTGAATAAAATTCACAAATTTTTCTCATTTGTTTGTTTGTTTTACATTTTGTTTCATATTTCAAATATAATTAAAATTTATTCATTACATTCGATATATTTTAAATACGAATATCTTCCTAAAATGACAAAAACTAAATTAATTTATTAATTTATGAATGACCAAACCAATGATGTTTTAAAAATAAATAAATTTCATCAACTTTGTGGGCCTTATATGATTATATATGGACTTGACATGCCTTATATGATTATATGGGCTCGAGACATGTCTTAGAAGCCACAACAACCGTCGAGCTTGCATGCGAAGATGTATGAATGTAGATGAAGCGAAAATTGTATGTCAGGACAGTAGAGTATGACGCTCTACCCTCTCTGCCTACCTCCATGGGGAAACGGCCTGATGGTGAGTTAGTTAGTTAGTTAGAGACATGTCTATTTTTTAAATAATATTATAAAATAAACGATTATCTTAAAGGTATTAAAATTATTGGAAAATCTGTCTGATAGTCTACTTACAATTTATGTTTTAAAATACACTATTTTTTAATAATATATAATTTTCTTGTGTTTTTTTTTCAACTTTTTTAACATTTATATTTTCTACTTCAATAAATTGAATTAATAGATTTTCTTTGTTCAATAAATCAAAAAAAGAAAACTCAAAATCCCTGTCGATATTCCTGATTTTAGCTGTTTTTTCAAGACTGTCACCGAAATCGACATCAGACCACAACATCAGCACTCATAAAAACACATCATCTTGATGATGGACTCCGCACTGGAATCCGAAACAATGGTCAAAAAGGTTTTTAAATCACGGCTAAGGTCGTAAAAATAATGATCCATGAAACACAAACCATAAAATTTAGAATACACTTACTGATGACCACTAAAACGTCTGCAGTAGAAAATAAATTCAAATATATAAATAGTAAGAAGAAGCTTTCTTATATATCTTACTTAATGAATTTAACTATTTAAAACAAATATTTTTTTTAATAAGTAATACTTTTTAATAAATTTACCATAGTACGTTTAGTAGATGAGTAAATAATATTGATTCTATTTAATCTTATAAGAATGATATTAGTTTTTGGGGAAAAATGTGGAAATGTTTTTCGGCGGGTCTAAAGAATACGTATGCAAAAATTGGGTCAGATAATATAAATATGTTACCACAAAATAAATTTGCTACATTTGAAGAAGAAAATTCAAATATGTTTGAACACGAAATGGTCGCTGCTACTTGAGGAAAGGAGACACATATAAGTCTTGGATTATCACAAATGATGAACAGAAATATAATAATTGTGTCCACAACAATCAATTGAAACTTCAACCATCCGATACTAATAATAAAACATAAAAAATAATCTCAAGCTAGGAAATGAATACGAGAGGATTATGATTAAAATCTACTGAATTCAATCTGTTTGCAAACTGTACGTTGACTGAAATATAAATGTTGAGAATAATAACTCACCATACAAGAATCTTGAATCTTTTAATGATAATCATATAATGATAATTTGATTATTTATATTTGCTAGTTATCATTGATATAAAATAAATCGTAGGTTGTATCTATTAAATAAATGAAATTTAAAAAAATAAAATAAATGCATAAAATTGTGAGCAATTCACGCCTATTTTTGCGCTTAATTAAATAAAATTAAAATAAAGATTTGAATTGAGGGCACTTGAAATACTATATGAAATACTATGTGAGTACTCGTGAAAACGGCGCTATATAAATTATCCAACTATTATGATTAAAGTTGGCTTATGATTCTGTTATAATTCTCCAAAATCAACGAAAATACATTAGAAAGTTTTTTATTATGAATGAAAAGAAAAATATGTAATAAGAGAGACAATAATGGAGTTTATCTTCTATGCGTACTCCTTGAATATATATTGAAAAAATTGTAATGTTACGTAATATATATTTTATAAAAATATGTCCATAGGAACAAAACATAGTTATAAGCTTTTATTGATACAGAAGATTAATAAAGTTTCCGAAAAGAACTGCTTCTTACAAAAAATGTCTAACTTTCGCAAGTGAAATTGGATTGAGAATTTCTAAGACGCAATAGATTTTGAGTATTAAATACACAAAACATTCCTATATTTTTTTTATTAAAAATATGCATTATTTTCTTGATAATAAAATTATATAGAATCCAAAAAAAAAAACTTGAGAGTTTCACAACCTTGCTGAGAAAATTCTCTTTTCATACTGGCGTAATATTTCGAAGGGGTAAAAAATATTAAGAATGAGAGCAACCCTTGCCGACTCCCCTATTCAGAGCTATTCCCTTGCGATGATTTTCGCATTAGGGCTGAATAATTTTCTGCCCCCATTTGATAATGAATCCGGCGAAAAGCTCGAATAACTCGCGCCCTCGAAAGCCTTTCGATTACAGATTCCGGAAATTGTGGCGTCGCAGCCCTTGTGGAGGGGAAATATGAAAACGTAAAACGTAGAATTGATTATTGTGATGGATACCTTTGTGGATACAGTGCACAAAATACCTACATTATAGCAAGGTAATAAAAACGTTTACGGAAAAATAACGATCCGAAAATCATATATTTAATGTTTCGCAGGATTAATTATAATTCTATGACAATTACAGTAACCCTGTTATAAAAAAATAAAAATTACAATAATTATAGAGTAATTTTATTATATACTGCAATCAACAAGCCTGCATAGAAGTATTTTGTCTTTACCTATGAAATATATGTTTTCTAATTCAATTTAAGCTAGTTTGAAGCTCGATATTTTGCATTCGACTACGAAATTCAAATTCAAATCAATAATATATTATAATCTTGACGTTATTTTTTCAAAATTAGTTTAATTTCATTTACTTACACATGCTGTAAATACCGAAATGGAAAAATTTCAAATTATAGTGGTTAATTTTTTTTTTTCAAAACAGATTTTTTGAGTATATTTCTAATTGATTAATCTTATTTGTTTTATTTTTCATAAAATTGATACTTAAAAATCTATTGCGTTTTCATAAAAAAAAAGTAAACGACCTAGCCCACGATATTTAAATTTCACAAACTCTCGATATCTCTCGATATCATTATAAAACGTAATATTTTCGTAGAATTATTTTTTTCTACAGTTTCAACAAATTCCATGCATTTTTGATGTGTTAACATCTTTTCTCTCGCCTTTCTGCAATATGTGGAAGTAATTTCGTGAAAATGGACGGAAATGCGTAACAGGAAATAAGACGCCAGGGAAGCGCGCAATTTCACACAACCAATGAACGCGCGCATTCGAAAAAATATATCATTTATAGACAAATCAATGTCCAGTAAGTGCCATCACAGTGAAGACGCACATTTCCAACAACCAAAGCTTCTAATTTTGTATATATGTTACGCAACTGGTGTCAAGCGTGTGTTTTATTATGAGATGTCAAATGTTACACTTCATATGCGACTACTGTAAGGCTCGCTCGTTTTTTTTTTAATTCATTATCAATTCAGGATACTTAGTATCACTCTTAAATGTAAATTGTTTTACTTATCTTATTCGCACAACAAACATCATCGATTAAAACCAATTTCGTGACCTACCTTCATTGTTAGGAGTCCAAGGCCACCAAAACCGATGGCAGCGAGAGTCTTGGCCATCATCAGACCCATCAACATCACTCCTCCGCCACCTCCTTTTCCTCCCCTCCTTCTTCCAGTTTCTGAAAAATAAATAAAAAATAAAATTCACTTTAAAATATTGTATTTTCTTCACCTCATTATGCCGTATCAGATCCCCCTGACGTTGGCGATCACTATGGAAAAGACTTCCCTGTCTGCCGCAGTCTAGAATAGCTCTCCGACTTTCCTGATGCCAATCCACTCCCGAATGTTGCAGAACCATGAAATTTGTCATCTTTCTACTCCTCGGCGTCCTTCTATCTTGCCTTTCATAATTGATTTAATTAGCCTTTTGTTATCACTTCGTAGAACATGACCCAAGTATGCGATTTCCCGTCGTTTTATTGTGGTGACCAGCTCGCGCTCTCTGTTTGCTATCCTCAGTACCTCCGCATTCGATATTTTATCAGCCCAGAGGATTCTCAGCATGTGTCGGTGCAGCCACATTTCGAATGCTTCCTGTCGATTGAGCATATTGACTTTATGGTCCAGGTTTCAACCATATAAAGTACTTCATCAGGCGCTTTCGCACTTTGAGGTTTAAATTGTCATTGTAAAACACTTTTTTTATTTTAAAAAACATTGCGCGAGCTTCTTCTTTCTTTCTTTGTCAGGATCCATGTCGTCGGTGAGGAAACTTCCGAGGTATTTAAAAATCTTTATTTTTTCTATGGTTTGCCCCTCAAGTTGTAGTGTCAGATCGTCATGAGACTTTTGGCTGAATATCATATACTTAGTGTTTGATATGTTCATGTTCAGACCAAAATCTTTCCTAATAGTGTTAATATCATCTAGGGGGTTTTGAAGGTCTTCAATCTTGTCATCTGCGTACCTCAGCGTATTAATCAGTATTCAATTGATTTTAACTACTGCTTTAATGTTGTTTGTCGCTTTTTTAAACAATCTATCGGGGTATAAGTTAAATAACAGTGGTGATAGAATACAGCTCTGGTAAACGAATTTCAACTGTATGTTATACAAACGTCGCGAAATAGGTGATTTGATTTACCTATTAAAAATTGTATCAGGCAACGTCGACTGTCCTGAATTATTAAATAGACTAAAATTCCATGTTCCCTGTAGATCTCGTAGACACAACCCAGTCTTTCACATTGATTTTACCTCATCCAACTATCGTCGTAATTCATATTTCTTGAAATATAATCACAAATAGATAGATTATTATAGATATTAAATAATATTAACTTTGTTGTCTCTACCTGAGTTGAATAATTTTTATAATTTTTTTCAACTACTAATTTTCAAGAGAAACAGAATCTCTCATCGACAGGTGAAGTAATAACTTTTATAATAAAGATTTTTTTCACATATATTTAAATAAATAATTTTATGTTTATTTCCTTTTTAAATTAAACAATATATTTAACATAAAATATAGATAAATGGCGCACCTACGAAATATAATAATAAAAATTATATTATTTTAAAATTACAGTATAACGTTTTAATTATATATTTAAATTACCGAAATGATAAATTATAAACGTACACAATCATTTAGTTATAAAACATGTTTTCGATGATGAAAAGGCTAAAGAGATTTTTAAAATATATTTTATTCTAACTTTGTAATACAAACACAATATGAGTTATTATTACTACTATAGTTTCGAGAGGAGCAGTTTCTCTCATCATCAGGCATGGTTAATAACTATATTAACCATACTTAGTGATGTGATGAAACACTTCTCTAAGACTACATTTGAGTTTAATACTACTAGAATGAGAACATCTTTAGATCTCGAAACTTATAGTTTAACTACAAATTTAAATTAAAAAAAATAGTATCCAATATCAAATTGATAAAAAAATAATTTTCTATGCTGCCTTACAAATTATTCATAAAACTTTTATTTTTGTGAAAATAGGTAGAAAAAACTTATATACGAAGGGTGATTGCAACGGAGTATAGAGAGGAGAGAAGAATGTAGTATTGTTAAGCAAATACCCGAGTTCAAATTCCTTTTTATTTCTCAACGTTCTATATTATTCTGTTTATCACTTTACGAGCGACGCGATGGAGAAGTTTAATGCTACGTGAATGAAAATAATGATTATTTTCTATTATGTGGTTTGCGAATCATCATTCTTGAGATGATTCAAGCGATGGATTTTAATAGCTCCTAGCTACAAATGTAATACTACGTAGAAATGAAATATCAAAAAAATCTGAACTCAATTAATAGGACAGACAACATAAGTTAAACAGCATTTTAATTTTTAACAGTAATAAAATTAATTACCGTGACAGTCACTGAACATTATTACTGTACGTATCGTATAATTTTAACTTAATCTGCATTAATATTAAATGAAGGCAGCGTTATTAAAAGTTACTAAGCTAACATTATAATAAGAGTAAAATTGGCTTATTCATTTAATGAGTAGAACATTTAAGATATTACGTATATTTTGATGATTCGGCATTAATTTATTTAAATGTACCAATTATATTATGCAGACGTAAACATTTCATGTTCATTGTAGAACTACAAATACAGCAAGTTGTTTGACTTACCGACAAGTTTAGACTGCTCGTCCACGGTCGACAACGTCTGAGAGATGACGTCCTTCATTTTATCTCGTCCCAGCAGGTCAGGCAGCCTGACGCGGAACTCGTGACTCTGCAAGAACCTCAGCGCGTTGCCCACCAGCGTGCCGTCTTCCATCTGCCTCCCTCCGTCCGCCAGGTTCTGGGTCCTGACCAGCTCCACCCCGTCCACGATCTTCAGATCACCGATTCCGTTATTCTTCTTGGCCTTGATGAGCTGCTGCAGGACGTTCCTGGCGATCCTGATGCTCTGGCAAGAAATCGAGGCGTCGTTTTGATCACAGTTTCCGAAGTTTAAACTGTCACTCACTTCATTGTCGATGGAGTTCATTTTTGTGGGTTCTTCAGCAACACTAGCTTGGAACAACTGAAACGATAACGCAAAAAGCGCAAAAACGACACACCGCAAATTCATTGTTACAGTTTTATAAAAATTCACTCGCTAATCAAGATTGAGAGCTGCAGACTCTGTGACAACTATGAACTAACTGGTCGTTTGGTTCACTCTCCGTTTGGTTTATATACTGGATCAAATAGATGAGTTGCAAAAACACGACCAAAAATAAAGCAAAACATTCAAAGTAGGTGGAACCAGCATGGTCCATTAACCCAGCGCTGAAACTAAAATGTTCCATTTCTTTCTTGTTTGTTTCTTTTTACTTTCATCTCGATTTGAAGGTGAGCGGGAGTTGCCGCTATCTGTTAGTGGCATTGTTATTTAGTAATCTGCAATAAAGCAGAGCAGGTGCACTCTTTTTCCTTTGTTTTTCGTACCAACGGACGGTCCAAGCGGAAGCGCTCGGTCGAGCGATTCGTATTTTACCTGTTCAAATATTTGGGAACTTGCAAGTCAATCGAGTCAATAATATTTTTGGATGTTTTCATCTCCCAAAAAAAAACTTTGAATGGATTTAATTCGAGTTTTATAAAATTAGGTAGAATTTTTGGTTAAAATTTTTTTGTATAACATATTATACAGGGTGGGGTAGAGTAACTTGCATGTTTAGTAATTCAATTAAAAAAAACTAATGCAGATATATTATATTTAATTATTTGAACAGCATAAAGTACAACATTAAAATTTTATGTTTATACTGTATTAAAGAAGATATCAGGCAGATGGCGTTAATTATTCTGAATACACTTCTTTAATCCAACTCGGAAGTTTCGTACAACTTTTTCCAGCGTATCGAGGGGTATGTTGACGACAGCTTGACGATTGTTGTTCTTCAGGTGAAACAGAGTCCTAGAAAGATCGTCGAAGCAAGTGATTTTAGATAGCCCCATAAAAATCCACTCCATGATGCTGGCTCAATCAAGCGGAGCTACAACTTGACGCCCCGCCCTTTCTAATGTGCCTACCCCCCTCCTCCTCGGAGTAAACATCGTTTTAGTGTGCCGAATTCAAATAAGCAAGTTGCTCTGCCCCACCCTGTATCATGAAATGTCAGAAACCTATTGTATTACCAGTTAAGTTCAGCTGACTCATTCTCTCTCCAGTTAACTCATTATCTTATTCCGGGTGGCTGATTTCATTACGGTTTTATGGAAATTCTTCTCGTGATGTCATTAACATTAATTTTACTCATATCGACGGTCCCTACGTAGGCTTTCTGTCGAACCTTCAGAAAACCTTTTTTGTTTGTTTAAATATCTTAAACCATCCGATTAGCTGTATATTTTTGGACAATATTTAAGAAAAACAAAATTTTCGTTCCGAAAAAAGCAAATATCAAAGGGAAATTGAACTTTTTTTAAATATTCCGAAAATATATACTCAATAGAATGATTTTAAATAGTAAAACAAAAATTATATTTACGAAGATTTGACAGTATACGTAGAGATCATCGATATTATTAATCAATACATTTTATTTAAAAAACAAGAGTTTTTAAAGAAACAATATATAAATTTTTTATTTTTGTTATATGAAGTGTTAATTTTGTGGTTGGACATAATTATTAATTGCTTTTAAAAATTTACCGGTTTAGATTTTTGAAAAAGAAATTGATATCAAAATTTAACATACAAATAATAGAGGGCTTAGGTAAAACAATTTAAGAATGTAAGAATTCAAAACTCCCTCTATACCAAATCTAATATAATTGACATCCAAATGAATTTATGGAATAATTCATTATTTAATATATTACCCATTTCAATATCAAACTCAACTCCTCTCCTCCGCTACAAATGACACCCCCGCCATGCTCCCACCTAATACTTGACTCTTAAAATTTAATTTATGGAAGTTATTGTGCGTCCGTACTAATGAAGATATCGTTAAGTATCGAAACCGTAAACCATTCAAAAGAAATCAGTGTAGTTTATAGAATGTGGTTTGTTAGTTTTATTAAATTAATATGATTTTTATTGATTAATTCATGATACATTCAGACATTTAAATACGATAAAATCCAGTAAATATAAGAATTTTAAATATCTATATAAAAAATGATGCATTGTAGAATTATGAACTATCCTTATTTAGAATTTTGTCCGTAACTTACTTAATTTACAAAAACAGTGAACGGTACCCGCCGCTTACAAAGGACCGTTCTAAGAGCAAAAGCTTCCTTATCGGTCCTGTTCAATCGTCTCCAGGTTAACATTTTTTGATACTATTTCAAAAAACTACAACAACAACATTAAACAGCCGCTAATGAGTAAAAAAAGTGCGTAATATTTCGATACCTACTACAAATGAAGCGTTAATTTTGAAGCCTTCAAATTGGTAAACGTGCGCACGTTAAAGCCTTCATTCCGAAATAAAATTTTCCCCTTCACGACTATCCATAGGTCTTATTATTTTTCCATATTCATCACACTGTTATTATAAATCTACAAGTTGGTACGAGCATCTGTGCAGTATCCGAAATGTCAAATTGGTGAAATATGAATACCAGATTTTCGGACATGTATTTACGGTTTATAATTTAATATTTCTTCCAAAATTGAATTTCGTTCTTCACATTTCTGATTGAATGGAAAAGTTTGGAGGGCCTATAATTATAATATATTTTTTATCAAAAATGTACAAGGATGAATTTTGTCTCTGAGATTCATCTCGAAAGCACTGTGCAGAGTGGGCACGAAGCGAGACGATAACACATCATGCATTTAGTGCCAGAAAACCACATGTGTAAGAAAAATGCCAGCGGCAAATAAAAATGATGTAACACAAGATATGGATACTGTGTTGTCATCTCCGTGTCTAGGGAATTTTATTTTCTGTTTTTAAAATTGATAATATATAGATAGGCTCATGCTATTATTTAAATTTATAACTTTAGAATCATCAAAAGAGTTGGCTCTATGCTGTATTGTGGTTCGTGGTCTCCTCAAGATGAAACAATGATTTTGTGATTGCTGTTTAGCCATTCTTTTCACCACCGAGTATTTCTTTTTCAATTAACCTCACAATTAAACAATTAAAATAAAATTGTTATACCAGAATTTATATTTTTAAAATCTATTTTAACACAAAGTAAACAGAAACACTCATCAAAAATATAAAAGTATTGTTTTGTTTATCTGTTTCGACGTGGATAGGTTTTTTATTAAGAACTCAAAAACTTATTTACCATTTTAAAATCCTTTCTTCTTCTTATTTTTAAATGGCTCTACAGTTTATATCTAGCCTTGGCCTCTATCAGTCTACGTCTCCAACTTTTCCTGTCTTCCGTTGCGGTCTTCCAATATCTCACCAGCAGTATTTAGTCCGCATCCCTTCTGACCTCGTCCTATCGCAGCCTATGACATTCCCATTGCAGCCTAAGTCTGCTGACTTCTTCTTCCACCCGGGTGTCCTTCAAGGATCCTCCTAGGCATCCATGACGATGACATTCTCTGCACGTGCCCCGCCTATCTGAGCCTATTCAGTCGAGAGCTAGGGAGCCTTGAAAATGTTATATAACTCGTGGTTGTTTAAAAGCCTTCAGTCAATTCATAAAGTAGTCGTTATATTTTTTTTTTGAGTAATTGTGTTAACTCTTTATGACTTCTGATCTTATCTACCGTTTGCATACTAAATTTTTAAAAAATACACAATATTTATTTATTTTTTTAATCGCTTAAGTCAGCTAATACAGATCATAAGCCATATGGCCTATGTATAAAAGACTTCCATACATGTTTCCCATACAAATAATTTCGTCTCTGTTGGACTTCTTCAGTTTATCTTCATCAAAATACATTTGATTAAACTTATCGTCTGATTTTACCACCGAAAAAAACAAAATAAAATAAGGTAGGTATCCAAACATGGTTGATTGGGAAATATATTAATTTATTTAGCTCGTGTTTAATATACGCGACGTCAAATTTGAGCCATTCATTTTGCATGCAGAACCATAATCAAATGACAATTTAGCGGCAAGTTCAACATCGTGAATTCTCGTACACAAGTACATCTAGACAACTTGATAAGTGCTTTCTGGAGCACCGTGAACGATGTAGATCGTAAAAGCTGTTAATCTTCCTAAAGTTTACATTTGTTGTGAACGAAAATCACATAACTGTACTGATTTTACACTTCACCCCATGTTTATTAAATTACAATTCAGTAACTCAGTTTATTACTGTGATTTCATATATAAATACATTTAGTTCATGCGTTATCTAATCGAGAACGAAAATTCTTACAGTTATATAGAAAATGAGTAGTTTTGTCTTAAAACATGAAAATTTAATTAACATCTAACATATTATATATAAACACTGGTTGTTCCCGACGCGAATCGCCGGAATCTAGAAAAAGGTTGGGGAGCGGATTTGGCGTAAGTCGGTTTGAAAACGGGAACAAAATTGTTTTGTGGACTGTAATAATAGTGGATGAAAGAGGAACAGGGCGCTCGGGCTGACAATATTCCTATCCTTCCAGATAATCCGAGGTGAACTCCAATGATCAACGAGCTTCGGCATTAATAAAGACCTCATTTAACAAATCTGATGATCACTCTAAAGCCTGCACTATTGCAACGACTGAGTGATAAAATACTAATAATATCAGTTAGGTAAATGAAAAAACTAAGCTTGTCACTGTGTGCAGGGCAAGGAAGGAAAAAGAGTGGGTCGTGACGTAAATGCCAGAGATCCATTCGCGAATATAAAACGCATAATAAAATGCGAATAAAGAACACCTATATTATCAGTAACATAAATATTTATTTCAGGACTGAACGATCTCATTATTTGTTCAAATTTATTTACGATCTCATGTGTTTGATATGTTTTCTTTCAAATTAATTTAGATTATGATCTAAGATGACAAGTTCAAAACGCAAAGGAAATGAAATGAATATGTTTGATTAAGCGGATGAATAAATGTGGATCTGTGCAAGGTAGAAGATTGGTAGAACTACTACACAGTTGTATGATGAATTACCTCTTTATTCCGAAGGAAGATAAGCTTCTTTCCCAAAAGCTATCTTTCTTTACAATCTTGAAAAATTATTATATATTTATTAGCGTTGCTTCCCACTATTACTTGAGATTTGGATTCATGTGTTTATTAATTTCATGTTCAAAATATTTTCATAATAATATATTCATATCTGTACTGATTTAATATAAAATTTAAAAAAAAGATTTTATTTTGAAAAACATTGAGCGAGCTGTCTCCATGCGATATAGTAGTTCTTCATTAGGGTTCATGTCGTAAAAGTCTTGACTCGTTCTATGGTTTGCCCCTCAAGTTGTAGGATCAGATCGTCACGAAACTGTCAGCTGATTATCATAAACTTAGTCTTTGACATGTTTCTGATTAGACCAAACTCTTTCCCAGTAGTGTTTTTAATATCTAGGAGGTTTTGAAGGTCTTCAATCTTATCAGCCAGCACCAAAGTATCACCTGATTCCCTCAGGGTATTAATCAGTACACCGTTTATTTTTACTATTGCCTCCATGTCGTTTGTAGCCTTTTTAAACAATCTATTGGAGTACCTATAAGCTGAATGACAGTGGTGATAGAATACTTAATCTGTATATAATAATAACAAAATTTTGGGGGTCAAGTTGTACCCCGTTTCGGAACAGGAGGGTTAAGCAGCCAAAAATATACCCTGCTCAAAAAGAAGAAAAGCAGCCTAAAATATACCCTGCTCAAAAAGAAGAAAATATATAAAAATTGGGGTTAACAGAATATCAAACAGTAATTGGGTCAAAAAATGAAATGCAGAAATAAATGGAAAATACACCGTATTAAGCTATGTTTATAAATTTATTAATACCTGTGAAATAATTTTATTTTTTAATCTGTCTATCATAGTACACTTCGGATTCTATTGACTGTACATAGCGATACAAAAACTGTAATTCCATTTGTTACTTTGATGCAAAAAAAATGTATTTATAATTTGGATAAAATAAAACAAAAACCATCACTGGGAGAATCGAGTCGCCATTTCATAACATTAAAAAGTGATAAGCTTGACCGCTCAAAACTTAACTAGTAAATTTTATATACATTTAATTTAATAACATCTAGCCTAGTAAATCTGAAATAATAAATTTTAATTTTAAAATTTTTAATTAAAAATATTTCAAATTCTGAATGTTACAAGTTATGTTTAAGATTTTAATTTTACAAATTCTATTGAAGATATTCTCAGAATAAAAACCTTTTTCTTCCATTTCTTTTAACTCGTAGCGTCTGCTTTCTGCCAACAAATTTTCATGTAAAAAGTTTAATTATAGTATAATTTTGGATTTTTCGAAATTTTAACGGTTCTTTTCAAACTGGAAACCATACAAATGAGAGAGGAGCCCGACGCGTGGAGAAGGCGTGAAACCTGTTTCAACTAGTCTGAGTCGATCCATGGGTCCGATCAGACTGCTACACTAGAGCAAGTCGAAGTACTCTTGTAATTGGGATAGTGGGCTGAGCTTAAAATAATAATGATATTTTTTAATTCGAATTATAGATTTATTAATTATTGATTTAATTAATTTTTAAATATACAAAGTCACTTAACACTATTAAATTAAACGCTATTCCTTAAATTACATCATTTTGTAATTTATAACTCTTAAATAAACACTTTATTATCGCTTTCACACTTTGTTCAATATTGAATATAACATTCCATCCAGTTTTCGCACGTACTATTCGCTTCGATTTATTTCGCTACGTAAGATCTTTACTAGATTATTCGCCTGAGTTATCGCGCGGTTGGCCACCATGCCCTGCGGTCGCGTTTCGCTGTCGAGCGCGCTAAATCAACAACTACTTTACTCCCGCGCGCGGTCTTATATCTGGCCAATGCTGGAATCGAACCTTCTAGGCGTTCCCAGTGTTTAGAAGAACTTTCCCGTGGCTTCCAGGCTTCTCTTGATGTTTTTCGAATGTTTTAGATGTCTCCCGAAAGCCGTAGATTTCGCTAGGCCGTTCTGGATTTTTCGATAGTATTGTGACAACTTTAAACAACTGTCACTTGACAGGAGTGCGTAATTATTTTTAGCCTCGTTTCAGTATTTTTACCCAATGTTCTGTTAGTATCTCATCAAAAATAAAATACAATAATTTCAACCAATACGGACTATAGGTGATGCATGTCTCTACCTTATTCAGGTATTAATATTCTTCAGTGATACATTTTATATTATATTCAATCCTGATAAAAATATAACGGTTTTATGCAACGTCAGAGAGTAATAAAGAAATGATTTTGAGTTTATTTTTTTTTTAACTCTTAAAAGACTGTGCTAAAAAAAATTCTTTGGGGACGGTGGAGTAACACAGCGTTACCTGATTAAAAATCGGCATAGTTTTTAATATATGATAAAATATACATAAATACGATACAGAAAAGACTTTTGAAAGGTCCCTTTATATAATTATGTAAGGTAAACATACATATTTGCATTATTTTAGTAAATTATTATAAAATTATGGCAAAAAGAATTGGCGTGCGCTTCCGCCGACGTTCCATTAGCAACTGAATACAACGAAGCGGTCGCCAGCTCGCTTCAGTTGCCTGCACTCTGTCTTTGTC
Source organism: Agrypnia vestita (assembly GCA_016648135.1). Taxonomy (NCBI): domain Eukaryota; kingdom Metazoa; phylum Arthropoda; class Insecta; order Trichoptera; family Phryganeidae; genus Agrypnia; species Agrypnia vestita. The sequence continues at coordinate 21,405 of JADDOH010024209.1, forward strand.
TAACACGTGTTACCCGACTCTACCGTACTCTTTCTATATTGTTTTTGCTTTCGCCGAAACCCAAGCAAACGCCATCTCTGTCCTACATGAAATGTATGATATTGTCGTGCTCTTTCTTGCTCGATTTAACTGCGATGTACAATATTCTGCTCCCTCTTGCACACTGACCGAAAATACGAGAGTAGTAATAAATATTTTTTAATTAAAAAATCCGTATATTCCTAACAGTTTAATTTAGTAATTTTGGTGTGAAAATGTTTATTCGATGATTACAAAAAATGTGACGTTTTAGTTTTGGTAAATAAGGTAGATATTTCATATTTTGTATGACAGGTAGACCTACGTTACATCACCGACACATAGCAGTTAAATTTGAAATAATTTGATTACACACGTTTCTAATATTTTCTAATTAACATTAGCTATGCTATACAATGGCGACTTTCATTTACTGCGTTTCTTGATGGCCGAAGAACGTTTTTTCAGCTTGATGTGTACAAAAAACGGCCCGCAGCCAAAAGTGGAACGGAACAAAAAAAACAAAAGAAGAAACAAGACGCTGCAAGAAGCGCTGAATACTTGATACACCTTTGTGGCACTTTCTTAAAAAAATACTCGTCGGCCTACCGCAGGTTTTCAAATTTTTACCAGTACGAAGTGTGTTTTTATAATTATAATTTATGCATGATAATAAGGTCGAAATAATTTATTCCATATTTTTTCTACGTGGATTTGAATTGAAGGCAGAGATGGTCCATTTAGAAAGGAGTGCACATATTTTAATCGTTTTTTAATGGAGCGCATTTAACGAAATAACTATAAAGTGTAATTTTTTAACCAAGAAAATTTTTCTCTATTATTTAAATATGTAGAAGCATTCATGGAAAAACACATCATTCCAAAAATCTAAGCGTTTTTCAAACTTATCTAAACGATCATGCTCAGCTTATTCTAAGGGAGAAAATAGTTATGTGCCTTTATACTATCGTATAATATAAACTATTTAGCATAATTTTGTAATTAAAACCATAAAAGGTATATTTTAAATAGAATTTTTAGTGCATATGTTAAAGCATGTAGTTATTCTTGTCATAGCTTGGTACCATTATCTCATATCAGTTGTGCATTTGTGTTTAATGGTTTTAATTTTAGTTTTTAATTTGATTACATCTAGCATTTAATATACAAAAACGCGTAGTAACTCTTACATATACGTACACTTTACCACCATATCTGTTATTTATTGAAGTAAAAATATTAACAAATTAAAACATTAAGTCAATAATTCCAAGACAGGATAAAAATAAAAATAAAGTTGGAAATAAAAATAAACGTTTGATTACAAAACTAAACTTAAGGGTCTACTCTAAATAATGAAAAATGTTAATGTGGGTTTTTGTTTTTCATTAATTTGGCTACATGATATTTGTTTTTTTTTATGTCCATACTTATACAACGATAAAACTTTTATACTACTATAAACTTCACTAAGTTTTTCGTATCTGAATTTTTCTGAAGACTCCGACCATGAAATCTATTTACAGTCCAAAATATTCCCTCGCTGCGATTGATGAAGCAATAAAAAGTATTTCATAAACGAGTTATTAATTGAAAAATACTGTGAATTTAAATATATTTTCATAGCACAAGCGTTTATCTTAGTTTGAAAATAGTAAGAATATTGATGTGACACGTATTCCGTGTTCGCATTTTGTAAATTCGTAAAACTTAAAACAGATAATAAATCGATAACCAATTTCCTTTGTTTTCGTTCCACTCCTACATCCACATCTCGTGTTGATATTATATTGTGTACATGTATACATACTTGAATAAATTAATATATACGATTTTTGATTCGTTTATTTGAATCATAACTCAAAAAGTGATTTTTTCTGACCGCCTGATAAGGCATCTCAGTGTTAAGATTATAATAACATTTTCATTCATTATTAATACTATATTACAACTATTTTGCAAGACTATGAAATCTTCAGAGAAGAATCAAATTTCAAACAGGAAAAGTTAATTCCTTAATTTCAGAATACACAATTTACTGTCAGTATTTTTTCAGGAAGCGGGCACAAGAGCAATTAATTTTTATATATATATATATTTTAACAAAATAACCAATTGTTTTAGAATATTAAATTGTAAAGTTTTAGAACTTTTATGCAGGCAGACCGAAAAAGTAACCACAGACCACAAACTCTTTAATGGTAGATCATGTGAGCTCCTATTAAAATGAACCATATAATTTTCTAAACATTATATTTTTTTATTTAACTATAAACGCTACTTATAATAATAACAAGCTCGTATAAAAAAAAGTTAACTTAATATTTTCTTCAGAAACTATTTTTTTAATGACCATTTTAAATATAATTATTAGACAGATAATTTTGCCTTCTTTTTCCGTGGTTCAATGAAGAAAAACAACTTTAACATGGAAGACGTTGATTGTACTTCATCATACAACAGGCATGATGACAGTATTGAAGAATTAAATAATAAGTGATTTTAGAGAAGAAAATATTTTGAAAGGATTCTAAAAAATGATAAATAAGATTTTCAATAAAATAAAAGTATAAAATTGTGCAATCCGCTATTTTAACTGAAACACCGTTCAGAGCGAATGACGTCACGCCTCAGAATCCATCACCGTGTCTTTGAACCGTTGTCGTAGACACAATTCAATGTTTACTGAGGCTTGACGTCACGCAGACGAAATGACAGCTGCGGGCGTTTTTGCGCAAAATTAAAAATATGTAGAAAAAATGCAAATATTTACATAACAAATTACTTTATTACTAAAATAATGTTATTTTCGGTAAAAGTAGACGTGTACCTACAATTATACAATGATATTTCAAAATCTGTCATCATGCCTATTGTGGCACATTCAAATGAAAGCCATGTTGATTATTTGAATCCCTGAATGAACTGTAATCATAAGTTTATGTTAAGCGACAGAAATTAGGTAAGAAAAAAATTGAAAGGGGATCATTGACCTATAAGGGAACGAGAGTTCCTTTACTGATTTTGTTACTTCCTTTCTTTTAACTGGTAGCATCTGCTTGTCTGTTGTCTGCCGAAAAAACTTTGGATCGATTTTTACACCCTTTTCCCGTGATCCAATCGAGCTGAAAGTTTGCAGACAGACTCGTGGCAACGATAAAAATGATATAACAGGTTTTCGTTTAAAACAATTTCATAATTTAAGTATAATTTTGGATTTTTCGAAATTTTAATGTTTTTTTCAAATCGGAATCCGTACAAATGAGTTAATCCTTCGTATCACCCCTTAAATATCAACCATTTTTTTTAAAGTGCCTGTTTCATTATTTTGCATCATTACTCTTTAGGATCCTTCGAAAAATATGATGGTTCTAGTAATTCAGTAGGAATGACGCTGGCTTCTTATACCATTAGTTTTGGTTTAGATTACCGGTGAGATTATAATAAGAGTAAATCTATGGGATTTTTCAAGCATTGTGAAGCATTTTACTACAGATATCCACGCCTGTATAAAATAAAAACGTAAGTATCCCCTGGCACCTCTCATCCTTTTTATATTCTCACATAAACATTTTGTTCAATAGTACTCTAGGACCCTGAGCAAAATCTCTTTCTGTATCTGATATAAATTTGCGTGTTAAACCCCGCACAAGAAACCCGGAGTTCTTTAGAATAAGCCAGCATACTAATAATGTTGGTTACTTTTCTCCCATCACAAGGTTATGTCGCACATAATATGTATTGTGCTGACCCTAACATTGATGCTGATATTCTTGCAGATACCTTATCATCGTTCAAAAACTCACTCATACACATCATCCATTTTCTAAACGATGATCTGAACCTATAGATCCATTAAATCAATTATTTATTAAATACTAATCGCACTACATTCAAACACTAAATATACAAAACATATAAATGTACATGTAAAATATACTTAAATGCAAAAATACATGTTACTAGAGCGTGCCGAAGACACTTGTAATTGGGATAATGGGCAAAGTCTTCATTTATAATGTTTTATTATTAGATTACCATGTACCTATAATCCTGTTAGGGTCTCTAATAAATAAAAAAAACTAACCCATAAAAACCAAGTTTTTATTTTACTCCCTTTCTTTGAAAATTAAGTTTACCATCATGTAATAAATGATCTCTAAAAATATATCTTTATTATTTGATTTCTTCCCATAAAACCGAAGTGTGCTGTCATCTGTGAACCAATTGTCATAAATTTTCGAAATTCGTAGTGAAGTACCTATTATACCTACCAACGGAGTAATTAAAATTTTAAATATTCCGTGACGTTATCGGACCGCCGGCGCCGTTGGCAGCAATCAAACTTTTGTAACGATTCCAATTTGAAAAAACCATTAAAATTTCTAAAAATCCAAAATATTACTATAATTATTATTATTTTTTAACGAAAATTTGATAGATCTTCTTGATCGTCGCCACGAGTCTGCTTGCAAAGTTTCAGCTCGATTGGATGACCTATAGATACATTTAGTCAATTAAAAGGGAAAAGGGTCAAAAATCGATCCAAAGTTTTTTCGACGGCAAGCAGGCAAGCAAGCAAGCAGACGCCACGAGTTAATATAAAGGGAGTAAAAATAAAAAAATATATAACAACCCTCCGAGACATCTCACCCCCGCACCTTCTTATAAAGAATTTTGAATACATTTCTAGTCTTTAGGGCCTGCGCAAAAAAAAATCACCTCCCAAGACTCAACTCTGTATTGAAAATGAATAAAACTACATATCTACGGATCGCAAGCTCTAAATACAAAAAGTTTGTAAATAAATTGTAAATATATATAAACAGAACAAGTATTCTAAAGAAAAGAAGTTTGAGTATAAAATGAAAAGAAATTGCATACCAGATGCACTAATATGAAATGAAAGCGTGTATGTACAAATATTTCTCATTGTGTAAATATTCATTCATATATTTAATACGGACAGATAAGCATTTTTTAAACGAGTGGTGAATTGAATAGAATAGAATAATAATTGTGTCTGTTCTCTTTGACTTTTCTTCCATGAAAATGCTAAATAGAAAAGTGGACATAATTGTATCTAGACTCGCGCTTCTCGCGGTTTGCAGCCACTATTAAAATCAAATCAAGAATTATATTTAATTATATGTTGTGGGACGTTTTGACGATTCATGAAGCTGATAACCTGAGCCTGATAACAGAAAAATATACAATCTTTGTAATTATTATCCATAACCACTGTTTTATGTATGTAATTTTACCAAGTTGAAATAAACGAGGGGACTGGGGCACAATGAAAGTATGTGCCCCCTCGGATATATTGAAGACACATCGATAAAATCAAGTAAAAATATTTAATTTTGTATAATTAAATTCCTTAGAAAATAAAACATATTTTTTACGATAGACTTTGTTTTTCTTCATTTTATTTCGTTCCTAACCGAGTCTCTATGAATGGGTTGAAGATTCAATAGAAGTGGAGGTGGTGACTAGGTGGTGGGAGAGCGGGAACATTCTGAGAAGGGGTGATGTGAAGGGTTGTATTTGATTATTGATGATGTTATTTGTTGTGTTTAGGTTTTTATGAATTTCAAGTGTTTATAAATTATTTTGTTTTAAGCCGAACGTCTGTTCATGTGGAATGTGTATTTTTGTATTCTTTGAATGAGTGGTTATTTTATATAATATAGTTAGCATATTCCGAAAAGTTATGATAGGTGAGACTCTTTTAATGTTCTTTGAATCTAGCTTCTATTGATCTGCTTATATGTATATCTCATATCCCAATCCCCGCATTCTAGTTTAAAACCCCATTGCAGAATAATTTGCTAAGATTTTTCGATAATTTTTTTTTATTGCTTTTCAATTGAATGTCGGTGTAGAGAGCTGGTTTTATGTTACTTGGTTGTTTTTGGTAATATCGTATAATATTGTAAGTAGATATTAGATCATAAACATGTCTATATATTTTGGTGGTCTATGTCTATTGCTAATTGCAGCTATAATTGACTGACTTATCTTGATTGAAAATATTTCTACGTTGTGTGAAAATTTTGTACCATTTATCATGACGTAGTTGGTGCGAGACTTGTCAACGTTTTATAAAGAATATTTTCATGATTTAAATGTCTCATTCTGTAAATAATTTTACAATGTCAAAGGCTTTTAATTTTTCGTAAGAAAACCTTATTTAAATTGGTTAAAATCTGTAATGCTTCTAATTCTTTCGTTAATTTTGAAAAAAGTTAGTTTAACAAGGAGGTTTTTTTATGTATGTGTACAAAGCAGGCGTCTCTTTGCCAGAAGAAAAAACTTTGGGGGGACTTGTTCACTTAATTTCGAATAGAAAATATTCTCTACACTTTGGATTAAATGTCAATAAAACGGAGATAAGCGACACCAAAGTTTGCATTTTTTTTTTTCATGCGGAGTGCATACTGGGAGAGGAAAACATTAGGTAGTATTATAACGGTTTGATTCGTTATGTACTAGTTCCATAGGTGTAGGTCAACCGGTGATATAGGGGAAGGTGGTGTCAAAAGTAACAAAATAGACATTCTGGTTTATAACAAAATAATTAACCGGTTAAATTACCTGATTTTTTTTTTCAAAGCACATCCATATATTTAGAAACTAAGTGTATGGTTAAAAAAATTGAAGGTATTAAGAATTTTTGTTTATTTGAAAATTAAAAAAAAAAGAAAACTGTTACATTTGACACCACAGTGGTGTCGATAGTAACACTCGTGGTGTCAATTGTAACATAAATCGCACAAAACATAATGTATCTACTTATTTTTGTTAGGAATATTTTTATGTACTAAATGACTATAAAGCTGTAAGATACATAAAAACAAAACAAATTATCTAATTATAAAAACCAAAATTTATAAAATAATTCGAAAAAAATCTAATTTAATATACTTCCCTAAAATAATTTTAATATCGTGAAAGTAGTTCAACTTGCTCAATCATTATCAGATTCACAATTGATTTTTGGTTTGGGCACAATTCACAATTTAATTGTTTGGTTTGGGCACAATTCTCATGCGCCCATAATTTACAGGAGGAACACTGGATCCAACCCTCTTTGCTTGTTGAATATGGTTTGGTACAAATTAAACATAAAGCATCATCAGTTTCTTCTTTTTTCTCGGTTATTATACAAGTTTTTGTTCTTCTTTTACCTTGCTTATTTTTTGCAGCTTTGTTACTCAATACGAAGGATTCCTTCTGATAAATACAATCAGCTAATCTTTCGAAGCCATACCAACTTCATCCCAACCAGTGGGATATGTCAGAGTTGAGTGGTTGATGTTATTGGAGTAATAGTTGTTGTCAATTTATTTTGACTAACAAACTAACTAACCATAACGCCGTTTCCCCGCAGGGGTATGCAGAGAGGATTGAACACCACACTCTTCTATCCTGGCACACCACTTTTGCTTCGGCCACATTTATACATCTTCTCGTACAAGTTCTACGATTGTTTGCGGCTTTAAATAGGGCCATCCTCAAATACTTGTAGTAACTGATCGTGCCAGGTCTTTCACGGACGCCCTCTATTCCTATTGCTTTCAACACTCGCCTCATGTATGCATGAGCCTCATGCAATTATGGCCAAAAAGAATCTGTCAAAGGAAGCAAGACTAGCGGTACATAATAGCGTTCTAGTGCCAACCCTGATGCCAGGAAGTGAAGCCTGGATTTGGCAAAAGAGGAATGAAAGTAGACTGAATGTGGTGGAAATGCGGTCACTATGACGCTTGTGTGTAAAATCTTTGGTCGATAGAGTGAGGAATGAAAAAATTAGAATTTATTAAAATTCACAGTAGTCAGCTAATTCTTTTTCTGATTAGATAATAGCTTGTTGTGGGGTAGATATCCTAATACTGGGACAGATCCATCTTTTTTGATGCGTTCCATGTATCTATTAGGAGATACGTGTCATATTTCGATATGCTTGGCTGCTTTTCTTATTGACACGTTTCCATTTTTTTATAAAATCTTTTATAAAAGTGTGCCTTCTCAAAGGTTTCTTTGGATGTTTTTCCCCTATTTGTCTTTCGTTCTCTAGGTTTAACCATTTTTTACAACCAGGAACCCAAAATGACATTAACTTCCAATTACATTACATTATTATCTCGAAGGTGTCAATTGTAACATGTTACAATTGACACCCTTTACACTGTTACAATTGACACCTTTCGCCACATTGCATTAAGGTTATGTTTTATCTTAAACTATTAAAAAAACCGTTAAAATATATACACATCATGATAATAAACAATATTCTAAATACTAACACACAATAAAACAATAAAAAATACTTACAATTTGACGAATACAAAAATATGACTATTTAATGATTTTTTTACTTCACTAGGCCGAAATACGATGATATCCAAAATACCCATACTTTCAAACCGATGTTAACGCAAAATGGCGTTCTTTGATAGCTATTGATCCCGTCTAATAGACGGTACTGCTTGTCCCATTAAATGACCAATATTTAAAAATATACGGCGACTGTTACAATCGACACCTGTTACTATTGACACCACCTTCCCCTAACTCAATCAAGCCGTGAATATGAGTGGAATCAACAACATTATTATATAACGTGATCATAATTCACAAAATACAATTATCAATTCAGAATATTTTGAGTTTGTTCAAATCTTTCAGGACAGTGCTGGATTTATGTCACAGAGACATTATTAATCAATTAATGTACATTATAGATATCTCACAGACACGAAACTGTATTTATTATGGGAAAGTAGGTATAGAAGTCATTTGGGTGTACATAGGACTTATGACCTATCTTATGGTTGGCTTAAGTGATCACTTTAAACAATGTAACATTCGCCATTTCCACCCATGGCGTATCCTAGTGTAATGCAAGTAATTCGGATGAATTTCATTACACAATAAAGTATATTGCTCTCAAAATTCCGTAAAAATCAATGTAGATTTTCTCATTAGTGACATCTGTGGGGATTTAGGGGAATGAAAATGTCTTTATACAGGCCGCATGGAAAGGCGCTTACGACTCATATGTGAAAGCTTTCCACGCAATTTGAACATATATACAACTTCCAAAAAATGAATAAGCATGGTATATTCTATCATGGGTGGAAATGGCGAATGTTAAATTGTGTAAAGTGATCACTTAAGCCAACCATAAGATAGGTCATAAGTCCTATGTACACCCAAATGACTTCTATGTCTACTTTCCCATAATAAATAAAGTTTCGTCTCTGTGAGATATCTATAATATACATTAATTACAATTATCAAATTCCTTACGTTGAAAATTGTTAATTAAATATTTAATTAAATGCAGAATATGCATCTAAAAGTGCAACAGCTTGCAAGATGCCATCATACCCGTGCCCCGTGATTTTATTTTTGAGTCGAAATAGTGCAGACAGTTTTTGCATACGAATTGTTGAATTGCGTTCGGGCGTTCATTTCGAGCGAAGTTAGAGCTATTGCATTTAAGGACATATCGTGCGGCATCTGGTAATTTATATGCTAAAACTATTCTAAGGTTTTGGTGGTCGTTTAAAATATTTTCGTCGGAGTTTTCTGGAAAGTTGCATTGCAAGGTCCGTCATCAGGGCAGATGATTAATGTTAGTTTATCCTTCTTCTTCGAAACTGGAGAGAGCTGGCACTAGACCGAGATGAGTGGAGGAAAATTATTGAGGAGGCCAAGACCCACCAAGGGTTGTAGTGCCAAGAATGATGATGTGATGATCCTTCTTCTTCTGCTCCCCCTATCCTATAATAGCGTTAAGTAATCGAATAAAATACTGAATTTTTCACATAGTTTATCTTAATTATTTTAAAATTATATCATTTTAAAATGTGGGTTTTTCTTTTGATTCCATCCAGCTTCTTTAACTTAATTATATTGCTTAACTATTCATTAGTTAAACAAATGTTTTATAAAGATGTGTATTTATAAGTGCAGAATGAACAAGTGATTGTATTATTATTATATTTATTTTTATTTTTATTTATTTATTTATCTTCATCTTGTTACGTGACATAGGAGATGGAGCCGCTCATCTCACTAGGAAGAACCTGTGCCGAGATGAGCAGCTGAACAATATAGTGAGAACAAAAAATAATAAAGATATACAACAAAATACTATATAACTATAAGATTAATTTAATTAATTAATTGAGTATATAAATATAAAATGTGGATAATAAGAACATTATATATTGTATAATACAAAATAATGTACAATTTATTATATTATTATTCTAAATGTGGAGACCTGTAATTGGCCATCTATATTATATCAATGTTTTCTATGCTTCTTTGTTGTGCTGTTGGTCTTCCATGAATATTAAATAAATAAATAAATAATAAGGCGGCCCTCGTAACCCAGTGGGCATGACACTGGCTTCTTACACCGAGGCTTCTGGGTTCGATTCTCGGTGATATCCTAATTAAAACTCATAATATACATATATCTTTTGCACTTCTTTTTATTCTTATCTCTTGTCCTTTTTACTAAGTGGATTTGTCCTTTCCTATCCATTCCTTATTCTCCTTTTACCTCTAATTCTTTGACTCCCATAGTTTGTCCATAACTTAAAACTTTCACTTTTTTTGTTTTTTATTCTATAACTCAAGTTATTGTTGCTTTATGTTAAAACACAACAGGTTAATTCTGTGGAAACTTGTGAGATGGTCTCTATACTGTTCAATAATCATGTATAATCTCTTTATATGTACTGTTAGTTTCCCATAAATAAATAAATAAATAAATAAATAAATAAATAAAACTATGTGATTAACTCAAGTTTGGGTGTTTTGTGACGTTTTTGCTTCTGTAATTGGGCCTCTTGGTCTGTTGAGGCGTAAAAGAAATACATACTATTGTAACGAAATGGCAAAATAGTTTACGAACGGAATCCCTCATAATATGACAATGACGACACTTACATCAATACCTCTAGAAATGTTTCACTAAATTTTGGAACAAACTACCATACTCTGGAATTAGCTACAACATTTGAGAAATGTCTAAAACAGTCAGGAAGCGACAGGAACAAACTAAAAACGTACGAAATGTTCATAAAATCATCATATTTGCTATAAAAGCGAAGCTGTTTTGCAGCCATTATTTAGTTGAATCATGTTTTGACAGATAGTTCAGTGCAAAGTGATTCGCGGACGATGGCCAGGTGTGTCCAGTAGTGAATTACAAAGCGACAGACATCGAGCGAAATAATCGGGCGAATAATTATCTAAGTGGCGAAATAAATAAATGCGATAAATACTACGTGTGATAAATACACACGAATTTTCAAGTGATAAACAAGAGTGTTACCCAGCGATAATAAAGTATTCATATGCGAGTGTCACATTACGAAATATTTTTTTGATTTGATTTAAAGAATATCGTAAAAGTTTAATTCTTGTTGAGTAACTTTGTCAATTTATTAAATTAATAGTCATAATTAATTTCCAATGTTTTCATTCGCCTCAGTTACGATCAATGACACTATATATAAAAAAACAACACCAATGTGTATATTATTTTTATCATAAAAATGTACCGTATACAACAAACGTAATAAAGTACTTTCTTTCGGAGATGAAAAGCGTCGAAAATTTTTAATAGGAAAAATAAAAAGAATTCAGTAAAAGTTTTCTGTGGGAGCCACAGATGTCACTCCGCTCGTTTTTGTTTCCTTTCATTTCGCGAAAAAGTGGAACGAATTAGTCTTGAATTTTCATTCCTTTTGTCTTTTTCTGAGAACGGAGATTCGTACGACAGCGTTTGAAAAAGACGTGTAAGTTGGTACCATATAGACGTGAAATCGAACATGATGGCCCAATTCTTTTCTTGCTAAAAATAAGCTTACTGACGTACCTACAGAGTAAAGGAAGCAAAATGTCAAATTTTCAACATGATGGATATGTAAAACTTGCTTATTGAAATGAATTAGAAACATTATTTTTTTGAGGTGTCTTGTTTTTTTATACGTAATTTATATATACACGAAAAACATTGAAAATGGAGAAAAATATTATATTTTTCTTACGTCTATAAGAGTCAGAGACTCATATACAGAGAAGAAGTATAGGTATAAATTTATGACAATAAGGTAGCTAAATTAAACAAATTGTTAAAAGTAGATGTAATGTATGAAGTAGATAAAATGTATTTTTTATAAAATTTACTTGCATATAAGTAAGTTATAAATGTAAGCTTTGCCTGTCGGAACACAGAGCTCTCTAGTGAGACAGGCATATTAAAATTAACTAACCATCACGCCGTTTCCCCGCAGGGGTATGCAGAGAGGATTGAACGCCACACTCTTCTATCCTGGCACACCACTTTTGCTCCGGCCACATTCATACATCTTCTCATACAAGTTCTACGGTTGTTGCGGCTTTTAACAGGGCCATTCTCAAATACTTGTAGTATCTGATCGTGCCAGGTCTTTCGCGGACGCCCTCTTTTTCTGTTGCCTTCAACATTCGCCTCATATATTTTCTTAACCATCCTTTCCTCGTTCATACGTTCCACATGACCAAGTCGTCTCAGCACTCCTTTCTTTATTCTATCTATTACACTAAAGCCAGCATTGCATTCATTTCTAATTTGTGCTTTACTCACTCTATCGACCAAAGATTTTCCACGCAAGCGTCTCAGTGACCGCATTTCCGCATTCAGTCTACTTTCATTCCTCTTTTGCCAATTCCAGGCTTCACTTCCATACATCAGATTGAATGTATATAAGTAAAGTAATGAAATAAATAAATAAAAAAATAAAATAAATAAACATAAATTTATTTATTTTATTAATTACACGGCTTAATAGCCTTTTACAACAGGTTTATACATAATTAAAACACAACAAATGATTAAATGTAAAAGAAAAATAAAGGGTATAAATGTAAAAAAGTATATATACATAGTTTAAACATAATGAGGTTAGACATATTAGGTCCTTACATATGAAATTGACGTTTAGTATGGGAGGAACATAAAGTCGATTTTTTTTTATTATAATATATTTATTTAATCAAAGTATGTACCATTGCTATCTATGCACTTTTGCCATCTCATAGGTAGTTCATCGATCCCTTTACTAAAAAAACCATTCGGAAGGGAATCAATAAAATCTTTGAAGGCGGTTTGGACTGCCCCATCGGAGTTGAATTTTTTCTTTTGCAAGAAGTTATCCAAATTTTGAAAAAAATGGTAATCTGTTGGGGCAAGGTCCGGAGAGTACGGTGGATGTCTTAGACATTCCAATTGAAGCTCCTCTTATTTGGTAGCCGTCTGTTGTGCAGTGTGTGGTCTAGCGTTGTCATGAAGCAGCAGTGGCCTAGAGCGATTAACCAGCCTCGGTTGTTTAGCAGCTAGCTTTTCCATCATGGTTTGCAGTTTCTGACAATAGACATCTGCCGTAATCGTCTGGCCAGATTTAAGAAAGATGTAGTGAACGACACCAGCACTAGTCCACCAAACGCTCACAAGTAACTCGCGTTTGTTGATTTGCTTCACTCAATTCGTGAGGTACCCACCTTTCAAGCTTTTTCACCTTACCAATTTGCTTCAAGTGGATTAAAACAGTTTTATCACTAACACCGCAGCCTGCAGCTAACTCGGATGTGGTTTGCGATGGATCCGCTTCCACAATAGCCTTCAATTCTTCATTATCAACTTTGGTCTCCGGCCGTCCACGGGGCATGTTCTGCAGGTCAAAATTTCCAGAACGAAAACGTTGGAACCAAAAACGCACTGTGTTTTCTTTTGCGGCACCGTCGCCATACACATCATTAATCCTTCGAGCCGTTTCTGCAGCTCTGGTGCCACGGTGGAACTCGTACTCGTAAATAACGCGATATTTCAAGTTTTTCATTTTGTAAACTGAGTCTCGCAAAGAAAAAAACAATTGAGGAAAAAACAAATGAATTATAATTTTCAAAACACAAATACATAAGTAAATAGCTGTAAAAATTTGGATTTGGAATTCCTAACCAAAGAGAAGATATTTGAGATCAAATTTGCCAGTACGGTAAAACGTCAATTTCATATGTAAGGACCTAATATATGTAAAAAAAGTATATATGCAAAAAAGTGTAAAGTAGTGATCTCAGAAATTTTTACTCACCGATAATATAGAAATATTAAATTTGAATAGCCAGGTATATATAAAAAATTTAAGACATTATATAAAAATTTAATATTTTGAAAAATAAATGATACAAAAAAACATTGATTCGATATAAGGAAATATATATTTAGTAAGGTACATAGCTGTGAAATTTTGTTTTTGATAACAATATTATTGCAGTGAAAGATGTAAGTTTATTGTGAGCAGACGTTCTCAAACATCTCATAATCATTTTATGTGTCTGGTAGATGTCTGTATGCACGTTTCGTAATTTCAAACATAAATTTATTCTGATCGGTTATTTTTATGATTGTTGGAGGGAGGTTGTTAAATAATTTAATATAATATAACTCCATTTTTATCTTTAATGAAATTTAAAATAAATAAAGATGTGAAAAATATTATTATAAGATAAGTTATTCAGGTTAAGCATTACATGAAATATGACAGCAGCTGTTTCGGCTTGTTAGGCCATTATCAAACAGACTGGTGTATATTTATTTTTCTTATTGAAGCGAATATACAATTATAAATAACATGTGTTTCCTTCGAAGCAGTCTTTTTCTTTCAATTTTGAATAGAAAATATTTTTTTACTTTATTAATTTTAATTTAACAAATTTGTTTTAAGGTACAGATACACATGCTTCTTTACTGGCATGCTAATGAGCATGCCACTAATAAGCATGCCCTAACAACTGTACACACTTGCTCATTACTGGCATGCTTATTAGTGGCATGCTTATAAATAAGCATGCCCAAAGCTAACAATCAAACACACATGCTTATTAGTGGCATGCTCTTGTCATAGAATAGAGACGCTCTTGTTCAAAATGGAAACTTTGCAAACTGAAAGAGAAAATTCAAGTGAACCAATAAATCAAAAAAGTTCCCGAGTTTCCATCCGCACATTTTTGATTTTAGTTTATATAATTTTTATTGTAAGATTTGAATCATTCATGCCTATTAATAAAGTTTCGTAAACATTATTTCTCACTATATTATTTTTACACAACGGTGACCGAGTATTCCGCAGACATTCGTGATTCCTATAATAAGTCACGAAAAGTAATGTTTGAGAAGATCGCATCGATAATACTAGCCGCGAAGCCCGCGAATGACATAAGCATGCTCATAAATAAGCAAGTCTGTTCACACATGCTCCAAAGATACCCCTTCTCTATGGTGAATGACAGTGGCATGCTCATTTCTAGCAATGTGCGTACACACATGCCACTAATAAGCATGCCACTGTCAAAGTCGATACTGCGCATGCTCACGTGCCACTAAAGAAGCATGTGTATCAGACGCCTTAACCACTTAACTAGTAACTCTACGTCTAGAGGTTTCGATACCACCGTCTCTTCATCAGGACGGACGCAAACTAATCCATTATCTATTCTGGCTACAGCTATGGCGGGGGTGATTGACCTACGTACACAAATACCGTTATACATAATACTTTAAACCACCCTTTATCGCATAAAAATTCCGCGTTCCATTCAACGTCTAGTGAATATACCGATGACAGATGCCAATACTCCACACTCAGGTTTTCAATCACTCAAAATCTTTTGGATGTTTCGCCGTATATATCTGACCTCTCTGGCCACAAAGCAACATTAAAGTTTGATTTTTTTTTCAAGATGAGCGAGAAAAGGACGGTAAAAAAAATGTATGAGACGAGTGTTGAAGGCAGCGGAAGTAAAGGGCGTCCGTAGAAGACCTGGTATGACCAGCTAAAAGTCAAAGCGTCAAAGTCAAAGCGTCAATAACCGAAGAACATGAGCCAGAACTTGTATTAAAATAGATGAGGCAAAGCTGGTGTAAAGGTTGAGTGCGTTTTATCCAGTTTGCCTTAAATGGAGTGATTGTTAATTAGTTACAATAATGTCACTCAGTACTCACTCAATAAAATATTATAGTTATTCATCAGTTTAGGCACTTTTAAGAAAATAATAATGCATAACAAAAGAAAGGACATTTAAATATTTATCATCATCAACGGTTTTCAAAACATTTCTGGATGAAGGCCTTCCCAAATTAATCCTACTTTTCTCTGTCTTTGCTATTAGCTGCTATTTAATTTTAAAGATTACGTCAGTCAAGCGGGCTTTAGGGCAGCCTACTTAGGCTTGGTTATGGATGACTCCATTTGTTCAGTGATTAAGTATCCGCTTTTCTAGTGATGTCTGCCCGTTGCCACTTAATTTTCTTGACACATTCTAAAAAAAAAAAGATAATTTTTGTCTTCTTTCTTAAACGTACGTTTATTTTCCTATGTTTTCGTGTGATGCCTGTTATAATTCTTTCAATGCGCCTTGACTGTTATTAAGGTAGATATTATATATTTATTAAATAAAATAAATTATAATAATCAAACATCGAATTAATCTTACAGCACACTCATATATCTAATGTTATATATTTTCTATATTCGTATGTATATGCCTGTACTATAAATATTAGAAAATCATCAATGTCATGCCATATCGATGCGTCTCCGTGAGTGATGTAAGCCTAAGTGGCTTACATCCACCTGAGGAGGCTTGACTATTGTAAAGGCGGTGGTGTAGACCGCTCACTCACAAGTCCTGCTTTCTTCTGACTTTCCGAGAAAACTGAAGCTACTTCAATATCAGTGGTTCTCAAATAAAATCAATGGTAATCTAAAATCAAAGATTTAACTATCTCTTACAATATTATATGCATTTTTTAAATCAAGTAAGTAGGTATAAGTTTTATAATAATATAAGTAATGTTGGGGGAATTAATAGAAGTAGATGCTACATTAAAATGACAACCGATAGATAAAAGATTTACAAGCATTTTGGTCATATCAACGATAGATGCCAGTAAATTTTAACAAGTAGTCGAATAAAACACAGAATAATCATTTTACATATATAAAAGATTGACCAGTAAGATCTGAATGTTATCATAAAGAAAATTACATTTATAAGTCAATTATCATGTCAAGTAGCTTTTTGTGTCTGACTCCATTGAAAAACTAATCGCTTACGTCGCGACTTACACACTGTGATATATTCCAAATCTAGCGGAACTTAATAGAATGTATACTAATTTAATTTTTATCTCCGGATGTACTGAATAGATTTTTATGAAAATTTTCCTGAATGTTTATAAATATATTCTTTATATGTAAACATAACTAAAATCTATTCAAATTCATAGAGTTTCATGCAATAAAAAAAACAAAAGTCGGTTCATTCGACTTATATTTGCACAAATTGAGCTTGTTTTATATACAACATATCACGTAATTAACGCAAATTAATTAATTAAAAATTTGTTAAAAATCGGCTACTGGTCTAAAATGTTCAAGCAATCATGAGCTAATATAAGAAGCGCAGACATTCTGAACAATCAAATTTTAGGTATGCAATAACCAAAATATAAGGTATTATTAGAAGTTAAATTGTGAATAATGCAAAACGAATACTACTAGCAATATTATAAAATAATATATTTATTTCTCAGAAAATCTAGTTTCATCGTTAAGTAGCATGGTGTAATAAATTATACTTAATAATATAAAAGTATAAATGACACAGATCTTTTAAATCAAAAAATAGATGGTTGAACTTTATTATTGATTTAAACAAATTAATTTATTTTTTAACACCTACCGGGTTCGATTTTTTTGATAATTTCAAAAATTTAACAAACTTTGTTTATACCAAATAGATTTTTTGTAATGTCTAACTAGATCGATTCGTCAGGACAGACATAAAATAACTAATCAATAAATTAATATGCAGATTTTAATTAAGATAAATTATATATCAGTCGCAAAGACTAGGCTATTTATATAGAAAACGTGTATAGACTCTTTATAGGGAATTCCAAGGCTTGTAACCTGTATAAGCTGGCTTAAGTAATCGCATTACATAATGCGACGTTCACCAATTCCACCGTCAGTAGATTCAGACATTCTCAATGTTTTGAAAGTTGTGTAGGTATGATATGTTCTTGATCAATTTATTTCATATATTCTAATGAAATATGCTAGATTCTTGATATGAAGTATCTATGGCCCTTCCCATGATAAAGTTTATATAGACTTCGTAGCTGGTAATGACACCTGTATATTTTAAAGTGGAATTTTAAGCAATAAATATATACATGAAACATATACATGATACAAATTATTAAACATGTATGCTAGAAAACGCCTGAGAATTATTATACTCAGTGTTTTAACTTTTATTGAAGAGCAGTATACCTATATATAAAATATGTATGATAATTACAGTATATATAAATAATAGAGGCCTTACGTTAGATGGAAACTGATAAATTGCAAAGTTTATTAGTTTTTTTTTTAATTATTAGGGTGAAATTTAATTATTTACTTTTTTATTATTATTACTATGAAATTTAATTAATGCATCTACGTACTATTTTGTGTAAATTTTACTATTTTGTAAGGTCTTATTTGTGCATGCAATGTCTTCTGTTTAATTGAAAACTTTTAAATCTCTGTTTGAGTCGTTAAAAACCTGCGACGAACTACACATCCAATTTTGTGTAAACTAAATTACAGCTCTGTTCGCCTGATTGCAGTCGAGTTACGATGCTTTTATATCCCACTTAAACATTTTTGTGGGTAACTACATACAACTGAACAATATAAAACATCCATCTGGTTAAGGTTTGTCACAAAAATTACAAACTTCAGGAGAAAGTCGCACCCGATAATAATAATTACCAATATATTATTTTAAAGATTAAAATACGTGAAACCAAGAAATAATGATTTAATTTTAACTTAAGGGGGGGTAAGGTTTAGCTTTTTTTTTTGCATTTTATTTTTAATTTTTTAAATGAATGTATAACATCATAAGAATATTGTGTCAAAATTTCAAGTCAATCGGAGCAAAATTGACGAAATTATGAACATTTGAACGATACTCAGACTGATTTTCTATACCTGCTCGGGCAGCTAAGAGACGCGCTCACCTGAGGACTACCGGACGTGCTATTGTATTAGAAGAGTTTTGCGTAAACAAGGACAAACAGATGCTGATGATGAAAGCTCTTTGCCGTGTGAACATGGCATCGACGATTATGTGTAAGTATAAAATAAGTGTTGAGTTTTATTTTGAATTTTACAGTGTGCAAAGCTTTAAATCGTTTTCCCCACATCTCACGTTTTCAAAGTCGGTGTCCATCATAACATCAAAACTACTACACCGATCCTTTTGAAATTTTGAACACTATTTCTGTACATAATTTACGAGGTAACGCTGTCGAGTTTTTTTCAAATTCGTTATTAATTTTTATTTTTTAATAACAAATAAGTCGATATTTTTCGCAAAAAATCGCGTCTTTCCCTTCAAAGTATTCCAAAAAATTGAAAAATTGAAATTTCAAAAAACCCTCCCAGCGTTACCTGGGAAAATCTATTATCTAACGAATGAACTTTGATTTTTTGATTTCAGATGATCTAGCACCAAGTTATGATGGACACCGCAATTCTACTTTTTTTCCGAGACACGTCCGAATAATTGCTGCCATTGCCGTATTTTTTAATATTTCGTCTTGAAAATTTTACACAATATTATTCAAATATCATACTTTAATGTACTATTGGTTTTAATAAAGAGATTTTAACTGCGTCGTCACAAAAAATTTACAAAAACATGCCTTTTTTTGTACGAATTAACCTTACCCCCCCTTAATGGGCAACTTAATACATTTATTATATAAATATAAACACAGATTACGAAGAATTAATTGAAAATCGATCAGTATCCGGAAATCACATGTAATTTTTATTTAAAATATAAATTAACGGAGAGGAAAGGGATGATTTGAAATAAATTTAGTCCTGGTAATGGGAAAGTGAGGTGGGATAACGTTATTTTCTTCAGGATCCTATAGTGCGACAAAAATTAATCTGTATAATTTTTATTATAATACACAAATCGGAAAAAAGAGGGTGGGTTGATCAAGGCTAGAGAAAGTAGTACCTATTTTTACTTAAGACCCTAACAAAAAATATTAGATTTTTTTTAAACAACGGCAATACATTTATATCAAAGGGTGAGAGAGAATGGGACGTCTAGGGTTGTGTGCAGCTGTTTAGCGCAGGATGTTCGATCAAAGGGTATTGGAGTTTATAGAAGACTGACAGTTTTATATTTTACTGGCTTTACTGCCAAGCTTAGCCCGAAATAAGCTTTGTAGACACATTGATTTCGCATTTTAAAAAAAACTTTGAAATAAAAATTGATTCTTACAAAACTGAAACATCCAAACTATTTCAACTTAATTTACAATTAATTTTTCTGTATAATTAAAAATATTTTTTTTTTAAACAAAAAATATGGCATCATTTCTTGGATTAAATTAGAAGTGTTAAAAATTAATACACCACAATGTTAATAAAGTTGTAATTATAAAATAGTTGCGTTGATCTAAAAAGTTTTTTTTCTTCAAACAGATTTTCCATTTTTCAATTTAGATAGAGATTCAGTTAATCTTCATATTAGGTATGAGCTCTTATTGTGCCCGACATCATAATTAATAAAACATTTCTGCAGCTCGTGACTGAGATACGGTAAAAATATACTTTCTACTTCTTTCTCTAAAAATAAAATTTTCTACTTCTTACATTATTTGCTTGTCTGTACAGATTAACAATACATGCTTCATATCCGTATACATTTTAATTTCTCTTTCGCTTGTCATTGGAGTCGTGTCTGCGCATTGTTGTCTTGTAAATACCTATCACTGCTGATCTGTAATTTCGGCTCAGGCTCTCATGACCTAATATCAATAGTTATGGAGATATGCGACATCAAAGTTTACATTTTTTTTTTCAATATTTCTGACTTATTTTTTGTAAAACGTTCAACTATCATTATAGTAACTAATATCAATTACGAAAAATTCATTCGTTTTAATACAAGTTAAATAAAATGATTAAAACCCTGAAAAAATTCCAATTGGAATGTTTTCCAATTAGAATTCGAAGGTTTTTATTTTTTTATTTGACATGTATTAAAGGGAATGAATTTTTCATACTTGATATAAGTTTCTGTAATGATAGTCCAACGTTTTATAAAAAATAAGTCAGAAATATTGAAAAAAAATTGCAAACTTTGATGTCGTATATCTCCTTAACTATTGATATTAGGTCATAATAGCTTGAACATTTTCGACTCATAATCAAGGCGGTAATATAGTCCTGCGATGTTATTAATGTTTTCCAAATAACCATGTATACGAGATTTTCGAGTTACGAGTAAGCAGTTACAGTTCGTGGACAAGAAACACCTCGAAAAAGTTGCAACATGTCTTGAATCTATTCAATGACTAACTCATTCCTGCAATATTCTGAAAGGGAGGAAGACACAAACCTCCTTGCCTTTTTCTTTAAATGGCATGCAAGTGAAAGTGAGGAAAGCGTGGCGAAAAAGAAAAAGACAAATTGCACAAGTAAAAAAAAAAAACTACGTACTTCGGACTTATTCTTCATACTCCGTACATACATTATAAAGACTATTCAGTTTCCAAGCTCCTAGAATATATAACCTACTCATTAAAAATATTCAAGCCAGCAGTAATACCAAAAATTTCAAAGTAAACATATTTAATGTTCTATTCAAAACGAGCAGAGAAAACACGGATAAGAAATAAATGGAATTTATAAAATGGAAAAACTGTATTATATAATAAGTATTATTTTTTTTAATCTTGCATAATTTTTATCTATTTTGGTTAATTAATATTAAAGATTAATTAATGTTCAATTTTGAGTATTTCGTATACATTTTGTGTAGATGTTTTAGTTAAGCTAAAATATCAACTATTTATAATGTATTCATTTTTATTTTTTGTCATATATTTATTTAATATAACCTTAACTCTTGCACATAGACTTGAAGAAAATATAGAGGGCAACTGTGGCGTAGGTAAAAAGATATTGACTACATATTCCTACAAAATAGCTCAATATCGATCAGCCTACAGCACTTTGGTTGTCAATCTTCCACAAAATATAATAATAATAATTGGATAACTTGTATAGCGCCGTTTTCGCGAATACTCACCTAAAGGGCGCTTTACACAGAAAAATTATTATCTTACAAAACAACTTACTGCTAGAAAAGAAAAAACTTATTTACTATTACTTATTCACTCGGTGGCATACAAGAAGTGGAATTAAAATTGAGGACTATAATAGTTTGTGAGTGCCTGAAAGAATTAAGAATTTCGCGGAGTGCACAATAGGAGTGGAAAACATCAGCTAGCGTTGTTGTGGTCAGATTCTATAGGTTTTTATAGGATTGTCTAAATAAATGCATCTTAAGTTGTTTTTTGAACTGTGGTAAGCTGTCAGTTTGTCTCAGTTTATTAGGTAGTTTGTTCCACAACTTTGGTCCAGCCACCGCGAAAGCACGATCACCGAAATTAGTTTTGTGGACGCGATTTATAATATAGCATATAGAAAAACAATCTTCCACAAAATATAGCACATAGAAAAATAAGTGGAAGAATATCGATTAGAATTCTTTATTATTATTATATTAAATTAATTTATAATATTTAAAAAAAGAAAAACCTTCTCTACACAATTACTTTTCTCTAAATTCCAAGTTCCAAAATTAGAGAATGTTTACAAAAAAACGTCAATTATACAACTAATTAAAGAAAACATTACTGCTAAATTTGAAAAAAACACATCATTAAGATTCAAAAATAATTTTAAAATCCCAAAATATAATACAAAACTGTGTTAACAAAACTACATATACTTGGGCATAAAAAACTTCAATAATCTACCTACAGATATTAAGAAAATCGATGACTTACAACAATTAAAGAAAAAAATAAACCAACACTTTAGATCGATACAATTTGACAATGCATAACAAGACATATAGCTAACAAGGCATATAGCAAAGACATATAGCTAACAAGACATATAGCAATTGACAATGCATAACAAGACATATAGCTAAGGAACAAATAAGCCAAATCCAAAATAAACTAATAAAGTGTAAGCCCCTCACCAAGCACATGAGCAAGTCTCATTTTTGGAGAGGCAAAGCAATAAAATAAAATGTATCTAAGTAGATTGTAATAGACAAATGTATTATGATTTAAATGTAGTTTTAATATTAAATAAATAAAAAAAATAAAAAATATCGATTAGAAAATGATTTTGGAATGTAAATAATGGCTGAAAAAATACGTTTAATTGCCAAATAATGTTGTTTTGGAAAGGCATATGGGTACCCACCGCGCGCCTCGTAATTACAGGTGGCATCTAAGGAGAGGAATCTGTGTCAATAACACGACTATCCAGCTGGAGTCAGTGACTGGAACGACGGCCTACAAACCAGGCCGCCGAGCTAGACCGCTGCTTCTCAACATTATTCTTAGAAATATATTTTTTTTCGTGTTTTTTTGGTCGAGCATATTCATGTTTGTATTTGCACGCCTTTTTTGAAAGGAAATGGAAGTGAAGCCTGGAGCTGGCAGAAGAGAAATGAAAGTAGATTGATTGCAGTGGAGATGAGTTCCCTTAGACGTATGTGTTTCAAATCCATGTATGATAGAGTAAAGAATGAAGATATTAGGAATGAATGTAAAGCTCATCGTAGCATAAATTCATAGAATAAAAATAGGGTCACTCAGGTGGTTTGGGCATGTTGAGCGAATGAATGAAGAAAGAATGGTAAAAAAGATATATAATGCAAGTGTTGACGACGCCAGAAAGAGAGGGCGACCGCGGAAGACGTGGCATGACCATATTAACCAGATACTGGAAGATTGTCCTGTTAGAAGCCTCAACAATCATCGAGCTTGCATGAGAAGATGTATGAATGTAGATGAGGCGAACGTTGTATGTCAGGACAGAAGAGTATGGCGCTCTATCCTCTCTGTCTACCCCCAAGGAAAAACGGCGTGATGGTAAGTTAGGTAGTTAGTTAGTTGGGATATTTATTTTCGCATCCCTAGTTTTGGACTATGGCAAGTCAAAAAATATATATTTTTGAGTTAATATGCAGAAATATTTTATATACTTTATACTTGAACTCCGAATAATGAAAAAATATCACAACTCTAAACAAACTGTACAAAATTTAAAAGACAGCCTTTATTTTTCATAATTCAAAATACGTGATATTTTGAGAAAATGCTACTTTTATTTAAATGCTTACAGTCACGATTTTCAATAAATATTTACTTGAAATATATTTATACGCGTATGTTTTAGAAGATGTCTAAGACAGTCCACCAAGCTAAACTATTTGATCAGAGCTCACAACCAAAATGAATCTAAAAGACGTTAGTTAATCGTTAATCGAATTGGATTCTTATTATTTTGGGAAAAATATAGAAATATTCGAATATAATATTTTCTTTATTATTCTCAATGCTCTTGTGATGAATTATCTCAAAATTTCTTAATAAAAATATTTTTTCAGCTAGTCTTAGAGTATGACATGTCAAATAACTATTAAAAGTACAATTTCCTTCTCATGTTTAACTTTATAAAACATAACATTAAAAAAAAACAAATTACGATGCATATAAAGAAAAACATGATGGTTTACAAAAAAACATTTTTTTAATTTTTTTTTTGAGAATTGAAACTTTGAATCCAATTATCGCAGAATGCCGTTATTTTACATGTCATAAGTTAAAGTCCAAGACTAGGGATGCGTTATGTATATCTCCTATTCTGTCCAGTTCACTTTCGGCATCTCGTTCGTTAATTAATAATTATACTTAAAATCTTCGAGAGTAATTTTCCTAAATGCTGCTCATATTCTTATGGATCAGTTTTATTTAATTATAAAATTATAATTTACTTCACCATTCCTAGATTTTTCTTCTTTATTGTTTTGGATCGATCTCGATATAGACTACAACATCTATCAAATTTTTGATATATGTGATTATCTTGAGTGGTAGATTAGGTGGAATTGTGAACGTTACACTGCGTAAAGTGATCACTTAAGCCAGCCGCACGATAGGTCGTCAGCCCTATAACACCCAAGAAGTCTTCCATACCTATTTTTTATGAACATCTTTGTCTCTATGAGACATCTGTGATGTATCTTGATTTATGATATCCCCCTGGGGAAAAAAATTGATATACTTACTCAAAATATTATGAATAGTTAATGAAAAAGTTTTGAGATTGAAGGAGTTAAACCTTCTGGAACTGTTTAATTTATGGACCACTTTTATGACAGGTAAAGTAATGGGAGGAAACAAAACTTTGACTCTTCAGACATCGTTATCCTGATCCCATCTTAACTATTATACCTGTATAATATAATATTATAAATTTGAAATGTTGTGACGAGGGTAAAAGGGTTTTATGGTGACCTCAGTTTATGTTTTACTGGTTTGTAAGATTTATGAATTGACAAAAAATAGCAAGCTCACAACGCATCAGGTAACTTTCATGTCAATTCTTGATGATGAAAGATTGAGGACCAAATTAATGCAAATATATTCTACAAGATTGAGAAATTTACTTTGTTTCTTACGATTGTATACAATTGGCATTATATCTTGACATTTAACACAAACTATAAATGAGAAACATGTGTGGAAGTCTTTTTATAGGATAGCCTAGGGCTTACGACCTGCATGAGCTGGCTTAAGTAATTAATTTACGCTCTACACAACGCAGCGTTCACCAATTCCATGGTTTGAACAACCATACATTATGAAATTATTAAAGTTGTACGTATATTTGTTCAAACTCTGACAATATATATATATATATATATATATATATATATAACAACAACTAATATAAAATACTTGTTAATAATTGTAAATAATAAATTAAACTTTTCATTGAATACTAATTATGTGACAAAAAAAATAGCAAAACGAATTTAACTCTTGAGAAGAATCAGAAGATATATATAAAAAAAATCGTGCAAAAATATGTATAACTCAATAATAGCCCCCTACATCAACTACTGCAGCAGTATACTATTTCTGGCTTATTAAGTAGAATTTAAAAAATTAACAATACTCCAAAATAAAGCATTTAGAATTATACTACAAAGATATCGATACACAAGAATGAAAGTGATGTAAGAAAGCTTACAAATAATGACATTTAGACAAATAATTAAATTTAATGTACTTCTATTTATATATAAAATTATTAATGGACACATCAATACCTTTGAATTATTAAGAACAATAAAAAAAAATAACATGAACATGACCATTGCACAAGAAGAAAAGGTAAAATAAGTTTACCATTCCGAAAGAAAAAAAGATTGCAAACTTCTATGATGTACAGTGGAATGAAATTATATATGAAATTACTAGGGGATATTAGGGATGAAAACAATGTAACGACTTTTCGGAAAAAAGTAAAGAAAATACATGATACTTACATTTGATTAAAAATTTAATATATCTACTTTATATCTTATGCTGTAAATATTAGGAAATTAAAAATTATTGTATTACCTACCTACTTAAAGACTAAAAAAATAAAAATATTTGATGGGACTATACTAGAAACGTATATAGTCCTTCCCATGAAATAGTTTACATAGATTTCGCAGCTGGTTATGATATCTCTATATTTTTAAGATGGAGTTTTACGATTTGTTTAATATTTCATAAAGTTTGTATGAGAAATGTTAATGTATCTATATTTTGTCAATATATCAACCATTACGGCGGAAATATTGGATTTTAATATTTGTACACTTTGGATGAGGAAATATTCGTATTTATTTCATATAATATTCATAACGTCAAAGCGATCAAGACACATTTGTTATGGCAGTCCAAACAAATCAAAATAGCTCCATACCATTCATTTTACCCTTCCTACAAAATATGCCTTCGAAATAATGGGTGTCCTAAGTGTTGGCAACCAAAAAAAAAACAGTTTGACAGCTGACAGTTTAGGGTTAATTAAAATGGAGCACTATTCGAGAGAACAACGCGTTTTCATTATTGAAAAATATTTCAAAAATAATGAAAGTTCGCGAATTTCGAGCAAAATCATCCTAAGCGATGATCCTCATTTTCACCTTGATGGCTTCATGAATCGTCAAAATTGCTGCATTTGGGGTTAAGAGAACCCGCGTGTGATTGTCCAAAAACAAATACATCCGTTAGGTGCGGATTTTGGGCTGGAGGCATTACTTCTTCGAAAATGAGGCTGGTCAAGCAGAGACTGTTACTGGTTCGCGATACCGCGACATTATAACCAAGTTATTTCTGCCTAAATTAGATGATATTAATGTGGTTGACATGTGGTTTCAACAAGACGGTGCCACA
This sequence comes from Agrypnia vestita, assembly GCA_016648135.1. Lineage (NCBI taxonomy): Eukaryota > Metazoa > Arthropoda > Insecta > Trichoptera > Phryganeidae > Agrypnia > Agrypnia vestita. The sequence continues at coordinate 48,898 of JADDOH010024209.1, forward strand.
TGAAACAATTCGATTACTGCAGGAGACATTTCCTGGTCGTATACTCTCTCGTTTCGGTGATCAGTATTGGCCCCCTAGATCATGTGATGTAACCCACTTGATTTCTTTTTATGGGTTTATTTGAAGTCAAAGGTCTTTGCCAACAAGCCCACAATCAACCATGCATTGAAGGAGGATATTCAACGCTGCATCAACGAAATTCAGCCACATTTGAACGTAGTTACGCAGAAAACCAACTTAAAAAACATGGAACTGAGAAAATGGCTTCTAAAAGTTTGAACCTACAAAAACCTAATACGTCGACATTTAATTCATTATTGCATATTTTTTTAGGATAGGGCACATTGTAGAGATTTATTTATGTATTTTAATCTACATACCTAATTATAAGAAAACAATTATATACAGGGTTATTTGGAAAACATTCATAACCTCGCAGGACTATATTCCTGCATTAATTATGAATCGAAAATGTTCAAGCTATCATGACCTAATATCAATAGTCATGGAAATATGCGACATCAAAGATTGTATTTTTTTTTCAATATTTCTGACTTATTTTTTGTTTAACATTGGACTATCATTACAGTAACTTATATCGATTACGAAAAATTCACTCGTTTCAATACAAGTTAAATAAAATGACAAAAACCGCGAAAAAATTCCAATTGGAATGTTTTACAATTGGAATTCGAAGGTTTTTATTATTTTATTTAACTTGTATTAAAGGAAATGAATTTTTTATATTCGATATAAGTAACTGTGATGATAGTCCAACGTTTTACAAAAAATTAATCAGAAATATTGAAAAAAAAATGCTAACTTTGATGTCGCATATCTCCATAACTATTGATATTAGGTCATGATAGCTTTTCGACTCATAATCAAAGCAGGAATATAGTCCTGCGAGGTTATTAATGTTTTCCAGATAACCCTGTCTACAAAGAAATGACGCATTGTACAGTTTGGATTCTTTCTACAAAATGTCTAAATATACGAAAAACAGGTCAATATGTGGGTAACAAAAATATTTAATTTACCAAAAACCATACCTCATACAGCTTGGAAATTTTCAGCACATAAAGATGTCGTATTGAGCTTTACAAATCGGTATATAACTCATTTTTAGCATTTGTGGGTTGGATGCTTTATGCATAACTACGTCCATTTATGCAAAATGATTATGGAAAATTTCGACAAAAGAGTGCGTACGTGCCAGCAAAGCCGTGGAGGTCATTTGCCCGATGGGCTATTACATACATAACCCTATTCTATGTACTTTATGATTTAATAAAAAAAATTACAATTTTTCAAAAATTACTGTGCTTTCTATTTAATTCAAATCTTGCGTAAATTTTGGGACACCATTGCAAACGCCTTCACCTATTCAAAAAAATTATCCGGATTGTCAATTTTTTTAAGCCCCGACGAAAGTTTCGCCGAAATGTTTGAGAAACGCCGTGGCAGTGAGAAAAAAGTAGATCTCTGATTGGTCCATCGCTTGGAAAGTTGGTTCGGAATACCGGTAGTGCGGACCGCGGGTGAAAGCGAACACCGCCGCGGCAGACGGATCTGCGCTCGACTTCTGTTCAAGAGCACGAGCCAGCAAGGTCACCGCCACAACAAAACCGGACCCCAAGAGGCGCACTTTTATTTGTATCTGCGTTTGTTTATTTATCTTCAGTGTTTATTTATTTTTATTATCAATGTATTATTTGAAGACCCCGTGGCAAGAAGTCGTTAACTAACATTTTTGTCAAAGATGAGTTAATAAGCCGTCTAAACTAAACATTGTACGCTCTTTGCATTGAAAATAAGTTCAGAACTTAAAAATGATTAGAACATATTCAAATAATAGGGATAAACATGATTCAAATTCAAATGTTTATTCAATGTTCAATGTTACAAATGTTTACAGTGTTTACAAAATTAAATTAAGCTTTTTTCATTGTTGCTGAGTGTCTTGGCAGCAAGTAAACACTAAATTGATTTGACGCCCTGCCTGCTACACTAGTAATTTACTGTATTTGTAATGTAATGTAAAGACAGTGCTCTTCCAGTAGTATAATGTTCAAGAATAATATATAATAAATATAATAATAACTACACTTTTTCATAAAAATCAAATCAGTTAGTAATGGAAAGAACATGTTATTTTCAATACTAACATGTTCATGCCATTCTGAAATTAACATGCCTTTTAATTTGATTGGAATATTTATGGTTAACATAAGTTGTATTCTGGCAGTACTGTCATATATTTGTTTTTATTTGAAGACTATCATAATATGTACTTATATATTATTTTTCAATAATTTTAAATGGTACATACCACGTTTTGTATAATTAATTAACATGCCAGGTATTTTGTAATTTTGGATAATGGATGGTTAAAACGGATAGTATTTGAAGGGTTGTTTGATGTTCGTGTTTTACCAATTTTAAAAATGTGTTTTTCTATTGAAAATGAGTTCCAGAGGCGAAAGAATGATTGTTAAGTACCTACAATGTTTTTAGGGAAAATTTGTATATTTTTATTTTTTCTGCATAAATACATTTTTTTACTTTGTAAATAATTTTTTAAAATTTTAGTGACGAAAATCAATAAAAATTATTCTTAAATTAGCAATAAAACACATTTTTCAAAGGCGAAATGCAAATGTCTAATTATCTCAAAATGAATTGAATGTTAGTTAACAACTTCATTCTTCTTGGGGTCTTCATTTATTCAACTAATAAATTGTTCAAATCTACAACTTTTTGATAGACTGAGACTTTTATTTTATCTTCAATGATCCGTTAATGATCCGAGAAGATAATGATTCGAGATGGAGAAAAAAAATAGATGACGTGTGAAATACTGAAAGATTATATATTTTCAACAATATTCTTGAAAATGCCATATCATTTAAAAAATCACTCCAACACAACATCCATTTATTTGACAATAATAATCTGAACCCCTCGAACATACAACATTAATTCTAAATTTTTGAACATTCTCTTGGGCATAACAACAACAACACTAGTCTTACCGATTCAAAAACAACTTTATTATAAATGGACAACAACAAATTAAAAACACTAGTACATCATGAAAATACGACACGACAAATAACGAATAAAAAAACTAGAAATAATAAAAACATGATTTTTACGGAGAAAGGATCAAAAAGTGTGTAATTCCAAAACTATTTAATAAACTACCGCATAGAATAAAAAATGAAACGGGACAAAAAATATAGATAAATTCTAAAGAAATGTTACATAATCAAATCATCTAGCAAACAAAAAAGGAATATAGCAATTATAACAAAAGATATTGTTTTATAAATTTCATATGTATATATATGTATGTATATGTGTATACATTTATAAACGATCATGCATGCAGATATATATTTCAATATATAATGTACACTGTTATCTAGATATGTATAAGATTTTTATTTTATTGTAATAGATGTAAACCGTAGAAATAAAATAAATAAATATAGTGAAAAATTGGTGATTATTGGAATTTAGTTTTATATTGTATTATTATATTATTCATTAAGGTTAACTAAGAAATGTAATATTAAATATACTGTAATGTATCTAGTTTTGCAAGACGCCTATAATCAATTAATTTCAGATCTTATTGCTTGTCTGTTAACGAACTCTTTCAAATCGATTCCGTATTTATATTACCGCGTGGTTCATTAACCAAATATATCCTTTTTTCTCTTTGTCTCCTTTTTTATAAAAATAGTATAAAATCAATGGAGCCAATTGGCAGAGGTGTCATTATCATTCTTTATCTCGTATCTATTTAATCTGTAACATAAACATTACCATCAGCTTATTGTTTTCATTTGGTGAACTTAATATACAAATTGATTTTTCTACCCTCATGGGAGAATTTCAATTCACTTTGAAAGAAAACCACGCGGAACGCTCGCTACGAATGACAGTGCAATTGAAAACGTAACCCATTTTCAGCTAAAGTGTCTTTGGAGGGTAATATTTATATGAAAAGAGCATTTTTACTCCCTGTATTTTAACTCGTAGCGTCTGCTTGTCTACTTGTCGTCTTGTCTGCTTATCTGACGAAAAAACTTTGGATCGATTTTTAACCCTTTTTCCGTGATCCAATCGAGCTGAAACTTTGCAAGCAGACTCGTGGTGACGATCAAGAAGATCTCTCAAATTTTCGTTAAAAAATTAAATAATTATAGTATAATTTCGGATTTTTAGAAATTTTAATGGTTTTTTCAAATTGGAATCATTACCAAAGTTTTATTACTAGCAACGGCGGCCCGATAACGTCGCGGAATATTTTCTAAATTTGAATTACTCCGTCGGTACACATAAAAGGTACTTCACTACGAATTTCGAAAATATAAATTGACTGACAAATGTTTTTAGAATTTAATCTTCAAAGCATCAAGTGTCTTATCAAAGCTCAAAACATGTGACATTTTAGAAATATATTAAATTACTGTATGTTTAGTGTTATGTTACATGTTTTAATTCATCTTTAATTGTTGTTATATTTTACAAAGAAAGAGAGTATAATAAAAACTTGGTTTTTATGGATTACTTTTTTTACCGATTATCTCCATGAAGGATGAACCTGAGATACATTTGTTAATGAAAAAAAATAAAGATAAAATATAAATGTGTAAAAAATGTGTGGTTTTTATGGGTTACTTTTTTATTCTCATTCATTTTCAGATAACTATCTATTATTTACAACAGAATATAAAATATGATATAGCTAATATGATCTTTCATTTTCTAGAGAATTTTCCTTTTTCTTTTACGTTCATTTTCCTTCAACTATAATCTTACAAAGTATTAAAAGTGTATACCTAACTACATTTTAGTTATGCGGACCAGATGCGGAGTTCCGCCTCCATATTCATGAGATAAAATGAAACTTTCAGAGAACTCTCCATCAGTAATTCGTTCACGCTACGCTGGGAATGAGCAAATTATAAAAATATCAAACAAATTATTCGCTCTGTTGGGTGAAAGAAAACATCAATGTTTTGAAACCTTTGAATTATTAACAATGAAATAATATATTTCAACGTATACACGGATGCACATTTTAATTGAATTTAGGTAAGGCATAGCGATCTGTCATTCGTTGTGCGTGTATTTTTTAGACTTAATGTTCTTATTATCCACATTTTATATTTATATACCCAATTAATCAAATTATTTATCTTATAGTTATATAGTATTTTGTTGTATATCTTTATTATTGTTCAGCTGCTCATCTCGGCACAGGTTCTTCATAGTGAGATGAACGGCTCCATCTCCTATGTCATGTAATATGATGAAGATAAATAAATAAATTTAAAAAATGCATAGCAGAATTAATAATTCATATATTTCGATTATATAATTGATGGATTTGACATTAACGTTTTAGAGATTATTAATGATAATCATTTAACTAGGTGAAAAACGTAAAGTATGTTACCTCTACGTTAGTTTAATTTTTTACTTAAATTTCGAGAGTGATAATGAGAGATTCTATTCTTCGATTCTGAGATTCTCGAAACTTAATGTTAAATTAAATTTAACTCTTTTATTTATAACTAAAAAAAAATTACTAAAAATTAAAAAAGCAACAAAAATACTACAGAGGAGATCCAGAAGCGCAGAGTGAGCGCAAATCGCTGTTTTTTCCGCCTACAAAAGCAGATAAAATCCAGACTGCTATACAGAAACACCAAGATATTAGTGTACAAAACACTTATTAGGCCAGTGCTCACGTACGCAGCTGAGACGTGGGTACTAACTAAGAGGAATGAGCGAGAACTGGACGTTTTTGAAAGGAAAATTTTGAGGCGTATCTTCGGACCGGTTCTAGAAAATGGACTTTGGCGCAGACGTTACAACAATGACCTATATACTCTATTTAAGGAGCCAAACGTCACAAAATTTATAAAACTGGGAAGACTTCAGTGGCTGGGTCATGTGGAGAGAATGTCCGAGCATCAAGCACCAAAGTCCCAGCTGAACTCAAGGCCAATAGGGCGAAGGAGCTTAGGAAAGCCGAAATTAAGATGGAGTGACAACGTCCTCAAAGATATCTCTGCCTTAGAGCTTCGAAACTGGAGAGAGCTGGCACCAGACCGAGATGAGTGGAGGAAAATTATTGAGGAGGCCAAGACCCACCAAGGGTGTAGTGCCAAGAATGATGATTATGATGAAATTTAACTCACGTAGAGGTAAAACGGTTTATGTTTTTCACTCAAATTAGTGATCTTTATAGTTAAAACTCCAAGACCCCAGATTAAACTTTCATCCCTACAACTCCGCCAGTACCCACGTAAAATTTTAATATATTCACGCCGTTCACGGAGACTAAAAAACGTCACGATAAATACCATTCACATCAACCTGACGCTGAATCTGTTCCGACCTTGGGTAGGTACCCGTATGACACAGAAATTCCATCGTTTGCATCGCAGATTTCAATTATATATCCGAAAAAAAGATTTCGGGAAACGTTCATTAATTATTATATATATAATTATATATATTACAAAATGGTGGCTGTTCGAAAACATAAAACTTTATTCGAATATCAAAAAATATTTTAATCTACACGAAGTGCTGAACTTGAAGAAGGATAATCAGACCTCCGAAGTCGAGCAAGGGGGATGATTGTGCAAGTTTTGAGGGATTTGAAAAGATGAACCACATATGTGGGTAGAAAAAAATACCTCAAAATTTCCAGCCACACATGTCTGTTCGGTGCATTCTTCCTGCACTGGCATAAGTAGTGCAGACAAGGAATTTTCTGTAGTAGATTGTATTAAAACTAATTATTAAACAATGAGCTAAGGAAAGATCTTCATTTGTAAGGTAGAATATTCTCATCTGAATTATTAATCTGATTAATTTATATTTAAAATAATTTGAAAACACATTTAACTATTGTGTCGTGATTTTAGAACATACATAAGAATAAATCTATCTATCGAAAAAGTATTTGGTTAGGCCGGGATAAAAACCAGGAATTTTGCCTTTCCGGGTAACTACAATACACATTTTCCACATAAGATTACAAAGAAATGGAACCATACTTATATATACCTAACTCAACCATACCATATCTTTATATAAAAAAATGAATCAGAAATCCTTTGATATATAATACACACTCAGTGATGCTTCTGCTTAATGTATTTTGTGATAGAAATTATTGATTAATTAAAAGTAAAACGATCTCTATAAGTCTGAAAAGTAATTATTTTGTATTCAAGAACACATTCATATTGTGAAGTTGTAATTTTTCAGAACAAAGTTCTGTGAAGTTTTTAAAACAAAATTAATTAATCAATTAGAAAGACATACAAAAAAATCTAATCCACAAAAAAATATTTTGGCTACTACCGGGATTCGAACTCGGGTATATATATCGATCTTATATGTAATTCTCATTTTTATTAATTAATAAAAATGAGAATTACATATAAGGTCGATATATTCACGGAAATCTACAAGTCTCCTATAGCTTAGTGGTCAGAGCACCGGCCCCGGAAATGAGGTGACCCGAGTTCGAATCCCGGTAGTAGCCAAAATATTTTTTGTAGATTAGATTTTTCTGTAGGTATGTCTTTCTAATTGATTAATTAATTTGGTTTTTATTGTTTTGTAATAATATGTAGGCCCTAGTCATATAATACTATTAATAATGCTTTAAATGACAAACGTTCTATAGAGGATCACTCTAATTTATTTAAAAATTCTGGTATTTTGACGCAGGTGAATAATTCAGCTGTCACAGCCTTCTGCGACTGCCGCGTCATTACGCTACCTTCATAAAACCGCCTTCTTGAAATCTGTTCCACCCTTCATTTTCCTGTTCGTGAAATTGCCTCGGGGCAACATGTAGACTAAACCGTGTAACTGTTTCGTTTTAAGGGTGTGTATTTACAGAAAAACCTCTTGTGGGTGTAAAAGAAAATATTCTAGAGTGTATTTGCTCATTTTATGCAGTGGAAGAATAATTATAAATGAGTTAATTTTTAACTAAATTAAACATAAGTTCACTTCGTTTATACAACTAAATTTTTATTAACACCTACCTATTTTGGAAACTAAACATTATTATCCCCCATTAATCACTTCCTTCCCTTCCCACCCCTTCCCAGTCTACCATCTTACCACACATACTAAGATATTGATTATTATATTTGTTTAAATGTATAATATATATATATATATAAAATAGAAACATATATATTAAAATTTTGTTTTAATATATGTGTATTTAAAACAAGGAATGGTTTTGTCAATTCTTCGATCAAGAAGTACAAATGAACATTGATAAAAAAAATAGAAATAGATTAACAAAAGATAAATAATATTGAAAATAATGTAATACGGGAAGGTATGAAAAAAAATATTTTCCTTATTTGGTAATGTTTAGTTTGTAGTACACTAAAGAAAAAACGTTGGTTCCGAAACCGTTTGGTGTTACCAAAAATAAAGCGGCTTAAGTGAAGTTAATTATTGTGTTTAATTCAATTCAAAATGAATAACCAGCTGATTTCAATAGAGTTAATTTTTATCCTATTAAATTTTTATTTTCTTAGTTAATACATTTTTTTATGTGATTTTTATTTGACTGAGTGGGGATTCTTAAATTTATTTAAAAATGTGATTTTTGGGAGATTATATTCAGATTATTGTAAGCACTCTGGAAGACCTACAAACAATGTTTCAAGATCTGGATTATGTATCAAAACTTATTGACTCTGAATATTATTTTGATCATATTAAAACTGAGTTTTAATATGATCAAAATCATGGTCAACTAATAAATGATAGAGAAACAAGAATAGAGAGCCAACGAAATCGAGTTTGTATATATATATATATATATATATATATATATATTAGGTCCTTACATATGAAATTGGCGTTTAGTATGGGAGGAACATAAAGCCGATTTTTTTTTATTATAATATATTTATTTAATCAAAGTATGTACCATTGCTATCTATGCACTTTTGCCATCTCATAGGTAGTTCATCGATCCCTTTACTAAAAAAACCATTCGGACGGGAATCAATAAAATCTTTGAAGGCGGTTTGGACTGCCCCATCGGAGTTGAATTTTTTCCTTTGCAAGAAGTTATCCAAATTTCGAAAAAAATGGTAATCTGTTGGGGCAAGGTCCGGAGAGTACGGTGGATGTCTTAGACATTCCAATTGAAGCTCCTCTAATTTGGTAGCCGTCTGTTGTGCAGTGTGTGGTCTAGCGTTATCATGAAGCAGCAGTGGCCTAGAGCGATTAACCAGCCTCGGTTGTTTAGCAGCTAGCTTTTCCATCATGGTTTGCAGTTGCTGAAAATAGACATCTGCCGTAATTTGTGAGCTCCGGACCCAAACGGTTGTACGCTTTTTGGAGAAGCAGCTCATCGACAAGGCGCCCTGAAGATGAGCAGTGCGATCTGTTCGAAACGTCGGCAGACGACTGGTCCTGACGACCAGAATTTGACGCGGGTTACCCCCAAAGTAGTTAGAACTAACATATATATATATATATATATATATATAATAAAGATTAAAGCCCACAATCCGTACAGGCTTCCAATACTTATATACGGAGTTGAGACATGGACTTTCATAGCCTGTATCTTACACAGTTGCCTAAAGAGCAAAGAAAAGGGCTATTCTTGAAAAATTTTAAAGAGATCGTGTATCTAATATACAGCGATTTACCAAAGAACCAAGGTGATACTTTGTTTTTTATTAATATGTTAAATTAAATGGATATTTTATACGAACCGTAAATTTTACTGAGAAGCAAATCTCGACGTTTCGCTGAAGTCTTATTCAGTGTCACCAAGAGAGCGTCCTATCACGGTGGAGGTAAAGGCTGAACTCCGCCATGATAGGACTCTCCTGAAGACGCTGAATAAGACTTCAGCGAAACGTCGAGATTTGTTTATCAGTGAAGTATACAGTTCATACAAAATATCTGTATAATTTAACACAAAAATATGTCCAAAGACCGTAATAATAACCTTAACACCTTGGTTTTTGTTACCAAAAAAATCTGCACATTCAGGTGGAAATTGATTGAATATATTAGAGATGATAGACGGTGGAGAGAGAAGACCCTGAAATGGAGCTCTCAGGGTGAAGAAGTAGTTTAAATCTATTCTTTTATTGAAATTAGTCATAACATCGTACAACCATATATTTTCACAATGTGAGTCTAAAACACGTGTTCGCGAAAACTTATCGTATTACATAATTTCATTAAATTGTTAAGAGCTGTATTATTATAATAATTGGATTTATTTTACATAAACTTCGGATACAAAGGTATTTATAAACGTGGATAACAACTACATCAGTAAACAAACAATAAAACGAGAGGTTAATAACTACATCAATAAGATTCTACTTTTAACTATTATCCTTGGCTGAAGAGTTATTCTGGCAAATGTTGGAAATTCTCAATTTTCTGAAATTGGCGAACTAAACATGTTGATTTTGGTAGAATTGTATTTTTTTTTAACTCTTAAACACAAGTTTCTTCATAAAGTTTAAATTAATAGCCCGAAAAAGTAATTTGCCTTGGAATTTTGCCGCATACATTAAAATACATTTAGTAGGCAGGTATATTCAAATAAAAATTAAATTAAATTAAATTAAATTCAGTCATCAAGACACGGTGCATTGTTCTATTATAGTGGAAATGTCAGAACTAATGCATTAGAAAACTCTGTAATTCCCAGATTACACTCATTAGGGAATGAGCATGCAGAGGCGGCTGACATTTTTGCTGATAGTATAACTGTTTATAGGACAAAGCTGATACAATTGTTTACATCCCAACGAAATGGAAATTAACAATAAATCTTTCTTTTTTACCTTTAACTATTATTATTTGTACCTTTAACTTTATTATTATTTTATCTTATGTTTTTATGTTTTTCTGTATTATTATTATTATTATTATTACCTTTTAACTATTATTATTGTAACTTTTTACTGTATTATTATTTTAACTGTCTTATGTTATTATAAAAAAAAATTATTCTGTATATTGTAAAAGCCCATAAGGGCGTTAAATAAATAAAATAAAATAAATAAATAAATAAAAATATTAAAAATTGCAAAATCCACAGCACAATTGTTATTTCAAATGTAGGTTGGGTTAGGATGTTTATCCATCCACGACTGCTCGCATTGCGTACCGGATACAGCCTAGGCATTGTCGATACTTCCTTAACTCATAAAGAATTCACTGAATGGGGATTAAGTTATCCCGAGATCCCATCAGGATGAGGAAATTGAGCAAATCAATTTGAGTTCATATCCGGCTTGATTGAATTGCCGAGGGGGAGAAAGACGTTACGCGACAACTTTTGATGAAAATGTCTGGAAAATGTGAAAATTTGTATGATTTTTCATTCATTCATTCGGGAATCACTTAAGGGGTCTTAAATTTCAGTCTTACATTCGTAACATTAATTCCAAACGAAATTTAAACTTAAAAATGTTCTAAGGTTTTCACGGCTGTCCAGAATCTTATGCGGTCAGAAATCCCATAAAACTACATGCAGAAAATTTAAACTTGCTTTATATTATTCCCTTTGATGGAATTTTATTTCCGTTGATTAATATTTTCCTTATTTTATATGCTAATATTAATAAAAGCTTTCAAAAAAGCTGAGTTGGTAAATGTTTTCACAGAAAAGGGACAGATATTTTGGAATACAATAATACAAACTAAGCTATGCGCTTGTGCTAAGTTAATTGGACCTTATAGCTTATTAAAAGTACTACTGTGTAAGTGGACCAGAAAGTACCCATCAATTTAAATACATTTAAAAAAAAAAACACGAAACGTACAGGAAAAATTTCGGAACTATGTACATATAGTTCTTGCATCCAACCTTGAGCTATTAAATAATCAATACAAAAATTCTATACCTACCTAACCTTTTACTTACATACCTTGGTTTCTTACTCTATTATTCATAATCTTTAAATATTTACATATTTTTACTTTTTTTCCGTAAGCATTCTCAAGTATCAGTAGTAGAAACGGAATTTTTTATTAATTTTAATAAACAACTTTTTATCAACCACTTAACTAGTAACTCTACGTCTAGCGGTTTCGATACCACTGTATCTTGATTGGGACTAACTATCCATTATCTATTCTAGCATGGATAATTAGTTTGCGTCTTGTCCTGATAAAGTCCTGATAAAGATACAGTGGTATCGAAACCGGTAGATGTAGAGTTACTAGTTAAGTGGTAATTACAAATTCATTTAATTAAAATTAATAATTATATCCAACCACGAAGTTAACGCTATAAAAATCGAAAATTTTTAGTTCCTCGTGACGTTAAGTTGTGTGTATTTTTATTTTAGTTAAATTGGATTACATTACCAATATGATTGTAAGTTATTATCTTTCATCACACACAAGAATCTTAATTCTTTTTGGTGAGGTATAACATATAATAATAATTTGATTGTTAATATTTGCTAGTTATCATTGTTTAAATAAATCATATATATTATCTATTAAATAAAAATTAATAATAATAATAATAAATAGTATCGTCTGTGTTATTTTTTAAAACATTAACTGTTTTTAGAAGATAAGATATATCCCAAAAACTTAACACAAAATTTAAATTATGTTAATAAGGATGAATAATAAAGCATCTACAAAAAAGGTTTGATAAAGTACATTAATGTGTAATATATATAAATATATATATATATATATAGGGTATCAAAGTAAAGGCAGCAATGTCCAAAAAAATGCACTTATGAAGATCACTAATTTATATTGAACTGAATTTGAAGTTTTATAGGAAATACAGCCTTTAAATTTATAGGAAAGAATATAAAAAAAAAATATGATTTTGCAAGAGATAGATGTGTAAAAACTAAATTTCAGTAAATTTTAAATTAGTAATTCTCGGTGACTGCATTCAAAACATTATTATTTTTTGGATATTGCTGCTTTTTCTTTTATACCCCACATTTTATATATTTTTGATTACTTACACTAATATTGCGTGTTGTCTATTTTATACAATTTATGAATTTCCATACCGATAATTAAGACACGGACAGTGTTTACCACGTGTTTTAGACAGCCTCTTGTGATTATTTTTGTAAGACTCCGATCACAAATTAATGTTGACATGACTCAATTGGTTTAGAATATAGTTTGGTTACGAAAAAATCAATAAAATCCTTACGTCCATACAGAAGAAGTCCATACGGAAGCAAGCTAGGTGAAAACGAAGATAGTTTTCCAGGCTTAATGCGATCTACACCCTTTTATTTTGCGCACACTGCTCTATTTATTTGCTTAAATTGTCTAAAAAGTATTTTTACACTTATTTAGACAATCATACAAAAAAATATAGAATGAGACCTTTGCAGTAGTAGCCGCGAAAACACCCAATTCTTCCTGGTCCTTTCAACCATAGTTTTAATCGTCAATTCCATTTTATTTTTGCTTGTCATCCAGTGTTATAGAAATAGAAATAGGTATACTAGCCAGGAATTATTTTTTTAAATAATTTTACTTTGTAATGCATCCTTGAGGTGAGTTCTCACAAAAACCCGATTATTTTAATCATCCAAATATATTTTTTAATACATTTAATCATCCAAATATAGTATCAAAAATTTGGTGAATTTTAAAATATTGTTTTAACCATTTTTGCGTTTTTACTTTGAAACGGTAATTGTATTCAGGAGATATTATTAATTTCAATATTAATATATGTATTTTATTTTGTAACTAAAATTAAGAAAAGAACAGATGTAAAAAGAAATAAATGAGACTTAATTCATATTACTAAAGTTCGTAAAAGTCGTCGAACAAAAATTATTTTTTAAATCATCCGTGTATAATTTAATATTTTGTGATTCCCTTCCAACTTTTTTTACGATAAATCTTATAAAATCCATCCTTTCAATTGGTGAGATGGCTTTTATTTATAAAAAAACTTGGAATTAAACAAAACTTTGTCACTGAAAATAATCAAATCACAATTAAAAAACGTTTAATTGCATTTTAACTAATTACCCTTATAGTTCCATCCCTTATCGGAGATCGGCAGTTATATTGGTGATCGCGATTCTAATCACCCCCACACGGAACAACTCAGTTACTCAGGTACCGGTCCCTCAAGTTATCCTTATTTTTCCACTTATTTCCCCCTGGGTGATGTGTTGGTTTAGACCGGGTGTGGCGAACCTAGGGCACACGTGCCAGAGGTGGCACGTTTGAGAATTCGGAAAGCACGCGAACGATTTCCAAGTTCAAAAATATTTTTTAAAATTTTTAAATAATTGAATTTGGAAATAATTGAAATCGATCATTAACGAACATAATTAATAAATATGCAGAAGAAGAAATAATGAGACATTGGAACGCCATTCCAGAAATCTTTAGCGATTTAAAGAAACTAGCGACAGCAATATTATCAATTTTCTCTTCTACATTGCTTGGGAGTCATTATTTTCAGAAATGAATTTCATAAAATGTAATTCAAGAAAAAGAATGACTGATAAATCCACTTGGTCGTGTATATTACTAAAAGTGACGAAATATGAACTAGATATTAAGAATTTTTTCATCAAATGTACAACAGAAAAAAATCTCATAAATAACTAACGTGTATGTTTATTGATTACGACTTTATTTTTAAGAAACTATTTTGTAATTGTTAAGCTTGTAAATTAAATTAAAAAAAACATTCTCCTATTTTGTTAAATTTTTTTACTGCTTGGGCACGCCACACAATCGAGAAATAATATTTGAGGATTTTTGGCACGCGGACCTAAAAAGGTTCGCCACACCTGGTTTAGACTATACTTTGGTCGTCGGGATATTCAAAATCTTGATGGTTCGTAGCACTTCTCTTCTAACCGATTAATTCGGCTCAATCTGTACCGCCTGTGTATCCACATGGTTGATGGTACAAAGACCCATACGAGCTTGTATATGGCGGGTATAGAAGCAAAGGCAGTAATGTCCAACAAATTAAAAAAATGTTTTGAATGCGGTCACCGAGGATAACTTATTTAGAATATACTGAAATCTAAATTTTATGTACCTATCTCTTCCAAAATCTCGAATTTAATTCATAATAAATTAGTATATAATAAACCTCGATTACTGCATTTATTTTTTTATTTTATTTTGCTGCATTTGCTTTGACACCCCACATGTTATATATTGTACGTGCATTATTACATTTTGCCTTAGATTCATATTTAAGAATATTTTTGGCAAAAAATATCGCAGGATAATAAAGTTCTAATTTATTAATCTAAATAATTTTATACACAAATTTTTTTTTTTTTTAAGAATCACTTTATTCGTATACGTACATAAATTTAAGAGCGATGTTTTGAAATAATGTTAAAATAAAATAAAATTTTAGTTCTTACAATAATAAAAAAAATATTGATTGTATTATTTGTATTACTCTACTTATATTATTTGATAAATTACACCTACATGTTTCGGAAATACCTTTCCATCGTCAGGGTGTTATATAATATTAGTAGATTTATACAAATAATACAATCATTATTTTTTGAAAATATCAATCTACAACGTAGCTGAATCAATTGAAAAAAAACCTTAAACAATTATTCAAAAATAGTAAGATGATTTTGTGGTGACGTCAATATAATTATGTATATAAATTATTAAAGATTGAAACGCGAATGTTCATATTTAATAATTTTATATTTTTTAAATGGTTACAAGCTTTTCAAAATCTTTAGTAAGAAAGACTCTTTTGTAGCACATTTCTATAAAAAAAAAAGATTATTTCTATATTGGATTTCAATTCATATTGGTAGGTACAGAAAATTTTATCGTGTGTTAAAAAATTCTAACAAAATATTAAAAATAAATTTATGATAGGATAATATTAAAAAGTGTTTATTAACTGAAAGATATCGGGCAAACAATATTTTGTTTACAATCGAAAAGCGACTCCTGTGGAGGAAATCGAGAACTTCGATATATTTATGACCCCCAAATTTTCGAAAGCATCGCGACTTTTTTTTTAAGAACATAATAAATACTAGCGGTTTGGATCTCCACTGTTTGTGTCATCTTGCAAGAGATGGCGCTACTTCTGTGATAAAGATTTAAAATATAATAATTTAATAAAATATTTCTCTCAAGCCTTTATCTCTTTTATTATTTAAAATAAATAGGTATATAACGTAATATTTTCACTCACAATAAAATCTGGTGGCTAAAATCTGAATTTGATAAATAAAATATTTTTATTTTTGTGAATTTAGACAGCAAACAGGGTTATTTGGAAAACATTAATAACCTCGCAGGACTATATTCCTGCCTTGATTATGAGTCGAAAATGTTCAAGCTATCATGAACTAATATCAATAGTTATCGAGATGTGCGACGTCAAAGTTTGTATTTTTTCTTCAATATTTCTGACTTATTTTTTGTAAAACGTTGAACTGTCATTACAGTAACTTATATTGAATATGAAAAATTTATTCCCTTTAATACAAGTCAAATAAAATAATAAAAACCTTCAATTTCCAATTGGAAAACATTCCAATTGGAAATTTTTCAGGCTTTTTATCATTTTATTTAACTTGTATTGAAACGAATGAATTTATCGTAATTGATATAAGTTACTGTAATAATAGTTCAACGTTTTACAAAAAATAAGGAAGAAAAATTGAAAAAAAAAAAAAAACTTTGACGTCACACATCTCCATAACTATTGATATTAGGTCACGATAGCTTGAACATTTTCGACTCATAATCAAGGCAGGAATATAGTCCTGCGAGGTTATTAATGTTTTCCAAATAACCCTGTATATATGGTAGATAAATATAAGATATGTTAAAATTAAAAAATGTTTTTATTGATAGGTACACTAAAATGAAATTACGTTAAGTGTAAAATTAAAGATTTGAAAATTCCAAGTCATCTTATATTTAGTTATACATCATAAAAAAAAAATATCTATATTTTGCACATTTTTGTACGTAAATAAATTTAAAAATGGCGAATTTCGTTGTACATGTAAGTAAAATCTATTATTTCCGTGTTCGTAAATCTTCTCACGCACGTAAGACGCACTTGACAGAACCCGTGAAGCGTTCTGACGCTCACGTCACTCGTTTCGTGACTGTTTTTGTAATTCCGACTCCCTATCTATCCCGTTCCCTATCACTATCCCGTTCTTCTGTTGGGATTGTCGACTTCCTGGTTCTGCATCAAGCTATTAACCCTTTTCGCCATCTCCGCCAAGGCGTACACTTTGGCCCTTTTCTGTGCGAAAATTTCGGCGCGGTGTTGATCCAATCCTTCGTTCGTTCGATTCGCCCCTCGATCTGCAAGTGCGCCTGATTGGTCCATAGCCCTCGTGCGCATGTTGATCGCGTCTATTGTACTGTACGCTGCGCCAATCGGAGAGTAAGCAAAATTATCTGCAGAATACGTATTGTACATGTCTTTCATTTGTTGTTGATTTAAATTTGCGTGCATTAGATCGCTGGATTTTAACATTCCTTGTTTTAATAGTTCCATTGGAATGTCTGTGTTTTGTTTGTTTGCATAATTGTTCGTGCGTTGTTTTGCCATTATACGGTGCAGATCAGAATAATCGTCGTACGATAAACCTGTCATGTCCTTGGGTGCCGCTGGTATCAAGGAGAGAAGAGCTCTTGCTAATAAAACGAGTGATATTAGAAGAGAAAGTTTGCTTCCAATAATAGATAGTCCTCCGATCACTGTCGCTACTACGAGTATGAAAGGCGTAACTGCTACTAATTTGAGAAGCATCCCAATCATCATAGACGTCATCGTCTTGTGATTCACCTTCATTGTTCCTAAAACAAGAAAAAATTGAATTATTAACTTTTTTAATTAAAAACTAGCTTAATCCAAATATGGTTATTCGAATGGTTTAATTTGTAAATCTCATTATGATTTTATAGTTGAAGAACCCAGATAAAATACACAATATACATATACTAACATATAATATTTGCATGTCAATGAATCAAACTTTATCCTCTAGATAAGGTGCACGAAGCGGTAAGGTCGACGTACACTTATTGGTTTTGTTTGCTCCCTCTGTCTATTTTTAGTTAAAAAAATGTGTGTATTTAACGCATATAAAAATATTTAAAATAAATAAAACAAAATAAACGTTACGATGCTGTATTTTATTATTAAGTTTCCCTTATCATGAGGAAGGTCGAAAAACCTCCCACACGAATACGAATCATGATTTTTTATCTACATTTTTTGTAACGTACTTTGTCTGCACTGGTAAAGGGGATGAGTTCGATTTCAAGTCAGTTTTTTCCCTGTGATTGTCTGTAGCGATAATAAAATAATTTCGATTCTGTCGTAGTCAGAAGAATAAAAAATATCAATTTTGGATGAATTTAAATTATATAAAGATGTCAACGCAGGTATACTGTAAAAATTGTTAAGAAAATTTTATCAGAATTTTATGGCGAAATATAAAATAATATTTAAAATACTTTTTTGTTTGTGCTGTACCTACTTGAAACACGCTGTTAACTTTTAAGTAATTCATGTAAAAAATTTTGGTTCTTCTGAAATCATTAGTCTTTAGACGAATAGACTAAATAAAAGAGTAAGCGAATCATCTTTGAATGCTATAATCAAAACACAACTCAAGACCAGAAGAAATGGAGGAAATTTGTGCAACAAGTTCTGTATGAGTCGGGAAAATGAGTTCAGGATTGAGCACATGATAAAGAAGAAAAAAAAAATTTTTAAATGAATTTATTAGCGGTTAAATCAGGTTGATTTTGCTAGGTTTTAAGTAAATACAGGGAGAACTATGGTATATTTTCATGATCTGTTCTTTGTTTTTACTCATAAATGAAAAATATCATCCACATGCTTCAAAATATTTAAACCGTATAGAAAAATCTGCAATGCATGTAAATATAATTCAATTTAAATACAGCTTTTCCTTCATCAAAACCAAAAAATTAATCCATTCAGCAATAGTATGTTAAGAAATTATTACAAATAATTAAATTACTTATATGATTAATTATGTGTGAAAAAATTTCTATAAGCGGAATAATCCAAGATGATGGTCCCGTTGTTCATACAATGAAAATCGGTATTTCACTATATAATTTAACGTCCTGTTAATTTAATCTAACTAAAATAATCGTAATCTAAATTAAACAAACCAAACCTAATAACCTAACCTAACCAAACCTAAAAACCTAACCTAACCTCATATATTGCCTATGAAATGTCAAAATATGCAGTGCATTTTTCGGAACTTTAAAGTGTAATATCTTATTTTATATTTACTATTTAAACGCAAATTATCTTTCATTTTGTTATTAGCACATTCAATAATATAGTAAAAAACTCATTTTCGTTGTATATGCAATGGGACCATTGTCTTGGATTTGGCCCTATAAGCTAGCTTTCTATCTTCAACATTCTTAAATCCACATAATGTCTTCCAATATAATTAAATTAATTATAATCTTACTTGATTTATGCAATTTTTTTACAAACTGATCGTATTTATTCACATTTTCAGCATTTGAACTTTTTAAATTAGTTATTTTACATTCAACTCTCTGAGAAAAGAACACCAAAAATAATATCGTCAATACTAAAATAACACAGCACTTGACAGCGGAACATTTGTGACAGTAAAACATTTTTTATATTTTATATCTCGTAAAACCAAAAGTTTTATATTTTATTGCTTTTCACATGGGTTCACTTGTAATTTTTGCTGTGATCCACATATTTGTGTTAACATTTCTGCGAGATACGATGCACTGATATTATTTCTAAAAAAACGCCACTTTTATTTATCACCTAAGAATTTCCACGTAATTGTGTGGAACATGGTACAGTGGCTTAGTTAGTTTTGACAAGCGGAGCGTGGATAGAACGTTAATGTAAACCTTTAACCGCAAATCCATACCGCTGTGCAGTAACTTGAATAAGAATACAAGTAAACTGGCGTCACTTTGAAAAAATATTCGTGTAAGAAAGTGTACAATATTTTGTTTCAATCATGTATTTTTGAAAATGCAGTAATCTCTTGTATCATAGTCAATTATTCATCCGTTAAATTAATATTTACTTCATTTCTTATTTAGCGAGATTTTAAGTTTAAAAGACAATGATAGAAACACTTTTAACACAAAAAAAACTAACCCATAAAAACCAAGTTTTTACAATACTCCCTTTCTCATTTTCGGTTTTTGTGTCTACCAGATGCGTCGGAGTATTTTCATTATTCAAACTTACTGAATTGTATGAAAAAACCATTATAAATTTGAAAAATCCAAAATTATATTATATTTTTTTTAACGAAAATTTGATAGATCTTCTTGATCGTCGGCACGAGCCTGCGTGCAAAGTTTCAGCTCGATTGGATCACGGGAAAAGGGTTAAAAATCGATCCAAAGTTTGTTTGTCAGACAAGCAAGCAATCGGACGCCACGAGTTAAAAGAAAGAAAAGTTGCGCTCGCCCTCCGATATCTCCTTAACTATTGATATATTAGTTCATGGTTGCTTGAATATTTTCGACTCATAATCAAAGCAAGAATCCACTTTTAAAATTTTGTGGACCTGCTCTGTTACACCCTGTATACTCACATGACTGACATTTTTAAAAATGCCTTGTCACAAAGTTAATTAATAATACTATTTTTTAAATTTATTTTTATACTCAAACATTTATATATTAGTAATAATATTTAGTCCATATTTTTTTTATCTATACGTTAATCGTAAGAAAAAAAGACAGACTAGCTAATTTCTAGAAACCAGCATATTCGATGTATATAAACAATAGGGAGTTTAGCTACTTATTTATTTATGGTTTTTGTGTTTAATTTGTAGAACTCCATATTTATTTTTAGCGAAATTTAAAATAAATTAAATTTTAATAATTATTATTAATGAAATTTAAAATGAATTAAATTTAATAAATATTATTATTACCGAAATTTAAAAGAAATTAAATTTTAATTAATATTATTATTAAGAACTGCGTGTTAACTATTTTAAGTGTGACAGCTGTTTCGGCTTGCAAGTCCATTATCAAACAGTGGATATACCACGTGTAAACGACTTATTTATAAAATATTAAGTTATGCCTTCCTCTTAAGAGTAATAAAATATTTATGGTGAAGCCCTATATTAATTAATGTTCGTTTTTTCCCGGGCACTTATCACTAAAGGTGCTTCGGTTTACAAAATTCTATGTTATGCTTGATTATCAAAATTCCCGTTATCTTTTAAGTAATTCTATTTAGTTGTTATTTATAAATATTATTTTAATTTATGTCTTTGATTTTGGATTTTTTAAACATATTGAAAAGTGGAGAGAAGATCATTTTTTGTTGACTATTTAAAAGTTTTATATTTGGATCATATTCCGCTTAAAAAATGGAGTTTAGCTAATTGGTATGAATAAGAGAAATCAGATTAAAATAGAACAGAAATTAAAATACTAATAAGTCCATTGATCATGCCATGGTTGAGGATCTAACTCCTCCTCTTTATTGGCCGTATAGAAGATAATGAGAAAATATTTGTATGCTTTTGAACATTAAAATGTGTCCGCATTTTTGCAAAAGCGCTGTGTAGGTATTTACATTATGCTCGGGACAATATCATCTTTGCTCGAAATTACAACCGGGAATACCAAACTGACGCTAAATAAAAAAATACGCTATTTTTATTTGTTTTCTTGGTCTCGGGGATTCTTTTTCCGTTCATCCCTTACAATACGTTTTATATTTTATGAAAAATATTTCTTTAGGATTGTCATTCATGAAATTATGAATGGCAAGACTTGAAATTTCAGATATAAATTCTTGAAGCAAAGTTTTTACCAGTGCCTCGAGATTTCGGCATGGTTCGAGAGATGTTCGGTATGGTTTCTACCACGGATGCTCTAATCACCAGTTGATATTACTGTCGCGTGTCGTGGCTGCGGCAGGAATGAATAAAAATGATATATTTTCAAAACCAAATTGATTAATCAATTAGAAAGACGTACAGGAAAATCTAATTCACGAAAAAATATTAGGTTACTACTGGGATTCAAACCCAGGTCACCTCCTCTCCGGGGCCGGTGCTCTGGCCACTAAGCTATAGCAACCCTCCATGTTTCCGTGAATATAT
This sequence comes from Agrypnia vestita, assembly GCA_016648135.1. NCBI lineage: Eukaryota > Metazoa > Arthropoda > Insecta > Trichoptera > Phryganeidae > Agrypnia > Agrypnia vestita. The sequence continues at coordinate 71,130 of JADDOH010024209.1, forward strand.
CGACCATATGTGTAGTTCTTATTTTTATTAATTGAAAGGATTATGAACGGAATATTTATTAACGGAAAGGAAATGACCTGGGTTCGAATCCCAGTAGTAACCTAATATTTTTTCTTCACAATCTTCATAAATATGAATGTGTTCTTGAATATTTATTAAAATGAAATTAATAAATTATCGATTTATTAAATTACTGATAAATTAACTATTTAGTGCAAAGTGAATGGTACCCACCGCTTACCCAGGACCGTTCTAAGAGCAAAAGCTTCCATATCGGTCCTACTCAATCGTCTCCAGGTTGAAATTTTTTTCAACTAACAAGCAGGACCGTGTTGCTCCGCACCGGTCGTGTAAACCGTTACGAAGTGGTACGGCCGCTCGAGCACCCCACCTTAAGATATATATGTCTTGAATATTGATATTAAAAACAAAATACATAAATACATAATTAAAATACATAAAAAATATAGAAAGAAAAAGAGTATTCAATGACAGTCACTTTACACTATTAAGCTCAACGCTATTCATTTAAATAACACCACTTTAAAAAAAATGACTTGATTATCGCTGAAACACCCTATTAAATATTCACTAGAACATTCCATCCGAATCTCAGTGCTTTAATCGCTCCGGTTTGATCCGCCGCTTTTAGATAAGAACTTCGCTCGATTATTCGCCTGATTTATTGCTTCAAAATTTCATGACTGGCCACATTGGGCGACGTCCTGTGCATCTGCGCGCTTCGCAATGTCAATACGACAACAACAGCAACAACTCTCGCGCCGGTCGTATTTGTATATGAAAATGCTGGTAATTTAGTACTTTCTGGGTTATTCTGGTTTCAAGGAGAAGATTCTCGTAGCTTCATTGTATTTCTAGAATATTTCAGATATTTCCCGAAGATTGTAGATCATCCTAGTTCGTTCTCGATTTTTCGATAGTATTCCGACAAGTGACGTAGAAGTGCGTGCTACTTTTTAGCATCTCGTCACATCATTATGATTAAGATATGGTGCATTTAAAGTTTATTCTTGTTGAAGAACCCCCGTACAAACGGAGGTATTTACAAACGATTTTTTTTATATTTTCTCAGTCCACATATGATTTTATTTATATTTTCTTAGTTCACAATTGCAACCATGCTCGCTGAAAAATGAAAAAATTGAACTATCAAACTAAAACTGGAAAAAATATCACCACGTCAGAAAACAGAAATGTTCTCAGGTATTCACGGCCGTTCAGAATCTTCTGTGTATAGTTTTCTGAAATATTCAGCCATGGATATAAAACCTCTCTGGCCGATGTTTCGGATCCCATTGCAGGGTCCATCAGGGTCCATCAGGGCTGATGTGATGAGTATGTGTTGAAGTGTAGGTTAAGTTAATGCCTTGCAATACCGTACCGAAATCATGATGTGTCCTAGTTTGTGTTTAGGTTAAAGATTAAATAAACTATTGGGTATCCGCGTATAGATATCTATTTTTTGAAATAATTTAACCCATAAAAACAAAGTTTTCATAATAATTTTTTTATACGCAAGAAAAAGACCTGTATGCAGAATTTTTCATTTGATGTCATTCAAACTTCTTCTCTGTATGGGATGGATGCTTCTAGGAACGACTAATTTTCACCTTTACTGCTAAACATCAATAATGTATTATAATAACGTCACCCAAGTGTGATTATTCAGGAACCTAGGCTTTCGAGCGCCGTTCTTAGCATCTTGGAGAACAAAATGAACGACGGCCGGATTATGCACTTTTTACTCGATTTTTTTCTTAAACACCATGTTTAATTGCAAATGAAAAAGAGTCCTAAAATTAATTAAAAAAATCGTTTTTGAAAAGGGCCCAGCGGGAGGTGTCTTTTCCTTCGAAATCTCCCCAGCGAAAGGGGGAGGTCTTGAAAAATAAAAATCAGGTCTCAAAGAGGGTTTCGGGAAAAGTTTTCATTTTCAGGATCGGACGAAAACTCGTAAAGTTATTAGCGTTGCAAAGTGTTTTTTTTCCGATTAAATTGAAAAAAAACTGAAATTCAACTCATTTCTGAAGAAAAGTGACGTCCCGCGATGAATTTATTGCACACATACGTCGACGTCGGTGGACTGCGCCCGTCTGGGGAACTTGGAATTTTCGGAATCGAGCTCACGGTCGATGAGTTTTTTTCGCGAAAAACGAAAAAAACTACAATAATCGTGCGTACCGATAAAGTTTTCAAAATGCGTTGTCATCGACGTTGAGTCGACGTGCAAAATTTCAGTTCGATTGGATGACGGGAAGTGTGTTAATTTGCACTTCAAATACATTTCCAGGTTTACATATAAAGAAACTAATATATAATTTAATAAAAATAAACCTTAATCTACGATATATTTATACCTCAGTTAAAGTTTTACTCTTACTTAATTGAATAAAACTCTTTTTGGTAGGAAACTTAGTGTACCTTCGGTTAGATTACATTTGGTAGGAAATTGCATGCATGTTATCCTTCGGTTAGATTATCACACACGTGAGAAATATTTTGGGAAGGTGTAAGTATGTAAATAATACTATGGTTATAGTATGTAGTGATATTTATTTGCTAGTGTAGTAGTTGTCCTGATGAAAAGACAGGTACGCCTCGAAACCGGTAGACTAAAAATCTCCGTAATTTTTTTTTTTTTTTAAAAATAGAGATGTGAACACGGAATACGTGTCACATCAATATTCTTACTATTTTCAAACTAAGCTAAACGCTTGTGCTATGAAAAAAGGATTAACTTGCTAGTCTGGAGTGAGGTTCAACCCACAACCTTTGGATCACGAGGCCAGTGTCCTAACCACAAGACCAACAAGCTGCTCGCTGGTTATATACTTACATTTTGTTTGAATGTAGTTTTACAAATAAACATTTTTATGATCATATTGAATAATCTCTACAAAGTTGATGCCGATTCCATCAATAATATAATTATAGAAATATTATTTAAAAATATATAAAAACGGAGTTTTAGTTTATTTAAGTATAACCGCTTTTGTAAAATCTTAAAGTGATGGGAAACGGTTTTATTATTTAAACATAAAGATTTTACGATCATGTAATATGTAACGTAAAATTTTTTTCGTCAAGAAGAATATTTATTCTGAATACTTTTTGAATTCTGAATAATTAAAAAAATAATGATAATTTCCTTCGACTTAAAACATAACATTTACATGAATTAAAAATATATAAACATATATTTATTATTTGGTAAACAGTGACCTTCTCTTGAATAACCAATATACTATTGAATTCCACATTATATTAATTAATGTATACAGGAGTTCATTTATTATCTCTAATCTATTTGTATATTGAAAAATGACATTTTAACAATTACTTCTATAACATAAAAATTATGTTGTCTATGAAAAATAAGACCAAAATTTTATTTCGAAAATGTTGAATCATAAACATTACTCAGTGGTTTGAAAATAATATACTTTTAAATAACACCAAAACCATGCTTTGTGGGCGATTATTTGCCTACAAATAATTAACAACGCTCTCAAAACTTAGTCTAGTAAAGAATTTTAATGTATTAGTGAAGTGAGGTGTGAAGTATATTGTAAAAAAATATGTAGGTATATGAGCTTTCCATTACTAACATAACTATATTAATTCATTTGAGTCAAAAATCAACTCAAATCAAATCATCGTGGAAGTGGTTTTCGGCTTATAAAAAATGTAGAATATTAATATAATGTGCAGAATCAAGGACTCGTATGGAAAAAATTCATTTATTTTTTTGTTAAAAAGTTATTGAGGAAATTTCGACAGACTCTTTTTTTGGAACGAAGTTCCTTAACACGGCTTATGGTAAGAGTTGACTGTTGTGCGTACGAGTATCGAGATTCGAGTAGACGAGCATCGTGCGCGACGGGTTGTATAATCTCGATACCGAACGCGTGGAACTTTCGTTTAAACTTATTTGTTATTTTTTTTTGTTTTAAATCATACATGAGTATCATTGTCTTGTTATTGCAATTTCGCAATGCAGATTTCAGAAATGGAAACTACAACAAGCATGTGTCATACAATCTTAGATTCATGTCTTCTTATTGATCTACATTAGCCTAGTACAACGCATAACTAATGGTTTGAATAGTTGAATAGAATTGAATAGTGCACTTGTAAATCTTACGCAAAAATGACTGTATATAAATTAGCATAAACATAAAAATAAACATTATAAAAGTAAGTTAATAAAATTGTATATTTTAATACATGTATTTACTGTTTATATACGCTTAATGTGATTCGAATGTTTACTATTTACATACATATTACATGTTATATTTATGTAAATATTAGATTCTTCTGTGTATAGTTTTCTGGGATATTCTGCCGTGAATATGTGACCTCTCTGGTCGACGTTTCGGATCCCATTACAATGTCCATCATCAGGGCTGATGTGATGTGTACATCAGCTTTGATGATGGACCCTTTAATGGGATCCGAAACTTCGGCCAAAGAGGTCACATATACACGGCAGAATATTCCAGAAAACTATACACAGAAGATTCTGAACGGCCGTGAAAACCTGAGAAAATATTAGATTGTTTTTAAATAAATGCAGGTAATATTTATGGTGTAGTAATATTATACGACATATTATAGAAATATTATATGTCACTTATAAAAATAATGTATTTGATATTTGTACATGACAATTCTAAAACACAGACATGTCTGTGAATCTCGCCACTTTTTTTAGGTGTGGCAAATCAAGCACTAAGCAAATAGCAATGGCCACGTATCAGCCATCAATAGTTGCGCAATGGCCCAGACAGCCGCCCGCAGGGCCTAGCAGCAAGCAATCGGCAATAACAATAACAATAGGCAATTCAAGTTTAAACATATTTTAGTGAAAAAAAAATTGTAATACAAATAGACATATCAAAGTAACCACAATTCACTGTACTACACGAATGACGTTTTATGTGAAGATGTAGGTTCTGAGTTCTAATGATACTTCAATTAATAATAACGTCATTACATCAAATAACTTAGAAATTTTCTCAAAATCATACTTGAAATTTGATTAATGTACCTAATGATAGTCTAGATAATAACTTTATATAATTATACAATTAATTTCTACCGTGATTTTTATTATAGAAGTAAATTAACTGGTAAAAAAATCGTAAACTGAGATGGCTTTATTATTGCCTGAATAAAATTATTGATCAGAACGAAAAGGACTCTTTCTATTTCTATGATGCGGATGATCACCCAATATCAAAGTTTTAAGGATATCAGTACGGTTACAAAGTTTTTTGAAGAAAATTTTTAATGCTTTGAATGCATTTAAGCTTTCATCATAAAACATTTTAGTCATTAATATTGTAACGAGCTATTCATTGACATTTGACAGCCGAAGACAAGCGCAGACGCATGCCATAGATAAGTGGCGCATGCGCAAAACGGCGGGCCGGTGTGCTCAGTCGTTGAAATAAAGAACTAACATGATTCGAAAGCGAAGGTTTTGGAAGGGTCCTTACGGAACTGGCGAGACAAAAGAAAAGCGGTTTTTTTGAGTTTAAAATGAGTATTGCGTTGCGAGCGAGTGTAAAATGTGAGATAAAATGTTGAAGCGATAATAAAGATTTATTTAATGAGTGATCAATTACGAAATACGTTTTTCATTTCATTTCGAGCGAGCCGCGACTCGTAACAACGACTCGGAATAACGTTATATATTAACTAAGTTTTATATTTTCTTCGGATACAAATGATAATTTTTTACTTCCTGTTAAAGCAGGCAATGCATAGTTTATATGGACTGAAAAAATAAAAGCAAAAACAGAAACATTTACCCTAGTGAAACCATGTGAATTGAATTGTTTCAATATAAGTAAAAGCGACAAAGAGGCGTGGAAATAATGGAGAAAGTTTTATCGCTATAATTTAAAGTCAAGAAAACACAAAGTATTTAAGCAGTAGATATATAAAAGCATACACAGAAATAAAATATAAAATTGTTACAGTCATTTTAAAATATTATGGTGGGATTCTTGGTGATCTCAGTTCTTGCATTCGGTTAAGACTATTGCCTAGAAAAGAGATGAGTCGGTACCACTCCATCCAATAGGAGAACACTTGACTGATAGGTGATCAGGTTCTCTAGGTTTGCCAGGAATACCTCCCGGACACATCCTAGGAAGATGAAGGCTGATGGAGTCTTTCGAACAGATTAACCTGCCTGGCAATACCAGCGCACGGTTTTTATATGTTTTCAGCGATGGTGGGGATGCATTAGAAATGCAGGTGGGTAATTTTTTTCTTGCTGTTGCTAGGCTGGGTTTCCGACATTGAAATTTCCTGTAAATGTGTCCCTTTGATAAAGAACGCACTTTTGGCGGGTTTAATCTCTTCCAAGAAACTATTATAGGTGCGGAATTTTTATTTACCTCCATATGCATGTATCACTCGATTTTGTAAAATCTGAATTATGTAACGTAGCTCATTATTGGCATAAGCAACTCATTTTAATAATAATACACTAATTTTTATATTCAGAGATTACCCCAGTATCTATCTGTAGGTTACCTGTAAACTTTCAATTTATTGAAATAAAATTGAAAAAATTGCAAGAGGTGGGTACTAAATATATTTTATATAAGAAATAGAAGCATAATATCCATATAACTTTAATGATATAATATTTTAGATATCAAGGTCCTGCTAGGCCAACCTGGAAAAAGAAATTGTACATTAAACTCATCGATAAATAGATTATACAGGCTTGGTAATGATATGCTTGTCTATCAGATATATTTTCAAATGATTAACTTAATTACAAACATTTATTGATTTATTTTTATTAATGGTATATATATCTCATTAATTATTGTTATTTATTTATTTAAGTTGTCCTAATTATTATTCATTTCCCTTTTATAATCTTTTAATTTTATGTTTTATATATATTTTTTTTTAGTTTATTTTATCTTCTTATCTTATTTATCTGGTATATTGGTTTAATTATCTGTATTTTAGTTAATTATTAATTTGTTAAAGGTTTCTAATTATTACTGTTTGCTTGTGTACTAATGATTGTTTATATATTTTGTTCATTTCTATTGTTTCTCTTAAACATGTTTTATTTCTATTAATATTTTTTAATTATTTACTTTAAAACGTGTTTCATGTTAGGTATATAAAAAGTTACAAAATTTTAGTTACAATAATGTAAAAAATGTTGATTAATAAATCAATAAATTTTCCTTAGATTTAAGGTGCATTTTTATTTTCAATTGTTCCTGGGTTCTTTTGTGCTTTCATTTTTTCTTTTCTTTTTTCTACCTGTAGTTAACTTTTCCTACATTTAGTTTATCAATGTTCTCTGATGTACTGATAATTAGGATCTACTGTTTGATTTACCTGTAAGTACTGCAAATTTGATAATTCCATAACTTTTGTGTCCTTATTGTACTTATGTATAATTTTGCACTATTTTGTTTTTTTATATATTCTGTCAACCAAAATTTTCTATATTTTTATTTTATTTTTTTGTGAATTAATTATTTCTTCGTAATGTGTATTTTAAAGGCTTTATGGCCGTGTGTATTATCAAATAAAAAATTTAAAAAAAAACAAAATATAATGCGTATAGTAATAAATAGGTTATACCTTAAAATTGAATATATACTTAATGTATGTTTATAACGTTATGTTTACTGTTTTACTGTGATGAAAAATTAGTTTTTTTTATTTATTTATAAAATAAAAATGCAGTGGAATATTATGCCCAAAAGGTAAATTGTGTCAAGGAATGGCAAGGAAAAGGACTTGCGCACTGAACGAATTCTTTGTAGTAATTAGTAATATTATCGAAGCTCAAGAATGGTCAATAATAATCTAGAGTGATCTAAAATATTCGGGAAATATGGAAAACAAACATGGAAAAACCGAGACGAGGACTGTCTCCTAAGCACTAGAATAATATAGAATGTACGAAGATACCAGCATTTGGATAAATACGGAATCGAGCCGTGGCGGGAGTTGAATTTTCGTGTTTGAGAGTTCGATTCAGTTCGAAGCCGGCCACTAGCCACGAGTGACGTCCAGGGTGGCCAGTCGTGAATTACAAAGCGACAGATAATTAGCGAAATAATCGAGCGAAGTACCTAACTGACCCTGAAAATAAGCGATAAATACTACGTGCGAGAATCGAATTTTCTACAAGTGATAAATACGTATTACTCAGCGATAATAACGAGTTTATATACGATGTGTTCAGTCAAATTCATAATTTAATGAGTATATACAGAAATAATTCTTAAATACTCGTGTGCTCATAATATGGTTCCTGAATTACGATTAAACTACGTAGTTGTTTTTCATGGCAACTATACAACAAATCATCGCTTATTATCGTGCGCAGTCCACTTTATTCCACTTAATTTGATCATAAGTGGCTGCCGAAAGGAGCACTCCAAGTTTACTAACTGCATTAGGCAAGGCTTAATGGAAAAATGTACGGGGTGCTTTGGAAGAATGGCCATGTTGTCGCTGGGAGTGTCAACTCGATCAATATTTATTACTCATACTACAGAATAATGGATATTGCGAGCAAGAAAACCATTCAAAGAGTTAGTAAGTAGTAGTAAGAATTACTGAGATCAAACAATAATTTGGTGATACTTCTGTGCTAATGAAATAAACAATATATTCATTAACCCAATTATTTGTCAATAATCTTGATGAAACAATATAGAGTAACTACCTAAAATGACTATATACTTAGATAAAATAGAAAGTTCGTTACATTAATAGGTTATTGAGTTAATTCAACTAGAATTTATCAAATTCTGTGGGGGAAAGGAACAACAGAATAAGACAAAAAATGCAGGTTTCCAGGAAAGCCAAAACAAAATTTGAGAATTTCGTTTGTTTACGGAATATCTCTTAAAGCTTTCGTTATTTTTATCTTAATTTTACACAAGTTGTTTTTTTTTTTTGTAAAAGAATGTCGAACCAAGCTGATTTATGTTCTTGTTTCTTGCCAATTTTTTCAAATAATTAACCACATTTGTCCTTTTTAAAAGAACTGAAAAATAGTCGCGTTTTATTTTATTTTCTGATCTTATTTTTCCCTGATATATATGTATCTTAAGAACAACTTTGCATATTTAACTCACAATTAGATTTAATTTGATTATTTGATTTTTACTTTCGCACACAGAATTATTCCAAAAATCTTAAGCAGTACGGCGACAAGATGTTTAATCATGATAGGATTTTCCTCGGTTTTATACTTCTAAATTACAGATTAACCCTTAAAAGACTGTGATAAAAAAAAACTTTGGGGACGGTGGAGTAACACAGCGTTACCTGATTAAAAATCGGCATAGTTTTTAATATGTGATTATATACATAAATACGATACAGATAAGACTTTTAAAAGGTCCCTTTATATAATTATGTAAGGTAAACATACATATTTGCATTATTTTAGTAAATTATTATAAAAGTATGGCAAATCGAATTAGCGTGCGCTTCCGCCGATGTTTCATTGGCAACTGAATACAACGAAGCGGTCGCCAGCTCGCTTCAGTCGCCTGCACTCCGTCTTTGTCTAACACATGTTACCCGACTCTACCGTACTCTTTCTATATTCTTTTGCTTTCGCCGAAACCCAAGCAACCGCCATCTCTGTCCTACATGAAATGTATGGTATTGTCGTGCTCTTTCTTGCTCGATTGAACTGCGATGTACAATATTCTGCTCTCTCTTGCACACTGGCCGAAAATACGAGAGTAATGAATAAATATTTTTTAATTAAAAAATCCGTACATTCCTAACAGTTTAATTTAGTAATTTTGGTGTGAAAATGTCTATTCGATGAGAACAAAAAATTTAACGTTTTAGTTTTCGTAAATAAGGTAGATATTTCATATTTTGTATGACAGGTAGACCTACGTTACATCATCGACACACAGGAGTTAATGTCTAAATTCAAAAAAATTTCCCATCATCATACATTCTTGGCTCAACAATCCCTGGTGGGTCTTGGCCTCCTCAAATAAAAATTACTATGTTACTTATTTCACCGTATTCCAAGAATCGTCGTCTTTTTTTTTTTACATGCTTTTACTTAACTCTCTTTGTCTGTTTGTTTGTTTGTTGTGGTGGAATCTTTCAATAGATTTTTCAACAACTTTCCGACATGCTAGAGCTCTGAAACCGTCAACACTTACGTAAAGTGGATGAATATACATAATTAAATTATTTTCGACATGATTTGGTAATTAGTTTGATTAAATTTGATAATTTTACATTTTTATTGAAAATTAAATGCCTACTTAGCTTCGAGATTCGTCAATACTCGTGTGAAAAAATGTTCCAATTTCAAATTAATTAATTTTAGTCGGCAGATTCAAATTCTGATAATTAATTAGGCTTCAAAATAAAATATCAAATTTGATAAATCAGGTTTATGTTGAATTTAATTTTTATCAGGATAACTTTGGATTAAAAAAAATAGTTTGACAAAAAGATTGTTCGACATAATTACGCCACAGGTTCAAAGAGTGTTGATGCATAAAGAGTTAAATATTTGGTTGCCGCACGGGTGATGTTGAAAAATCGATTACGAATGTATGCAAAGAAAGCCTATAAAGGCAGGTCTTTAATAGATTTTTTTTTCCTGTTTGTTTAGTTCCCAAAGAGAATAATGGAACTGCGACTGATTACTGTGGATGACGGCTCAAATTATTTGGACGAATTTATGCAAAAAGCGACCAATCCACAAGTGCTAGAAAACGGATTTGGACAGTTTCATACGATATCTTAATGTACTGAAAACGTCCGATCTCAAGTGCTTTAGTTTTTTATAAATTCAATATTTTGTAACTCACGTTACGGCCATCACCGTTAAATTAACTCTTAAATACAAAAAAGTTTTGAAAAATTTATAAATCCTTGGCCAAAAAAAATGGTTTAAAAATATCCTTGTGGTATAGAATTATTATGCACCTTTTTAATTCTACTTTTACTACACAATAATAATTATGTAGAAAAAATCTACGGCGGTTGAACATTTCTAGGGCTTAGATAATAATTTTTATTTCACGTTTTATCAAATGCATAGAACATAGAACCCACGTGGAAAAAAATAATACTGTTTTTCGCACTTTTTGACAATGCGTAGAAAAAATCCAACCTATGAAACGTGTCATATCTTTGTAATTAAAAGTTTTTTCTTATAATCACATTAAAAAAACATAAAAAAAAACACCTCAATAGTAAGCCCTACGCAAGAAAATGTGCAATGATGAATAATATATCGACGTGTTAGGTGTTCGTAGGTCAAAATTTTTAGAAGCCATTATCTCAGTTCCATGTTTTTGGGTTGGATGCTTTCTGCAGAAATACGTCCATTTATCGATAGCTATTAGAGTGGCCAGTCCATCGTATTGATAGCCGTCTACGAAATCTGATTACATCAATAGTTTCTCAGATCACCGATTTTTCTTGTAAGCAGTCACTAAAACCCCATCCATCTCAATATGTCATTGCATTTACCATCTAGTCTGCTGTCTAATCTATCTCTTACGGATTCGTTTCTACGTTATCAACCTTTTCATGTTCATATGTCTCGGTCTTTGGTATAAAAGGGCCCAACGAACCAGTATATAGATGTCTGTAGATAGATTTTTTTTAATGATGACATTCTCTGGGGATAAAATCCAGCATCATGTTCTTGAAAAATTTAAGTACACTTAAAATATTCTAAATATATACAAAATAACTGATCTATAAAATGAGTTAATGAGTATAATTTTCAGGTTTATTCTAGTATATACGTGGGGTATAAAATCAAAGGCAGCATATACAAAAAAAAATCTGAGAACACAATTACTGAATTTTGTTCACAGAGTATATACTTCATCAAATAGTTAGAACCCCGCCCCAGGAGATATTAAATGGGTTTTATTGAAAAATAATAAGAATATTGATTCCAGGTGCGTAGCTGTTCTGGAAAAAAAAAACACGAAATTATCCTGTCGAAATGAAATGAAATCGACCCATATAGAACCTTGTGGAAAAGTTTGATCTTGGTACTTGACTATTAGTGACTTCTCGTGGCTGAGGAAAAGCGTTCCTCATGATGATGGGCCTTCAGCGGCTTTTTATGACCGTATTGCTCTGACTCTGACATATGACTGTATTGCTATGACATCCGTATGACCGTATTGCTATGACATCCATATGACTGTATTGCTATGACGTCCTTATGACCGTATTACTATGACGTCCATATGACCGTATTGTTCTGACGTCTAAATGACCGTATTGCTATAACGTCCATATGACCGTATTGCTATGACGTCCATATGACTGTATTGCTCTTATGTCCATATGACCGTATAGTTCTGATGACTCTATAACTCTATTGCTCTGACGTCCAAATTACTGTATTGTTCTGACGTTCATATGAACGTATTTCTCTTACGTCCATATGACCGTATTGCTGTGACATCCATATGACCGTATTGCTATGACGTCCATATGACCGTATTGCGATGACATCCATATGACCGTATTGCTGAGAACATATACTTTCTTTCAAAATCTGACTTCAGACATACTAAGTACACAGTCAATTCCTCGAAGATGGTCGAAGCTGTTATCTACTGAATAAAATTAACATCGATGATCATTACGTCTGCTTTTTTCTTGTCATTATATGTTAAGTATCGTTTGCAATGCGGATCCAAAACCTAATTGTGTCTTCCATATAGTGTTTACGTTTCCAAAGTATATATTAGTTGGGATTATAAAAATTTTGTAAACAATATATTGGTACTGATATGTAACTTTCTATAATCAAAAAACATCAACGTATAGAAATATCTAAAACCTTGTTAACATATATTTTTTTGTAAAAATATTTAGGTACGGATTAGAGTTTTAGTTGCATTATTTAAAAAATACTCAACACGACAAAACATAATTATACTATAAATAAAGCATATACATAGTTAAGCGATCATATGATACCCAGAACTACGTTCGCTGTCAATTCTATGAACACCCAAGGTGATGAGCAGCTTATTATTCTGAGTAGTTAAGCAGAAGTAAGGGGGAGAAGCCATCTAAGTTGACAAGGGATTAAACTGTGAATTATTTCAATGTTCATCTCTGAAACCTGAAGATAATATTTTATCACGGTAGAGAATGGTGATTCTTGAACTAGGGTTGAATAACTCTATTATCATTGAAAGATTTTGCAACTACTTCGTGGTGCAACATTATAATTTAAAATATGTTTTACTTTACTTTGTAATACACACACACATTATGATTTATTAAATTACTACTATAGTTTCGAGAAGAGCAGTCCCTTTCAAAACTATAGTAGTAATTTAATCAATATATACACACATATATATATATATATATATAAAGAAACCCGTGTTTCCCTATCCGCCAAGTTTTCTCCACAACCAGCCACAACTACTCACCGGTGGTTATGGTGGTGGATAGCCCTTGGTGTCACATCGAAAATATGCGAATTGCGGGGGGTTGCTGTGTTGTGGGTGAGAGTGGGTGACGAAAATGTGCCTTCTAGCCCATGGTTTTGTTATGGGAAGGCCGGAAATGCTTCAGATTATTTCAAAGTAGGCATGCCGACTGTGACGGTGAGACCAAAAGGTTCCGGAAAATCCTGCTCTTGAAAATTCTGGAAGGAGAAGGTTCTTGAAAATTCCCGAAAGGATATAAATATAAGGTTCTAAACTGAGTGGCGAAATGAGTCGGTGTGTCTAGAAGGTTCCTGTACATTCGATAAATTTCTTGAAAGTTGTGGAAGGAGAATGTTCTAGAAGGTTCGCGAAAGTTCTGTGACGATTCAAACAGTGTACTAAAAATCTACGCGTGCGAAGCCGCGCCGGCACAGCTAGTAACTCATATTGTGTGTGTGTGTGTGTGTGTATTACAAAGTAAAGTAAAACATATTTAAGCTTTGTTATCTATATTCTGAAAATATATCATTGAGAATCTTTTAATAATATGACTTAATTAATAAGTGACTAAATTACACATGTAAATAAATACATGGGATAGTTACTAAAAAAATTACGCACAAAAAAATATACACAGAAAAATTACAAAAAGTAAGAATTTTCCATTTTTAAATTTTAATTTTTTTGTGGTAAATCTTATATTGGTAATAGTATTGTCAGGTTAGGATTTTTTAAAATGTGAAATATTGGGTGTGTTTATTTTTTGTGAAATTATTGCCTAGTTATTCCATCTTACAAAGGTACATATGTAAAAATAACTTCGTAAAGGTAACAGTATATAGAGATTAATGAGCGTTTTACAGGTATTTACAATGTTATAATTATAAATTTGGTTTACATGTATTTATTATTATTTTGTATCTGACGCGGGGCAAACAGTTCTATGTTAGTAGGCCTTCAGTAGAAAATGTCCGATTGATAGATAGAAATACTTGAGAGTTTGATGAATACCATTGAAGTTTTCTGCGTTGTAGAGATTACCGATAATAAAATTATCCTTGGCTTTACCCAACCGAGTTTCTCCAGGGTATGCTTGGCTACAATAGTCTAGAGACTAGAAGGAATGTGTATTTGATTACACATTTTTATCGATTATTGCGCGGTATGATCGATAATCCTGAAATTATGCAGAGCATTGGTTTGTATGTTCCTGATAATTACATTAGACATCGTCAGCATAGATTGTTTCACATTCCAATATACAGGACCAACCTGCCGATGGTTATGCCTGTTGGAAGAGCCACAGCTATGCTGAACAAAATCGCTTTGGGTATTGATATATTCCACGTGTCTGAGGGGGTTTTCTGAAGCGGGATTCTCCTACACCTTTGACCAGATTTTATGTTATTTTTAATTTATTATTTTATTTTGATATATACTTCCTTATATGTATGCCTTAAACATTTTGTTTGTAATATACATATTATCAATAAATAAAAAAAGAAAAAAATAAAAAATACCGATAAAATGTTGTGTCGTTTGCATATTAACAAAAATATTATACATTCTATTGTTTCAATGAAACAATGTCTATGTTGTGCATATTAAATATATGTTATGAGCGAGAATTCTGATGTTTCACTTATTATCCGTGATGCATTCAGAATAGATTTTTACCGATCCCGAAGAAATATTGTTAGCCAGCATAAATACTATTGTAATCAATATTAACGCGTCCACACGTGACACTGCGTTTCACTTTGCACTGCTAACTGCTTTTATGCAGGGTACCTCAAGGGATGACGTCATATCTTGTGTATGTATGTAAGTATTCTCAGTCGGTAAAGGCACGCACTGTTTGTTTTCTTAATTTGTGTGTTTATTTAAACATATTTAATTTCTATTAATTATAGACTTCGCTTTGGTTTACGATGGGATTAATTTTAGATAATGACATTCTTAATTTATGAAATATGTATATATTTTTACCCATTCGCATTCATGAATAATGTGTTAGACTTTCGATCTGTTAAAAAGTTAATTAATCAATGCTGGTTTCTTGTAATAATAAGAAAAGAAAGTTAGATAGTAAAAGTACAAAAAAGATTTGTAATTAAGCGTGAAATTGTTATAAATGTATTTTATTAATTATTATTTCAACTGAAAAAAATTAAAAGTAAGCTCTCAAATTTTTTAATATATTACTCCCATTACTATTTTTTAAAAAATTATGTTTTTTACGAACGTTAAAAAATCATTTATATACTTAAAAGTATTATTGTATATTTAAAATGATATCACCTTTAATTCATGAGCCTTACCAATTGTCTACATTCATATTTTGCTGGTAGCTTGGCTTTGATGACTGTTTTTATAATGTTAATGATTAATAATGAGTAACACGACTTTCAAATAAATATATACATAATTAAACACATTTCAAATTAAGGGTAATTAACAAATTACTAGTAATAAATAACAATAAAATTAACAGAATGTTAGTAAACTTAATATAAACCGCTACCAGATTTACGGACTACCGGTTTTGAGACGTACCGGTCTCTTCGTCAGGACCAACACTACACTACTATAATCACAACACTATACAACCCAACCATAGTATTGTTTAACTATCCACCACTTTTGATCACATGCATGTTAATCTTGTCAGAGACAAGCTAGCTGATAGTTTAACAATACTATGGTTGGGTTGTGATTATAGTAGTGTAGTGTTGGTCCTGACGAAGAGACGGGTACATCTCGAAACCGGTAGACCGTAAATCTGGTAGTGGTTTTTACTAAGTTTACTAACATTCTGTTATTATGTCTAAACACAAAGTTAATGCTTTTAATATTAATAATAAAACATAATAAAAATTTTAGGAAGTGGTACTAAGCGAACATTTTTTCTATTATAGCCCGCATATTACAACTTTTATAAAATGTTTGGAAAATAAAACAAGGTTACATTTTTTAAACAATGTTATATTCTTATTTGATTGTCTTCAAAGCTTTTACAATCTAGAGGAAATTGCGATCCAATTTTAATCTCAAATATTCCGACAAATTTCAATATTCCGCTGGCAAACACGACAGCGGATATTACCGTACAATGTTTATTTTGCTTTATGAAAATGTTTAAAAAAAAATATCATTAAAATATTTAGAATTCCAAAAATTCATTATAACGCCCACGCACCCGGAAAATGTCGCTGTGGTTAGAACGTGATGATTCTGGTCGGCAGAATTTATTAAATTTTCTTACAATTTCCTCGCCAAGAGTGATAATCAATATTGGCGCAGAGGGGGCTGGCAGATTCGTCACTTCAGCACGTACAAAAGGCTCGTATTTGGCCGCTGATCCTACCAATGTCTTTCTGAGATACACTGTTGGAAAACGTTTGGTCGATACTTCCCCACGATGCGGCTTTGGTACTGAACTTATACATGTTGCTGCATGTAAATGTATTTATATTATTTATTTATATAATATAATTATTATTTATTTTGATTTTTTTGTTATTTTTTTTATTCGGTCATCCAACAGGGAGACTCAATTAAAGGATAACAATTTAGTAGTAGATATAGGCACAATAATACATGAATCTAAAAGAAAAGAAAATATACATATAAAGCGAAGATAAAAATTTGAGTAGATAAAGCAGGATAACTATTAAGTAGTAGATACAGACACAAGAATCTAAAAGAAAAGAAAATATAAATATAATTCGAAGATATTTTTAACACTAAATGTGAAGAGTATCGTCATATGGTGAGGCAGATACTAGAAACTCTTCCCCCTTCCTGTTCATATATATTATATACATCGCAAGCCCTTTTGTGTCTATGTTAAAGTTAAATTTGGAACAATCGGTTAAATGAAACTGTAACGTTGTTTTATCTGTCATTGTCAAATTCACTTATCTATGGTTATGTCCTATTTAGTATTAATGTATTCTTGTATCTACTACATAATTGTTAACCTGCTTTATCTACTCAAATTATTATCTTCACTTTATATTTATATTTTCTTATCTTTTAGATTCATGTATTCTTGTATCTGTATCTACTTCTCAATTGTTATCCTGCTTTGTCTACTTTAATTTTATCTTCACTTTATATTTTTATTTTCTTTTCTTTTAGATTCATGTATTCTTGTGTTTGTATCGGATTAGATTATTATTAAATTATTATCCTGCTTTATCTACTCAAATTTTAATCTTTACTTTATATTTATATTTTATTTTCTTTTAGATTCATGTATTCTTGTGTCTGTATCTACTACTAAATTGTTATCCTGCGTACTTTAATTTTTATTTTCACTTTAGATTTATATTTTCTTTTCTTTTAGATTCATGTATTCTTATGTTTGTATCTCTTATGTTACTATTACATAACTCTCAAGTGAAAATAACTGCCATAGAACAGGTTTTACCTAGAGTAGAGTTATTAATTATTTATGTAAACAAATGTAAAATAAACAATCAATGAAAATGTACTTTGTTTTCACCATTTTATGTATCGAAAAATACAAATATGTTTCAGAGCTCATGGCCTCTTTATATTAATATTTTCAATACATTAATGGTTAATTTTTATTAATTGCATTACTAATGTAACCACAAAGTTATTTTGCCCTTTTTGAAGATACGAAAATTTATTTATCTTAAAAATAATGCACGTTGGTTAGAAAAAGAGCCATTCATCTCACTTGAATGAACCTGTGCCGAGATGAGTATCTTACAATATAATGAGAACAAAAAAGTTTGGCTGAGAAAATTCTGGACTAACTCGCTGAATGAATTTGACATAAAAAATGACAGTTATTTTAATTTACCTCAAATAATACTTTAAATAGAATTTTTGTTTTTTTTGGTGTTTATTAAAAGAATCTTGTAGCTGCAGTGTCAATAAAAAGTATATGAGATAATTTATGTATTAGAAAAAATAATAATTTAAGTAAATTATCTTACGACGGATGCCAAAGGAAAAAATCATCAAAATAATAAAAAAACACAAATTGTAATATTTTTGCCACATCCAAAAATACTTTTTATTTGCATCACATTATTTAAAACATGATAAGGCAAGGCAATCAAAGCAGACCCCGAAAGATGACGAAAGACAACCTATTGCAAAATATTTTATTTTTAAAATATAAAGATCCTATTATAGTGCGGAGATACAATAGAGAAGTTTATTTTTATTTTCGATTATAATATTTAAGATACTCGAATCTCAAAAACTAACAAGTGATTTAAATTTGCATTTTGCACGCATACTTTTATTCCGTCCGGTGGAGTCTCGTGACGTCATCTCTCGTTCCCCGCGTACAATGCGTTTCGTGCTCCGGCGCCCGGTATGCAGACGCGTGACGTCACAGGCGAGTTGGAGGTCAAACGTCCCGCGCTAAAATACACTTACTTTAATATTATTTTTCTCTTTTATTTACTTACAGATTTCTACAATTTTTTCACCAATTTATTGGTTTTGGCCTATGTTTTAGTTTATGTTATGTTACAACATATTTTATTATCAGCACAACGAAATCTCCCCATTGTGTCCTCCCCAGGTATCTTATGTAATTAATGACGAGTAGCTTGTTGGTCTTGTGGTTAGGACTCTCGCCTCGTGATCCAAAGGTCGCAGGTTCGAATCTCACTCCAAACAAGCAAATTAGTCCTAAAAGAAAAGAAAGAAAAAAATATTTTATGTGCCACTATTATTTATCATTGGATGCCTTAAATTCACCACACGGTAGAACTTGCCTTCTACCTATCTAATCCTTGGGTAAACAATGTTTTAGTTGGATTATTCTACTGAATTTAAACTTTAATTTAACTGTAATTTCGGATATTTTATACGCACCATATGTATTACCGAGAAGCGAATCTCGACGTTTCGTTGGAAATTTATCTAACGTCATCAGGAGGACGACCTTTACCCGCGGAGGTGGAGATCGGACTGATTAGGTGCTTTCTAGGGCGTAAATTGTACGTGTGTTCTCTTCTTCTACGATAGAGGTCGCCAGTGTGCAATATGTACTAGTTACGTCGGCGGATTTTACTGCGACTTCTCTCAAGGGTTGAATCAGTGTCGTTAGAATATTAGTTTAATCTGTAGACTAATGTTTATGTGATAATTTTTATAGCGCCGTTTTTTCGTGAAAGACGCTTCAAGGGCGCTTTACAGATGTGACATCTTGATGAAGTAAGTTTCTAGCCTCTTCTTGAAAGCTTCTTGATTTTCCATGGATCGCAACACCGGAGGCAGTTGATTCCATATAGCTGGGCCCGCAATGCTCAAAGCACATTCCGAAACTCCAGGTCTCCTTGGTACCATCAGCTGCAAGTGCCTCCAATTTAGCTGACCGCAGAGTGTGAGCCGCCTTCCAGTGATACAGAGGTCCATCAAATATTGTGCTACATTTCTTTGAAGACTTAAACCGTTTTGACTGTAATTTTCGAAAATGTCGAGAGTTTTTATGATTGTTTTTCTCCAAGTGACGATAAATATTATACCGTTTTCATTTTAAATGCTTAAAAACAATGTATTAGTGCGCAACGAGTGAGTATAATGCCGACGCATGTCATTTAAAAATGTGTCTTTTTATTTTTTGGAAATGGATCGAACAATGACTTTTAATATTGTCTAGAAAAGTAATTTTATTCCAGTGCTAACTAGTGTTGTTTCCGTGATTTTTACTCCCTTTATATTAACTCGTGGCGTCTGCTTGCTTGCTTGCCATCGAAAAAACTTTGGATCGATTTTTAACCCTTTACCCGTGATCCAATCGAGCTGAAACTTTGCAAGCAGACTCGTGGCGACGATCAAAAAGATCTATCAAATTTTCGTTAAAAAAAAATAATTATAGTATAATTTTGGTTTTTTAAAATTTTTAATGTTTTTTAATACAATTCAGTAAGTTGTATGGAGATTCCGACGCATATGGTAGACACGAAACCCGAAAATGGAAAAGGGAGTATTGTAAAAACTTGGTTTTTATGGGTTAATTTTTTTCAAATGTTAAATTGTTTAAAAGTTTGTCTTTAAAAATATTTGAATTTTACTAAAGAGGTGTTTTTCAGATATAATTTATACCTTTATAAAAACAAAATTTTCAGTATTTTATTTACAGCACAAAATAAAAGTACGTACCTACGGAGGGATTACATAATTTGAGGGACACTAAATTCACAAAAAAACAGTACACAAAGGTATTTTGAGTAGAATTCATAATTCTCAAAATAATTGGGAAAAGAGGCCCTAGATTTACTGATTCAACCGCTTGTTTCCAGTAAATTATAGTAAGAAAAAGATCGAAACTCAAGTTCAGATATTATAAGAGGTAGAGACCCCTTATAAATTTTTATTATTAAAAATGGAAAATTCACTTAGATTTTCATTAAAGCATAACATTCTTGTACGTTTTTTATTTTATTTTTACATTGTATTGTAGACATTCTCTTTGAGCTACAGAATTTCAAATTAGTTAACTCATAGAATGTTTCAGTGTTTTTTGAAAGCGTTCATTGTGAAAGAAAATTTCTTCAGAAAAGCTTAATTTTTTTGTTCTCGTTATGTAATTTTGATATGGTTTCCTAAATTTTCGGGGAGCTAATATTTTTTAGAAGAGAAAGTTGTTATCTTCTTAATTACACCACAAAACGGCAAATTAATTTTACGTCACTAGCACTTTAATTTTAGCTATTTAGCATTTCAAATTAACATTGTTTTAATTTTATATTGTAATTGGTCACGGTTGATTTGGTTTTAATAGATTAGAAAAATAATATAGGGGGACAACATGCTACTTTGGTATAGTAAAGATACTGAAGATACATTTTATGATCATAAACATTAAGATTTAGATTATCAAGACATATTTTTTTTTATTCCTAAAACCGTTTTTTTTCATTTTTGTACCATAATTCTGTTTTTTTTTTAATAATTGCATGATACATTTCTCAATTTACTGAGCAATTTATCATCAATTATTAAATATTTTTCATGGAAGCGATTTCCTGTCTGATGCTTTTAAAGCTTTCATTTCTAAGCTCATTTAAATATATTGCATAGTTCCACACTATGCGTTATGGTGTGCCTAATCTTTCATCTGTTCATAGATTCTACTTCTTTTTTACTTTATACTGTTTACTCTTCAACAGGCAAAGAAGTTCAATTACAGAAGCGAAACACATCACAGAAAAATATGTTTTATTGTTAATTCAAGATTAATTTTTATTCATTTATGTCACTTATATATCAAAAAAGTATTTACAAAGTTAAAAAAACGCATTTATGCACAAAAAAATAAAAATATACTAATTTTCCCTAAATAAATTTAGTTAACTACCATTTTTTCGCCTCTGGAACTTATTTTTAATAGAATAACACCTTTTTAAAATTGGTAAAACACGAACATCACACAACCCTTCAAATGCTTTCCGTTTTTGCCATGCATTATCCAAAATTACAAAATATCTGGCATGTTAATTAATAATACAAAACATGTTATGTACCATTTACAATTATTGAAAAATAATATATAAGTACATATTATAAAAGTCTTCAAATAAAAACAGTCATATGACAGTACTGCCAGAGTAAAATTTATATTAACTATAAATATTCCAATCAAATTAAAAAGCGTGTTTATTTCAAAATGATGGCATGAGCATGTTATTATTGAAGATAACATGTTCTTCCCATTAGTAACTGATTTGATTTTTATGAAAAAGTGTAGTTAACATGTTCATCCCTATGATTTTTACAATATTTAGTTTAGACGGCTTATTATCTCATTTTTGACAAAAATGTTAATTAACAACTTTTTGCCATGGGGTCTTCATTTGTCCGATTTAATGTAAGCTGTTACTAATCATGTATTCTCATGTATGCATTATTTATCATTAATCATTGCGTTCGACGTACAGATAATAAAATTCATGAGTATTCAAAGTCGTAAAAAGGGATAGTAAACTTTTACTTTATTTTGCAGATAATTGAAATGAAATGCGCATTAGTTACTTCTGATTTATGAATGATAGGCTGAACAGTGTTAAAAAGCATACTAAAGACATCTAAATATCATTGTGGAATGATACAAGTGATAACAAGGGAAAGTGTTTAAAAAGTATACAGACAAATATTCCTAGCAAACCCTGGTTTAGTAATAAAAATCTTTCCAAAAGAACTATCTCCATAATCTCTAGAATGAGAATTGGCCATTGTCTGGTAGCTGCTCATTTGTTCAGACTGAACATAGTGGACATTCCGATATGTGAGTGTGGTTCGGAGGAAGAGACTCTTGAGCACATGTTTTTTGCCTGCCCATTGCGGAACTCTAATACCCTTTACAATGAGCTGATCGAGGCTAAATTTCAACTCCCAACCAATATTTGCCATCTTCTTGCTATGAACTCACCTAATCTGATAGGGATAATATCAAAATTCTTGTTAATAAATGACATAAATATATAATTAATCATACCTTTTCTTAGCAGCAACTCATATATAACTTGTAAAAAGGTACAAATCGCTCTTTGAGGGCGGATCGCCTAATTTTTTGAAGAAGAAGAAGAAGAAATGCGCATTTTAATATATGTATATTGAAGTTTGTTATCAGATATACGCCATATCAATAAATGTATGTGTAAAAAAAGTCAAAATAGAACAATTAAAATATTTATTATGTATATTGAGTAAGTAATATATTATCAATGATCTTATTTACAGAAATTCAATAAAATTATATTGAGGATGACTTGCCTGCACCATTTTTTCTTGGACCTGATTTTTATTTAGGGTTTCAAAGGACATACTAAGATAAAACACATTTCTAATATGGATTAAATCCGCAAGGATGAAAGTTTCCGCTTATATAAATTATAGTCTAAAGGGCTAAAAATCCTAACAGTCTAAACAAAAGGGACGACGATTACCGAACACCTGGCTTAAGGGATTATATACTAGCGAAGGGAAAAACTACATTTCAAAATGAAGACTACAACACACACACGTTCACCAGTTTGAAGACTACAAAGTGTACACTACAATTGTAATAAAAACTACTTGAAGTGAAGTAATTGTAGTACTACGAAATGAAGTGAAGTAAATGAAGAAATTGTAATATTAACGAAGTGAAGTAATGTAATTAAGTAATTGTAGTATTAATGAAGTGAAGTAATGAAATGAAGTAATTGTAGTATTAATGAAGTGAAGTAATGAAATGAAGTAATTGTAGTATTAATGAAGTGAAGTATAATGAAATAATGAAGTAATATAGTACTAGTGAGTTATATTTTATCCAAAATAAAAATTTGGCGAGCTAAAAAAAAAAAAAAAAGGGTTGTTACATAGAGTAAAAAACATTTTTTTTCAACTTACATCGAGTCGTTTTTTCCAGGGCTATACTTTCACTTAAGTCATATGAATACAATTAAAGGCAATTTACAATGGACAGGTAAATAAAGGGTACAGCGTTTACAATAGGAAGGTAAAAATAAAAGGGACAGCGCTCTAGGTGTGCGCTGGCGCTCCGGCCTCGCGAACGCTTCGACACGTGATTACAAATATGCGCATAACTTCGAAAATAATCGCCGGATTGACTTGAAATTTTCTGTGTGTTTACTTAAATATGTGTTCATTACGAAATTGAAACAAAAAAATCGTTCTACAAAGTTATTTTATATATTATTATAAAAAAAAAAAATTTTGAAAATCCTAACTGTATATAACCCCTTAATTTATTAGAAAACGCTCCAATTCTCGAAAAAGTAATCATCATTAATTAATTAAACCAACAAATTGCCAAACCCTTATTAAACAAACAGAATTCTAAGTAATGCAAATAAAGAATCACCAAATTATTCGAATTAAATTTATTTTGCTCTGAATAATTGGCCCTAAACGAGGTGTTTCTACGACAAGTCACACTGTACATTTTTCCCTGAAGATGTACAGTGTGATCTGTTCGAAACGTCGAAATGTGTGTTAGCGCTTAGCAAAGATGCGAACCATTTTCGGTGATTTTTCATGGGTATACGGCTAGTTAGAAAATAATTTATCAAACTACAAATTAAAATTCATCTCTCACGTAAACTTACATTTTATTCAAGGTAGCCGTTGTGTTTCATTATCGGGCATTTATTTATTTATTATTTATTTTTATTTATTTATTTCTATTTAATTTTAAGTTTAAAATTTTTTTGGACTGTGCCTATCTCACTAGAAATATCTGTGTTGAGACAGGCATAGTTTACAATATTGTGTAGGTTCAAAACATATAAAATAGATAATAAAATGTTTAAAATGACATAATAGAAAATATATCATATACATATGAGGTTATATTGTGTTAGTGTGTTTGTGTAAGTGTGCCTATTTTATCTCTACCCTTGTTAAGGATCCACTGTTTTATTTTGTATTTTATGTTAGGGTTGTAAATTATGGTTAGCCCGGATTACTTCAATTCGTGAGTCTAGAAGGTTCCAGACAAACCTGCTCTAGAAAGTTCTGGAAGGATAAGGTTCTAGAAAATTCCCAAAAGTTCTACAAGGATCCAAACTGAGTGGCGGAATGTGTCGGTGTGTCTAGAAGGTTCCTGTACATTCGATGAATTTCTTGAAAGTTTTAGAAGGATAGTATTCTAGAAGGTTCGCGAAAGTTCTGTGACGATCCAAACAGTGTACTAAAAATCTATGCGTGCGAAGCTAGTTTGTTTTATATCGGATACATCGAGTTTATTGAATATTTCATCTGTAAATAAAATAATAAAATAAATAATAAATGTGTATCATCAAGCTTTTAGTAATTTCTCATTTGCCACGTTTTAATGATGCGGTTTTGCAAAACCAATGGGTGTAAAGGCTACGCAAGTGGTGGAACAATTTCCGGCAGCGGGTCAGCCTTCGGTCAAGTGATCCTCAAACACGTGATAATGAGTTGCGGGAACCGCTCCAAAGGTACCATCGACGTAGGCACACTGATCAAAGCGGCCCATCAGAAATTATATTAATATAAACTTGTATTCAGGCTGTAATGAGAAAATGATTTATCGATCCCTCCATTACATAGCAGCAAACGTAAATAAAGCAGTCATCCATACTTCCATACTAATTAATATACAGGGTTATTTGTAAAACATTAATAACCTTGCAGGACTATATTCCTGCCTTGATTATGAGTCGAAAATTTTCAAGCTATTATAACCTAATATCAATAGTTCAGGAGATATGCGATATCAAAGTTTGCATTTTTTTTTTCAATATTTCTAACTTATTTTTTGTAAAACGTTGGACTATCATTACAGTAACATATATCGAATATGAAAAATTTATTCCCTTTAATAAAAGTCAAATAAAAAAATAAAAACTTTCGAATTCCAATTGGAAAACATTCCAATTTTTTCAGGGTTTTTATCATTTTATTTAACTTGTATTGAAACAAATGAATTTTTCGTAATCGATATAAGTTACTGTAATGATAGTCCAACGTTTTACAAATAATAAGTCAGAAATATTGAAAAAAAATGCAAACTTTGATGTCGCATATCTCCATAACTATTTTCGACTCATAATCAAGGCAGGAATATAGTCCTGCGAGGTTATTAATGTTTTACAAATAACCCTGTATAAAGAAGTAACGTTTATGAATATTGATTGTATTATTTGTATGTATCTGCTTATATTTTTTATTAATTACATCAACATGTTTCGGAAAAACCTATCCATTATCAGGGTGTTTTACAAATGTCGAAATGTCAAAATGAAAATGTCTTCTGTTTTCTGTTTTTATAAATTATTTGAAAAAATGAAGTTCTTGATTAGTTATAATTATTGGAAATTTTTTTAGAATTGGGCAAGTATTTAAATTTAATTTATTTTTAATAATATTTTGTTTATTTTTACATGCTTTACTAATTTCTAATGATTCTAAATTATTTAATTTCAGACCAAAATTATTAAAGTACGTGTAAAATAGAAAGTCCAAAATTTTTATCAAAAGGATGATCATTATCTTATAAATAATTTGAAAATTCTCAAATGCTCTTTTACTCTTATATTGAAATTTTGACCGGTTTTCTAATATAAAATGCTGTATAATCTTTACACGACAGTTTATACACACCTGAATTTTTCTTTATCTTTTGAATTTATGAGGAGTTTCCCTATATTATTATTTATATAATATGCTGGTCTAATATTTTTCAGCAGATGTTTTGAAATTTCATTCGAAAATGTATTAATATACAAAATTCTTGCCAATAATCGTTATTATTATTTATATTTATCTGTGAATTATGTGAAAATTGGTTAGTTATATATTTCTTTAATTTTATCAATTAATTTTGAATTATTTCCATTATTAAATGCGATTTGTTTCATTATTTTTAATTCAATTTGAAAATTACAGTGAGACAGAGGTACATTGACAAGACGGTGTATTAATGAACTTTTGGAGTGGTTTCAAACTTTAATTCCAGGATATTTTCAATATCGTGACCATTATTTATTTTAAAACCGCGTTCCGTAGCAACTTTAAAAGATTGTGCGGTGTTTCTTTTTTAAAGTTTTTCAAGAAGTTGCACGTCTCAAAAGCTTTTTGGATGTAGATGAAACGAAAACCAAAAGTTTGTAGACGTCTCGAGGTGGTGTGTCCAAATTTAATGCAGAGTTGGCTCGTGTCAATGGATTTTTTACTCGAACTTTCACCACCGACATGTTTTATTTACACAGATATTAGGAATGTTCTTAGTTCTCCGTACATTGCGAAAATTTTTGTGTATTTCTACAGCCATACGGTATAATTTTAAGAGCGTATTTTTAAATATCAGGGGCGTGCAGTGGGAACATTGCAGCATGACTTTTACGTAATCAATTATTTGGAAAAAAATCAGAATACAACATATATTTCGTAATATTTCTATCATAATTGTTATCATAGTATTCATATTTTGAAATATCGTAAAAATCCGTAGCATAAATATTTGATTTCTATTTTTTTATTAAATGTACGTTTACAAAAAGGTCATGGTTCAATGTTCCTACTGCACGTGCCTGGTAAATATATTCGATCGTCGGTTTTATATATTATTTAAGTTATTCAGTTTGGAATCCTCATTAATATTATTATTATTTTTAAATAAATATAGCGTAGTAGGTACCTACCTTACTACGTTTCCAAAAATATTGAACGTTTAGTCGGCAGAAAAAAATTTGTTCATGCAAACATATATGTAATACTTCTGTATTGCTAGCAGGGTCTGGAAATAGGCAAAATCACTACAGTGCAGAAATATATGTTTGTCTCACCCACGCCGGTGTCACTTCGAGTCTTTTGCGCATGTCCGAGAATTAGCGACAATTTATATCCAATCAGCGCTGCCACAGGGGATAAAAGAGTCACGACGCTTGCGCACAACAGGTCAAGTGACAGCAATGAGATAAAAGTAGCATTTTCTGCCCCGCTAGTCCGTGACGTAAGATTGCCAAGTGGACTGCTAAAGTTACCTTCACTTAAAGCAGTCCACTTGGTGATGCGCACATTTCTGGAATACGTCTTTTGGAACGATGTTCAGCTGAGCCGTCGCGTTCTGCGTAAAGACTTCTCTTGACTCAACTCGGGTCCTTGACTGATCGCAGCCTAGTAAGCAGTTGTCATATTTAAAATAGTGACTTACGCTAGCTCGCAGAACTTAAAAATACTTTCTTACCATCATGCCATTTCCCCGTGGGGGTAGGCAGAGAGAATAGAACGCCACCCACTTCTGTCCTAACATACAACTCTCGCCTTATCCACATTCATACATCTTCACATGCAAGCTCGCCGGTTATTGAGGCTTCTAACGGGACCATATTCCAGTATCTGGTTAATTCATGCAATCGCCCTCTCTTTCTGGCGCCATCAACACTTGCATTATATCTTTCTTACCATTCTTTCCTCATTTATTTGATAAACATACCCAAACAATTTGAGCTGAGAAACCAAAGATCAGCTTTACATTCGTTCCTAGTATCCTCATTCTTTACTCTACCATAAATGGATTTGCCACATATACGTCCAAGGCATCTCAACTCCACTGCATTCAGTCTATTTTCGTTCCTTTTCTGCTAGCTCCAGGTTTCACTTCCATGCATACCTTTCGGTACCAGAATTCCATTATGTACTGCTTGTTTTGCTTCGGTAGACATATTTATATTAGAAATTATTGTGTCACTCTCCTCTCTATATGTTTCTCGAGAAGATTCGGTAAAAACTAGGTAATTTTCTCAATTTTCTTCTTCTTCTTCTTTCTTATTCTTCAGCCTTCATCTCTCCACTGCTGGATATAGGCTTCTTCCATACCCTTCCATCCTTCCTTGATGTTTGCCTATTGTAGCCATTTCTTTCACCCCGCAGTGGTTATGTCGTCGGCACATCTCTTTTGAGGTCTTCTTTTACTCTCCCAAGGTCTCCAACTCAGAACTCTGGGAGTCCATCTTATAGCATCCTGCCTTGTAACATGCCCAGCCCGTTGCCATTTTAGCTTCGCTACACGATCTACATATCCACCACTCTAGTTCTGCGCCTAAGCTTTCTCCAAGCATGGATCCCCACATGGATCGTTACGTGCATTTGAGCTTTTATATACTTTTATTTGTAAGGGCTATTATCTCTTCTCCAATACGCCATCACTTGCAGTATGCACGATTCAAAAGCTTTTCTTTTTATGCTAATTGGGATTTTTTTGTTCTCGAAAATATGTTTGGGTTTGCCAAAAGCAGCTCAGGTCATTTCAATTCATCTTGGCAATTCTGCTTTTTGGTTTTCTTCGTTCATTTTTATCTTAAGTCCTAGGTATATATACAATTTGAGTCTATGGAGTAGAAACTGCAGGAGTCGAGAATAAAGGGAGGTATAAGAGAAATATGGTGATTGAAAGAATGAAAATAAGAGACGAAGAGTACGATTTCCAAATTGATAAATCAACGGCTCTTCAAACTACAGGCTGAAGAGGAAGATGGAGGAGAACAGAGAATATTTAAAATATAATATAGTAATCAAAGTTTAACAAACTGATCTTTTCTTTTTCTTATCTTCTTTATTTACTTACTTACGAGACTTATCTTCTCATTCGAATTCAATTTTTCCCATAAAAACTACTATATTGAAAGTGGGTTTATCGACAACATGGTGTCTTGGAGTATTTCAGATAAAAAGATTCATATTTGATATGTGAATCCTCAAGGAAATTCTCAAAATAAGCTGATTGAATAGATTTAAAAATAAAAAATTTATTTAAAATAATAAATATCCTAAAAATTGTATATCTTGAAGCAAGCAATGAGACATCAAGTATAAGTATTTTGCAACTTATAACTCAGAGAATGGTTGTTGAAAGCCGAGGCACTGGAAGAAGAAGAGTAACGCTAGTGATGAACCGGGAGGAATAATGTGATCACTATTGAAGAGGTGAAGGTTTTTCGTTTCCGTTAATGGCCAGCTCCTACATTTGCTAGGGCAATTTTTAATATGTTAAATAAATATTTAAATACAAATTCTTCAACCAGCTTTTTATACTAATAATAAATTAAATATATATATATTAATTATTAAGGATAATGATATATTTTTTTTTAAATCGGGTGTTTATAAATTGATTTGTAATGATCATAATATAATAAAGAATACTTGAGGTGTTTAACATAGCAATAATTATTCTGAATTTACTAACCATTTTTTGGCTATGGATCATTATTTTGATATTAATAAGGGTTTAAAAATTTTACTTACAAATTATACAGAGTCACAGTTTGGTAAATTAGAAATTTTAGAAATAAGTTAAAGCGTTATTAGTAAATTGAATATTATAAATAACCAGGTCCTTTCCACAAATAGTTATCTTTTAAATTTATATTCATGTTAAGTAGGTTCTTTATTACTATACATTTTTCATACATAATTTTTTAATATTTTGATTGTCTATACTTCGATTTTATATTTAATTTTATTAGTATACAATTGTATCCTGACGAAGGGGCCATGCGTTCTGAAACTTGTTGATATTTTCAATAAAAAAGTGGTGAAACCAAAGTTTATTTATATTAATTATATAAATAAATATAACTTTAGTCCAGATATTAAAGTGTTTCTGGAGAAATACAGACAATAAAAGCAAAAACCACATGCAAATCAGATTAAAGTAGCCATACAGACGGACAGACATTCGCCGGTGACTTTCTTTGATACAATTGGTATTCATCTATTACTCGCCGTATTTATACCGCTATTCAATAGGCTTATTATCCCTTTCAGTTGACGAATCGCACGTCGCGTGCGCTGATTATGTAGGATGATACATAAGCAAGAAATTAGTATTAGTGTATGTTGTATTAACACGTAACGGCGCGATTTCTCCTTTTACTCGGAGAAACGCTGATTTGCTCTCTGTGCCACGAATGCCAAGTACAAGCACGTCAGGTAAGTTACCGCGCACGCGCACGTGCTCTCCGAAATATGTTTACCAACAGATGCATTATTTGATTGCCACGAAGGCAGTAGAGATAAAAAACGAGATGTGCAGGGTTGTAGTGGAGGATTGCAAATGTTATTATTTTATTAAACTAACCGAGTTTCTCCAGGATACGCTTGGCTACAATAGTCTAGAGACTAGAAGGAATGTGTATTTGATTACACATTTTTATGGATTGTTGCGCAGTATGATTGATAATATTGAAATTATGCAGAGCATTGGTTTGTATGTTCATATTACCTTAGACATCGTCAGCATAGATTGTTTCACATTTCAATATACAGGACTAACCTGCCGATGGTTATGCCTGTTGGAAGAGCTACAGATATGTTCAACAATACCACTTTGGACATTGATCTGTTCCATGTCTCTGAAGGAGTTTTCCGAAGTAGGATTCTCCTACTCATTTGATATGAATATGTTTGTTAATTAAAACATTGTATAAACTCTTCATTTATAACATTTACGATTTGAATGTACTTTTGTTATGTAAATGTTATGTACAAAAAATAAAATTGAAATTGAAATTGAAATATTTAATCTTTGTTTCTTCTTCTTCTTCTTTTTTTAGATCCTTGATCTGTGTTGACAGGTCAGTCCTGGTCTTGTAATGAGGACGTCCAGTTCTCTCTCCATCTCGTTGGTGGTCTCCCTGGTGGTCAGCGCCCGTCTGGAAACCCGCGCATAACGGCGCTGGGAAGTCTCGTCTGCTCCATTCTCTCGACATGGTCCCTTCAGAAACGCCTTGTCTGCTTGCTCCATCTTACAACATCTTGTATGTAACAGGTTCTACAGATTTCCCGCAATGGGTCTTAGGGTCTTCATCTCGGTAGTTCTGAGGAGGTGTTTAGTTCTCACCGTGTCTGCTCTTGCTTCGATACCGTATGTCATGCATGTTTTATAAATTCTGACATTTCTTTTGCTTTGTTTATGTTTATCCTTGTCTTGTCCTTCCCTATTAGGGAGCATATCCTTTCCCCAGATGTCCCCTCACTGTCCTCCTTCCCACCCAAATTCTATATTTACTCTTTTACCGTGATGTATTATTATATTTTAAATGAACTTTATATTTCTATGTTTGCTATGCGTTATCCTACTGATTTACTTTTAGCTGTATTTTTTGCTTTTCTTTTTCTTACTTTGATAATTTACAATAAAGTTATTATGTGGAGGAGGTACAGTGAATGGACTATTGCGGACCTCTTCGGGTCGCAGTAGCCCTTTACACGAGGTGACACGGAGATGACCTTTAGAGTAAAAAATTGTCAAGCTGGGAACGTATGAGTAGGACCGATATGGGAGCTTTCATATTTCTCTGTCTTGTGCTGCTCCCGTATAAGTTAACCACTCCAGACACATTCTGTTTTCATACAATTTTTGTTGATGTTTCATCCATCTTTATCTTGGGCGACTCACCGGTCGTTATCCTTGCGGGGCTGCTAATAGGATTCGTCTTAATACCCGTTTTCCTGGTATTCTTAGCACATATCCGTGCCACCTCATTTGTGATTTTTCAATATGTAAAATGCAATTTGCCCAAAATTGGCCCTTGTAATGTTGCGAGTTTTAACGGCCCTCTTCTCCTACAAATTATTCCAATAAATTGACAAAAAAATGTATTTATCAATATTAATATAAAAAATGCAGAAATAATAAAATAAAAAATAAAACAGACAAAATTGTGATGTTTTTTATGTATACAAATTTCAATGTAACAAAAATTTGATAATGTGTGGATGTTCTTGGACGGTGGAATTGGTAAACGTTGCGTTGTGAAAAATGATCACTTAAGCCAGTTCAAACAGGTCATAAGCGCTGGATTATTCTATAAAAACTAACATACACATTTTCCATATAAACAGGTACGTCTCTGAGGTACTTCTATAATTTATCTTAATTAATAAAATAAGAGTTTAAATAATTTCATACGACATGTACACAAAAAAAAAACAAGTTGCTAAAAATATAATTGCCCATATTTTATAATGTTAAGTTTATTTTTTATCCTGAAGAAGTAAAGATGGTTTAAAATCGGTTGGTTATACCAAAAATATACTGCTAAATTTAATTAAAAATGAATTACCACAAAGTAATAGCTGACTACAGTAGTATGAAAAATAAAATCTTTTACCTTATCTATAAAAAAGTAAGAAAAAAATTAACAATTAAATTTAATATTTTATGCACACGAAACGAAACGCGTTACTTGTTTCAAATATGGGACATAAAAGCAAGGACAGCAATATCCAAAAAAAATTTAATTCAGTCATCGATTTAGAATAAACCTACCAGCTGAATTCCAGATTTTATAGGAAATTTACAGTAAACATGATTTTGGAAAGGATAGAACATAGAATTCAGAATATTTAAAATTATTAATCCTCGGTTACTGCATTAAAAATTTTTTTTTTGGATATTGCTGTATTTGCTTTTATACCTCATAAAAATCCAACTTCAAAAAAAACTTTTTTCATAAATATTTTTCTTTGTTGATGCCAACAGAGATACAAAATACCCGTTGTAGTGTTTTTATATGCTACATCCCTACCCGCGGAATTTTTTTAATATTATCGGGATACATTTTAATGGGGAAGCGTCTGAAAAAATTGTACCATTATTTAAAGATTACGAAAGATGTGGTTAATTTCAACACATGTGAAATTAGTTAAGGTTATTATTACGGTCGTTAGACATATTTAACTGTAACTGATTGCGGATATTTTATTTACCTCCGCGGTTAAAGGTCGTCCTCCTGATGACGTTGAATAAGAATTCAACGAAACGTCGAAAATCTTTTCTCGGAAAAACATACGGTTCGTATAAAATATCCGCAACCAGTTACAGTTATACATTTTTTTTAAATTTTTTATTTATTTATTAATTACACGGCTTAATAGCCTTTTACAATAGGTTTATACATAATTAAAATACAACAAATGATTAAATGTAAAAGAAAAATAAAGGGTATAAATGTAAAAAAGTATATATACATAGTTTAAACATAATGAGGTTAGACATTTATGTAAAAATTTACATTACATACGGCGTAAGACATTATATAAAAAATTTATATTTTGAAAAGAAATGATCATATAATGATTTTTTAAATTTTGAGAGAGATAGAATTAATATGTCGACATATGTAGGTAGTTCATTGCCCAGTTTGTGCATCCGAGGTATGCTAGAATTTGAACGATAGTTTGTGTCCATATTGTCACAATAAAACAGCATGTTTTGGCGGGTCCTACGGTTAGGTACATTAAAATTAATACTATTCAGGAGTTTGCAACAGTCGAAATTTGGATGTGTAAACACAAGTGTACATGTGTAAATAATTATTAGGATCTTTCTAAATAATCCAAAAATGAATTTTGTCTAAGTTATTATTTTCCAGCCAATTCGGCCCTGATGATATGTGTGCATCTGATAATAAAAATTAATTGATATTTTAATTACCCAAATTCGCTTCATTGCGCATGCACTGTTATTGTTATATATGAAGAAAGTCTTTTGAAATATATCACCATGTATCTGCACATTTCATCTATCTCGATTGTTTACTTGTACATGAACACATTCAAATTGTTACCACCTTTTTGTTCACTTGACATTCCTCGGTGGCATTGTTCGCTTTTGGTGATATTAAAAATGGTTGTTATTGGCACGAAACTTGGCTTTAGGGGGCAAATGAAAACACTGGAAATTAATTGCCAATTTATTAATTATTTCAATTCTTAATATCGCTGAACACGAATTTATTTAAACACTTTTCTTTAATTCACACTATTTAATTTCAGAAACTCTTTATTTTATCGCTTGTTAGAATATTCCGTTCATTATTGCACGTATCTACGAAACACGTTCTTACTTCGAACGTCTGAGAATATTCTAGTATTTACGAGAATGTTTTCGTCACTTTCAGACTATACCAGATGCTTATAGAATGTTGTAGATAATTCCAGAGTGTCATGGAGTCTTCATGAGATTTTGATAGACTTCGACAGTGTGCAATTTATTTCGGATTCTAGTATCGCGTTAAATTACATTGCGTTGAAACAATGACGACAATTATTTAGAATCCTCTGTTTTTTATTTTCTGGGGTAATACGCCGTGTTTTTATGAACCTTTTGGCCAAAATTTCGTATCCCGTTGCAAGATCCATCATTAGAGATGATATTCCTTAGATGACCCTGAAAAACACGGCATTATAAACCAGAAAACGGGCTGTGAAAACCTATGAACATTCTTAAACAGTTTTGAATTAGCGGACGTGATCTTCACTCGAGTAGTGTTGTCAGATTATACGAAAACCTGTTGTTGTGATTAATATTATCATAATAAATGAATTATTTCTGCGTAATTATAGTGTAGGTGTGAGATAAAATCGCCGCGAATAAATAATAAAACCATTTGTATGAAAATACAAATCGTATTATTCAAAATAAAAATTTCACATCTAATTTAAAGAAAGTAACACAATTTTTACTCTAATTACACTTAATTAGTGAGTAGTTGGTGTTATTATTTAGAGAAGCATACATTGTATAGTTTGCACAAGCATAAAGCTCTAAGGGTAGGATACGTTGTAGGGTTATGCTACGTTGCAGTAAATTAATACCAGCAACACCATGTTTCAAGCAAGGATTTCGCTGAAGGCTGTATGCATAATATAGCCTCAACTAACTTGTGCCGCGATAGAGTGCCAACACGATGAATACCTCCTAAGAATTATAATGTACCCCTTCATCCGGGGTAGCAAAACTTCATAGCGAAATATTTACTGTTTTTCAAAAGCGTATTTCAACAATTAATTGAAACGAAATTTTTTCGGTCCAAGAATGAATTTTAATTTTTTTGTTTCTCAGAGAGAAGTTTTATATTAATTAATTTTTTTTATTTATAACACATTTTTGTACATTCTTAAGTTAAAATTTCTTTATTTTATGTTTTGCCCTGTAAAAACAATACAATTTTCATCACTTTCTTTCGCAGCAGCTACAGTACCTATGTCGTAAAATATGATGCGTTAAGGGGGGGTAAGGTTAATTCGGTGAAAAAAATGGATGTTTTCATGAATTTTTTTTGGTCATTCAGGTGGTGCTTAGTTATTTACTTAATTTTTATATAATAATACATTATTTAAACATTACTAAAAAAATTCATTGCAAAATAGTTATATTTAAGCGAGTGGCAGTGAATCTCCGGAGGCATCTCGAAAAAAAATTGTTTTGCGGTGTACATCATAACCCGAAACAGAATCATCTGAAACAAAAAAATTTAAATGCACTTGTTAAAGGAATTTTTTTAAATGTAACGCCGTAAAGATTCAATTTTGGTAGCACTTGGAAGTCAAAACACGGATATTCGCTAAAAAATCGGCAATTTGTTACTGTAAAATTAGAAATTATTTAAAAAAAGAAAGAAAAAATCTCCAGAAATACCTGGTGATTACGTACACGGACTTCAAAAATAAGTTTCAGAAAAACACGTTAAAGATTTTCAAACTATTAAATTGAAAATAAAACTCGATAATAAATTTTTTATACTTACACATAATCGTCGATGCCAGGTCCATACAGCGAAGAGCCTTCGTCAAGAAGATCTAGAGAATTTTTTTGTCCTAGTCTACGCAAAACTCTTCCAGTACAATAGCGCATCCCTCAGATGCCCGAGCAGGTATAGAAAATCAGTCTGAGCATCGCTCAAATGTTCATAACTTCGTCAATTTTGCTCCGATTGACTTGAAATTTTGACACAATATTTCTGGAATATTGTGCATTTATTTAATAAAATGAATGGAAAAAAAAATACCTTACCCCCCCTTAAACGGATGAACTTGTGTAATCAGAAAGGCCAAAATGTAATGTTTAGATGGCTGGAATTGACCATCCTGCAATAAAACAATTTATCAAAAATAAAAATAGATACAGTATTTTGTGCATTATTGGGAATTCGTTTTCTTTCTAATTTACAAATAATTAAAATAATCAAGAATGTCCACATATTTTAGTCGCAATTCAAAATCTAAATGTTAATTAATTTTTAAATCATTCAGATGCGTGAAAGTGATTTTTTTTATAGAAACTAGCTGCCGTTCGAGCTGTTTCTCATCAGATATTGGCTGAGAAAATCCGGACCCAGCAAATATTTACTTTGACGAAGCGAGCATGCTGATTAAAATGTGTTTTAATAGGGTGAGATCGCTGTATGCAATTCCAAAGTGTAAAATAATTTACGATCATGAAATAATTGCGTGTTGGGATACAATTTTATTTTAAAAACGCATTCATCAATAATACTATAAAATATGACCGCAATGTATTAGGATTTTTACTAACTATCATTGTTTAAATAGCATCAACGGAATGCTTAGATTTCTCGGAGCTGTCAAGAAGTGAAGAGATTTATTTCTGCTTTACTCGATATGAGTCTGATTGGTGTATAGAGACACATGAGCGATTTGCTTGATACATACGACAAGAGTTTTGTCATTTTTCAAATGAAGATGAAATAGATACTGTCTTTGAATCATACTTAAAATGACTATTATGATACAACACAATAGTTAATAGTAAACTGAACCCCCTCAATATGTTCTCGAATAGACATAAAAATTAATATTCCATAAATAAGTATGCCAAATTTTAAAGTCTTATTTTTAGTGATGGGTCCACTCTGTACTCACTACTACAATGTAGTACTACACTACATTGAAGTGCACACTTCGCACACGCTTTGATGTGTAGTGCACTCTACAAACTACAAACACCAAAGTTATTGAAAGTATAAACTTCAAATAGTACATTTCAAAGCGAACACTACAAAGTACATACACTTCAAAGTTATCGAAAGTATGAGAAACATACTTTAAATAGTGCATTTTTGACATGAAATTTTTGGAAAGTTGATGTAGATTATGAAGAAATCTCTGGAAACTGTAACAACCTCCCCCCTCCCCATGGTTTGAAAAATTTTGGGAGCTATGAAGAAATTTTTGGGAAGTTGATGTAGGCAAACGAAGAAATCTCGGGAAACTGTAACAACCCCCCCCCCCATGGTTTGAAAAATTAATGGAATCGAATGAAGAAATCTGGCTGGCGACCTTTTTTTTTCTTTTTTAATACTTCAAAAATACTTCACTTCATTATTATTACAATTACTTCACTTCATTTACTTCACTTCAATTACTTCACTTCAATTACTTCACTTCAATTACTTCACTTCAATTACTTCACTTCACTTACTTCACTTCACTTACTTCACTTCCATTTACTTCACTTCATTTCGTAGTACTACAATTACTTCACTTCAAGTAGTTTTTACTACAATTGTAGTGTACACTTTGTAGTCTTCAAACTGGTGAACGTGTGTGTGTTGTAGTCTTCATTTTGAAATGTAGTTTTTCCCTTCGCTACTTATTTTAAAACAATGAGATTTTATCCAATAACGCTAACTTCACGAATCAGTTAAGCAATATTAATATTTAAATATATCTATATACTCTGTTTGCATGCATATGTACTAGCATATATCTTTGGCGTACATAATTGCGCGGTAATCTCACCAAAATTAACCTAACTTGTTAATTTGTATGGTTACTTAAAATAAATTTTAATTTATTAAAGGGGAACTTACACAGACCATATATAGTGTATACCTATTTATGGGAATAAAAAAATGTTTTGTACTTCTACTTTATAATTTTAATTTAATCTAAATTGAACTTTTAAATGCACACTCGTTGAGTTAAATTTATCATTACTATAGTTTTGAGAGGAGCAGTCCTTCTCATTGTCAGGTGTGCTTTACAAAGTGTAATTTAGTTTAAATTATAATAATCATGTTTACCACAAAGTCACTGCCATATTAAATAATAATACTAGATTTAAATTTTAACGAGAAGCTTTTCGCCTTTTGAGGACATTATCAATCTCAGACATTGATAATGCTTCATAAGGTGATACGCGTCTCGTTAAATTTAAAATGTAGAACAAAAAAACAAGTGTTTTTATTTCCCTACATATTTATTTTATTTATTTATTTAAAAAAATTGTTTACAAATAAAGATACTTAATACTAATTTAACAATTAAACATTAGATAAATTACACATTTTTTTTGTTTTGCTTAATTTGTGGATTATGCCACTCTACTAGGCTACGTCTGTCCCAGAGTGGCGTTATAGAACACAATTATAATATTTTTTCGAGTTCGTCAGTAGTATTTATTTTCATAAGGTAGTAATTATGTATCTACAGAGTATCAAGTGGAATGTTAGTTAGTTATATAATTATGGAATTCGATAAACCATAAATGTAAAACTACGTTAATGGTAATGCACAATAGGAAAATATATATAAATAAAAAAAACGCTCAAAACACACATTAAAATAATATTGAGCGATGAAAATAATGACAAAATAATGGAGATACACACAAAAAAATGTTGCAAAAGATATAACTGTCCATATTTTATAACAATAGTTCATAACTTACCCGTAGAAGGAGCCAGTGGTTCCAGAATCGATCGGTTTTAACAAAAATATAGAGGTTTAAACCAAAGGAATTTGTGTTAGTGTGCAATATAATATTTTAACATTATATTACAGTGTCACAATATGACTATCAAAGAGGGTCATGAATGATTTCTTCATAATATCTATATTTAAAAAAAGTATATATACACATAGATTAGATAGAAAATATTCGTTTTTGCTCGGGAGCCCATCAATTTATTACCACGCCATTGGAAGAAATAAATTTTATTTGTACACATAAATGTATATTAAAGATAAGTAGGTCTGAAGTTTTGCATTAAAATATTTATTTTATTTGCAACAAAGTAATATTTAGATATTGAGAACGACGTTAACAACCGCGTCGGTATTAACAGAAAGATACTACGGTTTCCTTTTCTATGCAATTACTGCAATTTGCATTTATATGAAGCATCATGTACTATTAGCTAAAACAAACAGGCAATGAAAGTATTATATTAAAATCCACGGGAGAAATAAAAAAAATACTCAACGTAACGCCCCTTCTGTGCCCACTTTTAATTGTATATTTAAATCAATTATTTTTATAATAAGACTGCGTATTACCAGCTCCATATGTAAAAGTCAACTTTCGTAGGTTTCTTTCTCTCCAATTAGTTAGATGCATTTTTCAACAAGCTTATAAATTAGAAGTGTGAATATATGTGCACATTATCATTTTCATTTATAATACTGCAACTTAACACTTTTATTTTAACTCAACACTTCAACTGTATGCATGTGTAATGTATAATATGCACATTATTTATTTATTTATTTTATTTATCTTAATAATTAAGTTCCACACATAATGTTGTGTGGGCTAATACATGATTTCACTTGGGCATGTTGCATTCCATCTAATCATTTAAAAGTTTTTCTAATATAATTTTTGCACTTCAGTTTAAACCTCCTTATATTCTACATGATTTGAATTTCCTTTGGCAGGCTATCGAAGATTTTTATACCTTTATACATAATTCAATTTTGTATGATGTATAAAGGTATTCCCAAAATCCTGGAAAACAACAACAATAATACCCATACTAAAAGTTAAAAATACAAAAAAATGAGATGAATTCAGACCAATTAATACACTACCTAAATATGAACAAATATTAGAAGTGATAGTTAACAAATTTTATTGAGAAAAATAACATTCTATGTGATCAGCAATCAGGATTCAGAATTGAAAAATCTTGTGAAATGGCACTAAATATTGTAATTGATGACTAGAAAAAACATATAGATGAAAATAAACATGTCGTTGCGGTATTTTTAGATTTTAAAAGAGTATTCGAAACAAGGACCGAAATATAATTGTGAAAAAATTTAAAAAATATGGTATACAAGATAAAGCATTATTATGGTTAAGAAACTATTTGAGTGGCAGATATCAAATAACCAAAGTAAATGATCACACCAGATCCAAAAGAAAATGAGCTTGGTGTACCACAGGGGTCCGTCTTGGGACCATTATTATTTATCATACATAAATAAATTTATATTACATGTTACTTGACACTTTTTTATATGAATGTAAAATAAATTGAGAGTTACTTGCCTTTCGCACTTAGCATTTTCACGCATTTCTCTTATTGACCGAATTTTCACCATTCATGTCTACTTTCATTCGTGTTCATTGGTTATGCATTTTTTGTATTGGAAAACATTTCAAATGCAAGTAGTGCGAGAGAACAAATTGCACAAATGTTACTTCACATTATTAAGAGTAACAACACATTGTTTATGCAAAGAATAAGAAATTAACATCACATATCATAATTGAAAGAAAATAAGAAATCCGTGTATTTGACGCATTTCCCACGGTACTTGGTAGTCAAAAAATACGGAAGTTGTGTTTGAAAAGTTGATACAAATTTTCTAATACATCAATTGAAAAGTGTTAATATGATTTTTAATCACTGAGAACAGACTATTCGATCGTGATTCAATTGTTTTGTTACTGTAGTGTAGTGCGTATTGTATGTGCGGTGTGATAAATTGTAACCTAAATAAGCCTGTAAAAGTTTCAGTTCAAAAATCAATTCTCTTTACCCATTCTTTGCCCATTCTAAGTGTAAGTTTCAAATTTCGATTGTTAAATAAAATGATTCTAAATAATTATTCAAAAATAAGTGATTTAAAGTTTATTCTATTTACTCCCTTTCTTTTAATTCGTAGCGTCTGCTTGTCTACTTGTCTTGTCTGCTTATCTGACGAAAAAACTTTGGATCTATTTTTAACCCTTTTCCCTTGATCCAATCGAGCTGAATCTTTGCAAGCAGACTCGTGGCGACGATCAAGAAGATCTATCAAATATTCGTTAAAAAAATATATAATTATAGTATAATTTCGAAATTTTAGAAATTTAAATAGTTTTTTCAAATTGGAATCATTACCAAAGTTTGATTACTAGCAACGGCGGCCCGATAACGTCGCGGAATATTTTCTAAATTTGAATTACTCCATCAGTATACATAATAGATACTTCACTACGAATTTCGAAAATCTAATTTGACTGACAAATGTTTTTAGAATTTAATATTCAAAGCATGAAGTGTCTTATCAAAGCTCAAAACATCTGACATTTTAGTAATATATTAAATTACTGTAAGTTAAGTGTTATGTTGTATGTTTTAATTCGTCTTTAATTGTTGTTATATTTTACAAAGAAAGGGAGTATAATAAAAACTTGGTTTTTATGGGTTAGTTTTTTTTCTGTTGCTTTTTACATTCCAATGGTCACTCTCTTGTCTCCGTAGCTCTCTCTACCAATCGTTGCTCTGAGCCAGGCCTAACGCTTCTTGCTACACTCCAGCAACTGGCTATGCTTTCTTCCTTCTACCTCCTTCTATCAATTGTGTCATTCCTAACTTTATATCTTCATTCAATCATTCCACTAACCGAGTCACTCCTTTTAATTCTGTCCAGTATCAGTAAAATCAGCTTTACCTATACTATATTTTACACTATATTCATACATCTCAGAGTGATCTCATTTTCCTTTAGTCTGCTCA
Source organism: Agrypnia vestita (assembly GCA_016648135.1). Lineage (NCBI taxonomy): Eukaryota > Metazoa > Arthropoda > Insecta > Trichoptera > Phryganeidae > Agrypnia > Agrypnia vestita. The sequence goes on from JADDOH010024209.1 coordinate 113,698, forward strand.
CTTATTGCATTCTAAGCTCCATTCACTTTCTATGCAATCTATCTTTTCGATTGCTTTCTCAACTTGCCATTCCTATCAAATATACTTCCCAAATATTTCAACACTTCTACCTGTTCAAAACATTGGAGGCAACCAAGTAAATCGACTTCTGTATCTTTAAATTTTTGAATAATATTGACAGAATAAATATTCAAATTTACTAGGTATACCTAGTCATATAACTGTCAATAATATAATTGTGTGTTGAATATTGGATATGGATAAGTTCATGTGGATAAATAAATGTTCAATATGGTATATTGAATTGGTTTCTCTCACATAATAGTTGACAATGAGAGGCAATCTACTCTATAGACACATTATGTACACAATATTCTAGGCTGTGATTTACTTAACTTGCAAATACTGTGTGCTCGTGTGGAACAATAGTTGCTAAATTAATATTAAACAATTTCAGATATGTTTATAAAAACATTTCACTTTATTTTAATGCAGGTATTTTATAATTATTACAATAAAACAAATAACAATTATTATAATTATAAGAGAAATCAGATCCTATTTATGACGTTATGATTTCGAATGTGTTTATTATCAAAGTAGGCACTGAAAAATGAGAACTATACAAATAAAATGTGATTTCATTAAATAAAAATTGACCAAGCGCGACACATAAAATAGATGCATTACTAATAACGTTTCATATATAGAAATATAAATTTTAATATATTTATCACTGCCTACTGGTAGATATAGTTAACAGTTAACGATATCTACGAGCATTAAAAAATCGCGGAATCGGTGATGACTAAATATTTTTGATAAATCGTTTTTTTTCTGTAATTGTTTTGTGTTGCAATTTATTAAAAAAATAACAATTAACCTTCTCTATTCAGACAAAATTAATGAATATGTTTTTTTTTAATAAAACTAGTTTAATTCATTTTCATGAATTTGCAATGTGAGCGAGCCCTTGGCGCGAAGATATGTCAGTGAGTAAGAAAACAATATAAAAATATTTTTAAATATTTTGTTTGGAAGTCATGGTCAGAAATAATGACCTAGTAACGTCCTAAATGTGCTGAATCCACTTAATTAAGTGCACAGCAAAATGACCTAGAGTAAATTATGCTATCAGCACCCGTATAGGCTATAGAGTATTTTTCCAAACAATAAAATAACGAATATTCACGTTTATGTTTGTGTTAAGAGACTTTTGTTTGAACTAGGTAGTTTCAAATTTCAATCATTGTACATATAAAATATGTTAAAATGATACCAAAATTTATAAAACTTTACTAATATATAAAGAGGTGATTTTGTAAGTTTGGATGTAGGAGGTACACTCCAAAACCACTCATCCAATTTCAAAAATTCTTTCACCAATATTTAGAAAAGATTTTTGGTATAGATATAGGCTATATATTATCCCGTTTAAATAAAAGGGCTGTTCGTGGTAACCCATTTTACAACTTAAGTCGAGGAAAAAATGGTCGAGTGATTTTTTACCAACGCTGTATTAACGGTAAGAAATATTCAAATACTTTATGTATAGAAGTTGTAGAAGTCAGAATGTTGTAAAAAAAAGTTCTCAACGACATATATCTATACGTTAAGTTTAGTACAGAAATTTATAAAATATGACTAAGTACTAAAAATAATAAAATAAGTTACTAAAAATCTACGCGTGAGCGGTCGCAGGCACAGCTAGTATAAAATAATTGTAATAAGTATCATATAATGAAATATTTTAAGATTTTAACGTTATTATTTTTATAGGATAATTAATTACATTGTTTTCATAATTTTACCCTGCAATTTCTTGGATTATTTTCAATAATACTTTTATAATGGCTCATTTTAAATGTCTAGACATAGATTAGTAAGTAATAAATGTGTGTAGAATTCAACTCGATAATTTAAAAGTTGATGATTATGTTTTCAGTGGGGATTATAAAGAAAAAATAAATGATACCTATTTTTGATGACTAGATGGAAACATGTCATGTTGTACGGTCGAGTGACTCCAGAAAATTTAAGGACACATCATGTCCGATGTAAAAATCATGCACCAAGATTATACATGCTCTCTGGAATGAATTAACATAAAAAACCTCTCTACCGCGAAACTTATGCATAAAAATATGCCATAATGAATTGATAATAATTGTTGCTTCCAAAATATTTCATTCCTTAGAAAATAAATAACACTTTTTTCAATAAATTTGGCAAATGCTGTACATAATGAAAATGTCTTTCAAATTGATACTGTTCTTATATTATGCGCTTGTTTATTTATTGAATAAAATTTTGTTTTTTATTGTTTATGCGAGTGAGAACTTGCAAATATTAATTTTATTTATGAAAAAAAAAAATAGAATAGTAGAAATCTTTTGAACACATATGAAATTTGTGTTTTTATATTTTATTTTTAAAAAAATAAACGTAAAACGGCTATAAAGAGTGGAGATTTTCGAAAAAAGATTCATTATTTTAGAATGAATTGTCGAAATAGATACGAAGCATCTTGTTCATTTTCAGTATTATTTTGTTTGTAAATTATGTTCTTTGCCTATGCATAGTCAAATTTTTTTTAGTGTTTTATTTAATACTAGCTGTTCCTACCCGGCGTTGCACGGGTTAAGGATTAAGTTGAAAATAAATATGTAGGGGAAACAAAGGAGGGAGAAAATGTCACCTTTGTTACCCGCCGGGTCCTAAAGCATAAATATGCAAAAATTGAATCGAATCGGATAAACAGTGTATTGATAACAGACAGAAAGACAGGCAGACATTGAGTTTTATATGTATAGATAAATATATATCTAACGAAGGCATCGCCAGTGAAAGTGGAATTTCAAAAGCTTTATTTGCTTTTGTGAATTCTCTAGGAACATTTGAAACAGATAAATATAATTTCGAACGATAAAGAATCAGCTTATTTTAGCCGACAAAGATGAAAAGAATTCAGGGTAATTATTTCATTTTGTCGGCGCAGTTTGGTACCGGAAAAAAAATTTTATAGTCGGGTAGACGTTGATCAGTCTTTTTTCGGAGCTGAAACGAACAATAATAATAATAATAATAATAGCTGGATCATTCATTGAACGCCGTTATCATGAGAACTCACTTTTTTGTAGAAGTCAAATTTGTAGAAGCCACTCAATTCCATGTTTTTGGGTTAGACGTTTTCAGCAAATAAGCCTGTAAAATGTTGATATCAATGTTTACCTTGGACGCAACTTAAATGAAAACTGAAACTGATTGAAACATGTCATGTTGTACGGTTGAATAATTCCAGAACATTTAAAGACACTTCATGTCCAATGTAAAAAGCATGCACCAAGATTATACATGCCCTCTGGAATGAAATAGAATTAACCGAAAGGCTTGGAAAGTCATCACGATGTTGGCCTTTTTTGTTGGATTAATATCTTTTTAATATTGAACAGAACGATAAATTAGTAAAATTTCCGGTATATATAAAAATTGCTGTCGTGTGGCAATGTGAGTGAAAAGTAATTGAATGTTTCGGCGTTAACTTTGTGAAAATACATTATGAACAAATAATGAAATAAAACGATGAACTTTGTTTTTTTTGTTTTTTTCCACTTATATTTGAGCACTTGTTTCACTACATGTTTCGGAAACGTCAATTTTATCTCATAGATCCTCTTACATTCAGGGTCTTGATAAATTTCAATATATAGTTGCTACAGCTGCTATTTTTAGCCTGAGTTCTTAAAACACAATTATTTCATTATTTTTTTTTAAAGGGACTGCTCAATAACTATTGGTATATTTTATGGAAAAAATCTAGATTTTAGCTGCACTTCTTAGTAGGGGTTTATTCTTTTTGGTATTATAAATTTTAGGGAGAAAATTACTTCACTTGAACATTTCTATTTTATTTTTTGATAAATTCATCAATTTGGGGTACTATGTATCTTCGATAAATTGCTGTTCGGATATTTCCCAATCCAATGGCGATTGCAAAAAAATGGAAAAAGTTTAATTTTTCACAATTTGGTCGAACAAAGAAAGATGAAGTAATACTAGGTTTGTGTAAAAGGAGAAACCTTACGAAAAAAATGTTAACTTAATGACTTAATATAACTTAATGGAATAAAATGCCGAAAGTCAAAAATTCAAGGAGGGATTTAGACCACAAAGAGAGTGTGGAGAATACCGCAACCCCTGAAATATATGATCAATAATATACTTGGAGGAAGGATTAGTAGGTATATACAAAATGAGATGGCAGAATAATAGAAATACTGTAATTGATGAGAAGCAGCCTAGGACAGATACTAGGAGAAAGGCTATTTTTTAGAGTCATGGATGATAAATAGTAATAATATTGTATTCTTTTAGATACTTAATATTAAAAACACCACCCACATGGTCATGAACCTCTTTGTGCAGTTTAGTGCACATGAAAGAAAGCACTTTCACTAGACTTTTACAAAAATGATAATTACAAATGGAAAATAAAAGTGATTTAATTTCTACAATCACGAGTCACGAATCATACATAACTAACAGACAATTTACACAACCAAATATACATATTTTTTACCAATCACATTATCAGGCGCATGGCATAAATAGGTTGACTGAAAATATTCCAACACAAAGAAGGCTACAAAGGAATGAAACACGAAAAATTTGTCTCGAGAGATTTGAAAATATTATTTGTCTTTTTAAGATGTAAAAACTAGGTTTATAATTTTTAAAAATGTGGCTCTTTTAAGAAGTGTAAAATATGTCTTTCTATATTCTGTATAATATTTACTATTTTGTCTCTGATATTTTTGAGTATGTTGTAGAACCTAATGTATTATATAAAAATTATCGTTAAAATAATTGTTTTCTATTTTAATATTTATACACATTAAGTAGGTACTTACTGTAATGTTGTGAAATCTAAAGATATTTGAGGAAGTATAACAAAATAAAATAAACAACGTCCTTATCATAAAAATAATTTTATTAAAATTAATTCTTTCCATTTGAACTAAATTACATAATTATCTCAAAAACTTTTTGTTACTAATTTGTGACCATGTTCAGCTTGTTTGTGACAATAGCTATCTCTTAGTGATCCAGTGTTTTGTGATTTGAGCACCAGGACACGACCAATTATTCCTATTTCCATAGCACAAGTGTTTAGCTCAATTTAAAAATTGTAAGAATATTGATGTCACGTCTTCTGTGTTCGATTTCTATTTCAAATCTCTTTTTAAAAAATTAAAACTCTATCTGAATTTAAAAACAATATCGATAAGATAAGTAGACGTACAACTCAACCTATGATGTATTCACGATAAGTTGCAAGCATTTTATCAGAACATGTTAAAAAACATTGCGAACATATCTAAATAATCTGGAGTTTTTATTTCGAAAAATTTAAAAATATTTAATGTTTTAGCTAATCTGTAATGAAACACTTGATCAAATAAAATATATCGTGCTTTTGATTAAATTTACTGACGTTTCTTATTTATGATTGGTCAGAGAAGATGAATCTGAATTGAAGTTAATAGTTTCAAATATGTTTTATTATACTTTGTAATACACACACAATATGAGTTATTAAAGTACAACTATAGTTTCGAGAGGAGCAGTCCCTCTCATCACCAGGTATAGATAATAACTAACTTAAATACAAAATGTATCAATCTAATTGGGTAGGTCAGGGGGTCAGGGGGGCGCGCGGCAGGGAAGGGTATTTTTTTCGCCGAACAGCTCTAGGAGTGGTGAACTGGACTGGAATGTTGCACCACGAAGTATCTGCCAAATCTTTCAATGATATTAAAGTGGCCAGTACGGCAAAAATGGCAAAAATGTATATTGTGTGTGTATTACAAAGTATAATAAAACATATTTGAAATTGTAATGTTGCACCACGAAGTATCTGCCAAATCTTTCAATGATATTGAAGTTAATAGGTTTGTCATTTATTTTATTTATTTGTTCACGCCCATTATAGCCTTTTACATATAAAAATGTTATAGTATACAAATAAGTTTATATAAAAATATAAATTCTTAGCACGTATTACATAAAAAAGTAGAAAAATATTACATTACATAAAAGAAGTGTATAGAACAATATCTGGCGTGAACAGTAAAATATAAAAATATTTAGTGCCTACATATAGGTATAAGAAATAAAAAGTATAAGAAGTAAAATATAAAATATTAAGTATATGTTTATAGTTATAGTAGAAGTTAGTAATGAAAAATTATTGTCTCTTTAAGTGTTATCTTTATTTGTCAGTCAAATAACCATATTCATTACCAGTCTAATATTCTGCTGATCACAGAATTGAGTTCTGGAATTGTGGCAATAAAATGTGACAATTTGTCGAGTTCAAGGTTATATTTGAGTAATAAGTTAAGTTTTTATAAGCAAGTATTTTAATTATATGTACGTAATACGCTTATCTATGCATCGGTAGATATTATAATGTACTGTATATAATGAGATTTGTAAAATATACTTTTGTGACCCAGCACCTTTTAGAAAGGTCCAAAGAGATGAAAACTGAAATAAGGCAGCCCATATAAATCAGACTCGCGAAGACGATAAAAGTCCCCCTAGTGTGAGTCACCGAACTTGGAACGACCCATAACTGCGCAACCGTTATAAATCTGACCTAATACTTCTCGCCAAAAATGACCTGCGGAGGATTGACCTAACGTCTTTTACCTCCATAGGGATTAACCTTATATTTTGTATTATATTTACTCGCGACATTTTGAAAATATTTTTGCAATATTAATAATTCTTTCAAAAAGATAGTCGCAGGACAGGAATTATTAAAATTGCTTATACTTGATTGTACAAATATGAATTAGTCATATTAAATAGGATTTGTTCCAAGTGTGAACAACCCAGTTGCAATAATATTCATTTTTATTTATTTATTTGTACAAAATATTATATACAATGATTTTATAAAAAATACACATATGACACATTTTAAATATTTTATTATACTCATCGTAATATGAGTTAATAGCCCTAGTTTATGAGGGGAGTATTTGCATATGTCAAATACATATTGGTATACACCATTGGTACTAGTGATGGGTCCGCTCTGTACTCACTACTACAATTAGTATTACACTACATTGAAGTGCACACTTCGCACATTTTGATGTGTAGTGCACACTACAAACTACAAACACCAAAGTTATTGAAAGTATAAACTTCAAATAGTACACTTCGTTTCAAAGCGAACACTACAAAGTACATACACTTAAAAGTTATCGAAAGTATGAGAAACACATTTTAAATAGTGTATTTTTTACGTGAAATTTTTGGAAAGTTGATGTAGATATATGAAGAAATTTCTGGAATCTGTAACAACCCCCCCCCCCCCCATATGGTTTGAAAAATAATTTTGGGAGCTATGAAGAAATTTTTGGGAAGTTGATGTAGCTAAACGGAGAAATCTCTGGAATCGAACGAACAAATCAGTCTGGCGACCTATTTTCCAAATGTTACTTTGGAGAAAATATCGTCATTTATTTAAATATTTTTGTCGTTGACCTTTTTTTTTTTTTTTTTAGCTCGCTAAATTTTTATTTGGGAAAAAAATACTTCATTTCATTTAAAAATTTACTTCACTATTACTTCATTTCATTACTTCACTTCATTATTTACATTACAATTACTTCATTTCATTACTTCACTTCATTTACTTCACTTCAATTACTTCACTTCACTTACTTCCCTTCATTTACTTCACTTCATTTCGTAGTACTACAATTACTTCACTTCAAGTAGTTTTTACTACAATTGTAGTGTACACTTTGTAGTCTTCAAACTGGTGAACGTGTGTGTGTTGTAGTCTTCATTTTGAAATGAAGTTTTTCCCTTCGCTAATTGGTACTTATATAAAAAATAAAATAATGATTGCCATAACATATTGCAAAAAAAGTGTCCATGTATAGAAATGAAAGATGACACTATTGGAATCATCAGCTATTGTTAATTAATTCACATATGTGCGAGTTTCTCCACATCCCCTAGGTCATTTTTTGTCTCTTGTATACCATAAGACACAAGTCTTTGTTCATCGAGTATCTTGTCTTGAAACATAGCCTGTCCATGATAATATTCTTCACCTTCTTTTCTTTTCTATCTCTTTTCGTGATTTCTCATTTGATCATATTATTTTCATACAGCGCTGTGTTATCTATATCTTAAATTGAAAAAAAAAGATATTTTCCCAACTGGAAATAAAAAAACAGTAATAATGATGGTACTAGCCTTACATGACGTAATGAGATCATAATATTTTAATCCAAGATCACATATTCATATCCTGATTCAAAATATTGTAATTCTTACACTTGGTCGTCGTTAATTATATTTGTGTTCATACCCTTTTTCACGTCTACCCTACTTTTGTGTTGATCTAGACAACTTTCCTCAACGATGACTGTAGCATTTATATATTTGGCATGGTAAGGTGATTAGTAAGAGGGTTGTACGCACCTGCAAATTTACAATAAATCATTTCATTTCGATTTTTGAGAAATTACAGATTTTTACCGCCAAAATCGTTTTCAGACTGTACTCATACGTCCCTGTCATTTTAAATTCAGGAAATACTCGAACCAACTAATGATGTTTCTATGTGTGTAATATATTAATTTATAAATATATAAAAAAAGGTTTTTTCCTACCTATCTAAAAGCATGTATTATATTAAATTATAGAAATATTATATATATTCAGTTCAAGAAAAATATTTGAAATCAAATCAAGTAGAGTGGCATAATCCACAAATTAAACAAAACAAAAAAAATGTGTAATTTATCTTATGTTTTATTTTTAAATTAGTATTAAGTATCTTTATTTATAAACAAGGATTTTTTTAAATAAATAAAAAATAAAAAAATAAAAATATATAGTAAACTTATTTTCGGTGTCCATGAAGGAAATGACTCGACTTCGACTCGAGACAATCTCTGAGATATAGATCGTTTGTTCCAATGATTTTTTTGGAGACTTTTGGTTTTCGTAATCCCCATGTTCATCCCCATGACAATCTTAACCTGAAACTTCGACAGCGACTGGTCAAATGTTATATATGGTCAGTCTTGCTGTACGGAGTGGAATCGTGGACCCTCAAAGTGACTAGCATGAACCGGCTGGAGGCGTTCGAAATGTGGATACATAGGAGAATGCTCCGGATACCCTGGACAGATATGGTCAGCAACACAAGAGTTCTTTAAAGAGCTAGAGTGAATAGAGAGTTGCTAACAAATATCAAAATCCGAAAGGTATCGTATTTGGGTCATGTGCTCAATATGAATTGCTCCACCTGATTCTTATGGGCAAGATAGAGGGTCGTAGAGGTGTTGGAAGGAGACAAATTTCCTGGCTCCGTAATATACGCGACTGGACGGGCATAAGAAGTGTTGGAGAGCTGTTTCGTGCTGTCCAGGATAGGGACGCTTTCTCTCGGGTGATAGTCAACGTTGGGGGGACCTGACATGACACCAAAAGAAGAAGAAGAATCCCCATGTCTCAGAAATTTTTCGGATCGCACTTCACTTCACGCCCAAATTACAATTTTCCAAAGAGCAGTAAAAATAGAATCATCTCTTTTCTACCAATCTCAAGCCAGTCTCAAGTTTATCTCTAGCTCAAAATCTCAACAATTGTTAATGGTAATCGTGTCTCGTTCATTGGACAGGAAACATAAGATTATACATATGTTGATTGAGTTATGTGAATATATTATATATATTTAGCAGTGAATTGCACGCGAAAAAGTCACGTTATAGTTAAGTAAACCTGCCAAGTGGCATCGTCAATCACTTTGAACACACATTAAGAGCAAGTGATGACAACCACTACGATTCTTAAAGAGTTAAGGTTGTTATTACGGTCGTTAGACATATTTAACTGCAAATAGTTTCGGATATTTTATACGAACCGTATGTTTTTTTCGAGAAACGATTCTCGACGTTTCGTTGAATGCTTATTCAACGTCATCAGGAGGATGACCTTTGCTCGTGGAGGTTGAAGGCGGACTGATTACTGCTTTCGAGGGCGTAAATTATATGAACTTTGTTGTGGAGTATCAAGTATTTGGCGCCCTGTTCTTACGACATTGATTCAACCCTTGAGCACCCTGGCGATCTCTATTGTAGAAGAAGTGAACACTCCACAACAAAGTGCATATAATTTACGCCCTCGAAAGCAGTAATCAGTCCGCCCTCTACCTCCGCGGGTAAAGGTCGTCCTACTAAACGTCGAGAATCGTTTCTCGGAAAAACTTACGTTTCGTATAAAATATCCGCAACTATTTACAGTTAAACACTACCATTCTGATTAGGAATATAAAAAAGTTGAGATTATTCCAAAGAAACATTCGATTATTGTAAAGTAAGGTAGTCAAGTAGCGTACCAGCATAAGTTCAATAAAGGAATAACTTTTGGTAATGTAAGAACATAAATGTAAAAAACGAGTGCATGTACTTATGTACGCGCGTTAGTAGTTATACTTATTCACCCATAAAAATCACGTTTTTTCTTGTTAGCATCACAAAATACAATTTTTAACGAAGTCAGTTTGCCATCAATGGAAAAAATATCTAAAATACACATTAAGTACAGTACCCACGAACCGAATTGCATTTTCTTGAATAAAAAAGAGAAAATAAAACAGCAAGTGCATATTACAATCACACTAATAATGCATTATGAATTTTCTCACCATTATCTAATGAAAAATACAGTAAATAGAAATAAAAACAAAAGTACAGGGCCCAGAGAACATTTTCACAGCAATTTTGGTATCACCATTTTCAACAACTTGATATCGTTACTTATTAGAACTACTATTGGTTCGATATCATTTGAAAACCGCCATCTTAGCTTTTGATTGGTGAGTCGTGACTACATGGTGTGCTAAATTCAATTCATTTTGGATAACTAAAATTTCACCTAAACCGTGCCCGAGAAAGAATATCCTGGTTTGTGTCTCCTGGGGTAGTAGGCCGCGTTTTTACGACCTTTCTGGCCGATGTTTCGGATCCCATTGCAGAGTCCATCGTCGGGGCTGATGATGGATTCTGCAGTGGGGTCCGAAACTTCGGCCAGAAAGGGCGTAAAAACACGGCTTAATAACCCAGAAAACACAAACCAGAAGATTCTGAGTGGCCGTGAAAACCTGAGAACATTCTTAAGAATGAATAACTCCAAAAATGAAATAATTTCTCGATATTAATATGTTCTTGGGTTTTCGTGGTCGTTCAGAATCGTCTGCTTAGGATTTACTAGGATATTATTCTACATAATATGTAAATACGAGCTTTTTGACCAAAGATCCGGCTATCGATGGAACATACACACGACACAAGACAACTCCTGTAATGCCTGTCTCCAATACGGTATTGGTACAAACAAGATGTACTCTGGTTTCGACAGGTATTGCAAGCCAGCACAATATTTGACTTATATTCTTGTCTTTAGAATCAATGAAATAACCTAAATAAATAAAGAATATAACAAAACATCAAACTTCTTACTTGCTTTAGATGAAATCTTATTTATGTAAGTAAACAATTTTCCCTTTTCATCCACTTTTTAATATAACACATTTTATTGTAAATTTGTAATTTTTAACGTAGTTCTTTGATATTTAGAATAGATTAGAAAAAATGTTGCATGATCACTTAAATACCTATTTTTAAATTTAAAAAAAAAATTGTGTTCAAAGCTCAAATTTTGGCGAAAATAGTAAAGCTGTTTTATGGATAGTAAAAATTCTGGCTTCATATCCCGGTGGAAACAAAATATTTTTTTTTGTATACCTTTCCAAATGATTTTTTTTTAATAATAATTTTTAATATAAGCTGAAACGAGTAATAAACTTATTTTCATAATACATTCTTTATTATTTATCATAAATTTTCTATCTGAAATTTATTCATTATCATTTTGGACATGTTATTTTTGATTTATGTAAAAATATTCAAAACATCAAATACGAAGGTTATTTAAATCTTGAATTTACTGTTTTCTTTGAATATTTTTATGTAAACTGTGGTCACATGAAATAGAACGAGCGAAAAGTAATGAAAAACTGATTACACTTCTTTGTTTATATCCGCGAGGTATCCGAAATTTAATTATTATTTAATTCCGCGTACTTTGCATAACCGCACTAAAAACACGTGTGAAGTCGTACAGCAAGATGAGTTAAGGTACTTATTAAGATTAGAAATGCAGTCACTGGGATGAATCAGCCAAGATTTTAACGAGAGAAAAATATAATAAACACCTTTGTGAATGATAATTCATAAATGCGTAACTCCACTGAACTTTCTCAGTACTAATTCACTGTAAAAAATATATATTTTAACGTTTTATAAATAATTATTATTACTTATTGAAGCCCAAATTCTTTTCATAGTGCATAAAATTGCGGCATTAGAACAACAATGAAAAAAAAATTTAAAAAACTAACACATTAAAACCAAGTTTTTATTATACTCCCTTTCATTGTAAAATATAACAACAATTAAAGACGAATTAAAACATATAACATAATACTAAACTTACAGTAATTTAATATATTTCTAAAATGACAGATGTTTTGAGTTTTGATGACACTTCGTGCTTTGAAGATTAAATTCTAAAAAATTTGTCAGTCAATTTAGATTTTCGAAATTCGTAGTGAAGTACCTATTATGAATACCGATGGAGTAATTCAAATTTAGAAAATATTCCGCGACGTTATCGGGCCGCTATGCTAGTAATCAAACTTTTCTAATGATTACAATTTGAAAAAACAAATAAAATTTGTAAAAATCCGAAATCATACTATAATTATTATTATATTTTAACGAAAATTTGATAAATCTTCTTGATCGTTGCCACGAGTCTGCTTGCAAAGTTTCAGCTCGATTGGATCACGGGAAAAGGGTCAAAAATCGATCCAAAGTTTTTTCGACGGCAAGCCGGCAAGCAAACAAGCAGAAGCCACGAGTTAATATAAAGGGAGTAAAAAGTTTTTAATAAGAAAAGGATATTGTAAATATATTTAAAATATAATATTATTTCTGTAATTTTATCATTAAAACAGCGGGATGCTCTTTCGAAATTATTAATCATATTTAAAGTACAATGTTCTGAACAAACACTATATTTTTATGTAATTTCATTTACTCTAATAAACAAAATAAATATACTTCACGTGTCGTGGCTACGGGAGATAATTGAAAACAATGGAAATTGGTAAGCGATTTATTACGATTATTAGCGATTATTTAATTGAATTTTTAAAGTCTTAATACGAATCAAATTTAAACACAAGCTTGAATTCAAGCTATTTGCAATATATAACTCGACAAAGAACTCTTTATTATCGCTGGGTAACACTTTATTTATCACTTGCTAGAATATTCCATCTGAATATTGCAAATAAGTAGTTAGGTACTCCGCCCGATTATTTCGCTCAATATCTTTCGCTCTGAATGTCTCACTTCGGCCCTCTTTCCGCGACTTATTTCGCACCGAGAGAAATGTCAAAACAAACTGACTGCACAGCGCGGTGCTCCTGGTATTTATGCCTGTGTTATTCGAATTCTTGAGAACTATCTTTTATTTTATAGTGTTTACGATAAGGTTCCAGATGTTTGTAAATGTTTTCCGAATGTTTTAGATAATACTAGAGTGTGGTTGTATGTTCTAGAAGGCCTTAGAGACATCGATCTTATTTTTGCAGTCGACATACTACGAGGGTACATTCCGTGCGTAATATATTTTACCATCTCGTTACAATAGCATTTAAATATTAATATTGTTTGAGCCTCAAAAATAACCTGCTCGTAATATTGATTTATTTATTAATTTATTTATTGAAATTAACGGACATAATACAATAAAATATATTACATAACATTAAAAACATAAAATACAAGAGAATAAATGTTATAGCAATTTAAAATAATAGCAAGTAAAATAATAGAAAAGTACTAACAAGATGGAGACAAGATCTAGACTATCTAATCAGAGATTGTTTGAATCTGGACAGACTTAAACTCAAGAAGTCCAGATCCTGTCTTGAATTTATAAGACGACATGACCGTGACATGGGAGCATGGAATCCATAATTATTTCTATGATGGCTAAGGAACAAAAGTTCATTATTTCTGAGTCTACAGAAAGGGATATTGAATTTTATTTGACCCAGTAATAGAGTTTTGATACTGTAAATATTTGTGAAATAAGAAGACATTCTATTGACAAATCTTAAGAGTTTTAAGGATTTATACACCACATAGTAATAATATATGCAACTGACGGTTGTATCAGAGTTTTCAATTATCTGAGATCGGTTCGGGCTACACGATTACCTCTGATATTCGTGGTTTCATTCCAGTCTCCCTAAAGAATTAAACGCAAGTACTTATCGCAGAAACTATCCGATCCATTCCGTGATTATATGAATCAATAAACAGAAATCATTTGAGTTTACACAAAGTATCATAAATTATTGTATATAAACGTAAAAAAAGAGTAAAATACCACTGACGGTTTCTCCATGTATAGCATCATGTGACAGACACATATTTCTGTGCTATTATTATTATTTTCTGGAGAAATCCGCGTCATATGATCCCGAAAATGACTAACGCTTACATTCTCGAAGTTTTGAATAGTTAACACTATTCGTTCTCAAAGGCCTTATATCTTGAATCCTGCCCAAAACCGGACATTCGGGGTAAGAGCCGGAATGAAAGTGAGTTAAAAATCTTAATAGGTGCTTAAAATTATTGATTAATTTCTTTAATCACCGACTTTTTGAACGAGAAATGTTAATTGGGTTTTCAATTATTGATGTATTTTGTCATTTAATTATCAAACATGGCTTTTTTTCAGGAATCGCAATATTTTTTATATACCTACATATTGTATAACCTACCTTCAGATTAATTATTGTATATACAAGTTTGGTTAGTGATGGTATTATAACCTGTGAAAAGCTAAACGTTTTTTGAGTTTGTATCTAATTTTTCACATTTCGATAGACAACCATTGGCTCTAGACAAAAGTTATACCTTAATTACTAATCATTGGTATAATCCTGATATAAATCCTCAGATACAAATCCTGAATAACTGCACCAAAAATAACAGTTTAAAATAAAATTTCGACCCAGCGTTGCACGGGTTAAGGATTAAGTTGAAAATAACTTTGTGGGGAAAACAAAGGTTTGATTCGAACGGTATAGATTTGCATCGAAAATATGTCAGGGGGAGGGGAAAGGGTATGAGAATAGGGGGGAAATATCGCCTATGTTACTCGCCGAGTCCTAAAGAATAAGTTTCCGAATTTTGAGTCCGATCGGTCAAACGGTACAGTTTTGCGTCTAAAATATGTCAGGGGGTGAGGAAGAGGTATGAGAATAGGGGGGAAATATCGCCTATGTTACTCGCCGATTCCTAAAAAATTAGTGTCCAAATTTTGAGTCCGATCGGTCAAACGGTACAGATTTGCATCGAAAATATGTCAGGGGGAGGGGAAAGGGTATGAGAATAGGAGGGAAACTTTACTCGCCGGGTCCCAAAGCATAAGTATGCAAAATTTGAATAGAATCGGACAAACAGTGTGGATTTGTATAGAAAACAGACAGACAGACATTGAGTTTTATAGGTATAGATATTCATGCCTATCTTTTTACTTATTTTAAGTGCGATGATAAAAAAACATCTGGCAAAATGTTGAGTGAAATTGAAAGAGGCAGATATCTGAAGAAATAAAAAATCTCTAAAACGAAGTTTATATTCAACACCGAAGAATAATGTATATTGAGTAAAACACTTTAGAATGACTTTAATTCTACATATATATTTTTGACGTCAAATATTTACATCAAACAGTCAAATTATCTCATTTGCCATTCAATTTCTTCATTAGTCATATTTGAAATGAGTGACTATATGTATTATTCATTTACCAGTTTTTATTTCAGGGAATATTTCAGACGAAGTTTTAGGTAGGTATATTCTTTTTTGTTCGCATAAAATTCATCGATTTGTATGAGTAGAATGCATGAACATTTCTGTAAAATTTATTAATTTATTAGATTTTTCAGAAAATATTTATGTGAAAAAGACAGTTTTTCGCAAATAGGACTCTAGATATATACGATTAGTAAACTTTATATATGAAAATGCATCTATTAGTGTTATAATTGACGACGACACTAGAACTCAGAAAATAAAAATAGAAAAAGGTGGCCGACAAGGTTACATAATCTCACCTTAACTCTTTACGTTAGCCTTAAATGATATATTTAAGACCCTGAATTGATAACAAAGGTGAGAAGATAGATGACACATACTTAAGTTAACTAAGATTTGCTGATGACGTAGTAGTTGTACGGCTGACGAGAAACATCTCCAAAAGTCTGGAAAACGCGAGGAACTTCTCGAAAACTCGGGAAACGTCTCGGAATTTCAATATTAACATTAGCAAATATAAATAAGGCACACGGCAGTAAGGACGAGGTAGTTGTCTTTGGCGCGCGCGTTTGACAGCGATAATGGAAGCGAAGGTAGCCGGGACTCGCGAGTTGCCAGGACGGCCAGGCGAGCCGTAATTCGACAGCGAAGATTCTGGAAAGTTCTTACGTAGTGAAATTAATAAGTGCGGAAATAGGATGGAATATTCTAGTGAATAAAGTGTTAAAGCGTATTCAAAGTCTCTATTTACGAGTGATGAATAGCATTACATTTAATGGTGTTAAGCGACTTTGTACGTTAGTTAAATTATTATTATTATTATTACGGTATTCAATAAATCCTGTATTAAATCCCAGCGTTTTCATTAATTCGTCACGTGACAATATGTTTATCTATTGGAGTATACATACTTATTTCTTTTAAATACCATTTTAAAATACGAAATTTTTAGTTGTTCTGTAATGTTTCTGGTTAACGATATTTATCAACACGTTTAACCATAATTTGGAAATAATGAGTTGAAATAGAAAACGGCGTAATTTATTCTTGAATCGTTTTTGCTGTTTTATGATCCCTTAACGAAAGCCTCCGCAACACGGTGCGCAAAGTGTATGGTTTTGTTTTGAAATTTAAATGGTCAATTGCGCTCACCGCAAGCCTAACTAATAACAAATGTACTGAATACTCTCATTCAATTCAATGGCATGCGTCGCCAACATTTTCTCAGCATTAAAAATATGACAAAGAAAAGAGGAAATTTTATTTTTTTTAATCGTGGGAAACTGGCAGTACAATTAAACATCAGATGACGTACGAGGATCAAATAGGACAGTTACTGTGTAATAGGTTTTCTATAGATAAATTAAATTGTATGATTGCTTCAAAGTAACGAATTGAGAAAATCAAAATTTATAAGGGGATCTCGAGAGGAGATAATGTTGGGATATAGATGGAATAAGGGAAAGAGAAAAATACAATATAATGATAAAAGTGATTTAATAAACAAAAATAAATATGAACTTAAAGGCTACATATAAAATTAGTATTTTGAATAAGAAGACTATCTTAGAGTTTTTAATCAAGATTTTATCAGTTAAAGAGATCCAAATTCCAAAGAGATCCGAATTTATTATTGAACATATTTAGCGGATGATATACATGATGAAACAAAGCTAGTCAAAAATACCTTATAGACAAAGAGCCAGCGACTGCTAAACTGACGTTATATTATCAAACCTGAAAGATATTCTGTATATTATGACATTTGAGTTCGGGGGATTTCGGCGGGTAATACAGGTACAAAACAATGAGTAAGTAAAACAGTAAGAGTTTTCTGTTAAAAGTTGAATCAATTTATATAATTAATGAATTTATATTCATTTGTATGAATACAAGTCAAATAAAATGGTTAAAACTATGCAGAAATTTGAATCGGATTTTTTTCGCTAGGTTTTCACAATTATATTTGACTTGTTTTAATACAAGAACTGAATTGAAATCAATGAACCTTTATATGCGATATAAGTTACTTAAATGATAGATAACAATTAACCCTGTGTAAACGACTTGACTTGAAAATACTCCTTTTTATATTCTTATCGGAAAATATTTTTAGATAATAAATTGACTTGATTTTAAATTAATCGAATTCACATAAAACATAAAAAAACATATGAAATTTAATAAACTTATAATTTCATTTGGTACGTGCTTCAAATTTATTTCCATATTACATAAAATAACTAAAGTCTTTTAACGCAAAAAAAGATATAAAGTTTTTTCTTTTCTAATATAAATAAATACTCAATAGATCATCACTGAGAATATCGTTGTAATTATCGTTTACGATTACGAAGAGGTATATATTTAAACACATCCGGTTAGAAATTTCTATTGTTATATGCCTGCTCGCACTGGAAACAGATGAGAGGAAAATTTCCGAAAATAATAACGAAGAAACATTAAGATTTCCCAAAATGTGAAAGTATTATTATAAAATATTAATAAAAAAGTATTAATTTATAAAAAGAATGGCCAAAAGAAGTCTGTGTTAATGGGTCTGCAATAAGTTACCGTCCAAGGGGTCGTAACCCTTAAAGGTTAAGGTAAGGTAATAAGATTAATACCATTACGGCTTAGCACCATTAAAAACGTTGGTGTATTGTAATGATTTTCCCACTTTCGCAGGAATGAATTTAGTAATATCAAAAATATTTTTTTTATAAATAAATTTAATGGCTTGTCACCCAGTAAGATGTTGTTATTGCCTATACCAAATATAAAGAAAAATTATTATCTTCTTCAATAAGACCAAAATGACTTTGTAGTGACATTAGTAATATAATTAATAAAAATGTACTTTGTTTTCACCACTATTATTATATTAAAAATATGAACATACCTATACTAACAAATTAAAAATCAAAAAGTCACCCAGTCAAAATAAATAAATAAAATATAATATATGGGATATGAAAATGAAAATTAGGTACTAACATGAAAACGAAATTTAATAGATTAACTAAAAAACTTTAAAAATGTGGTGAAAACAAAGTTTATTTCTATTAATTATGATAATTATGAACCTTATTTATAAAACGGACCTCGTTGTTTATAATATTCACTTTACTATTAAAACTTTTTCTTATTTTCAATATTTGTAATTTTTCTAACTTCTGTATAATTTGCATGTAAAATTTGTAAACCCTTATTAATATCAATAGATGATGTTGTGTGAAGTGGTGAAAATAAAGTACGTTTTTATTAATTCTATAAAATTATTATATTGAATTGCAAATCCTACTTTTTTAAACATTTATTTGCTTCACGAGTTTGTAAAATATACAGGCGTTATAAGTTTTTCTGTAATGTTTATATCGCATGTGTTTACTTATTTACATAAGTTATTTTATTTTACTATAACCATTAGGTATCTTACCTGCTTAACTATAAGTTTTCCTTACCATTTCGTTTGTTACTTCAATAATTGTGACAAATTTCACATTTTATTTTTCTTATTATTGAAATGAAACTCCAGTTTATTAAATAAAGATATAAAGTTTGCTTTCCCTAAACATTTCTAAGGTTTGAGTTGGCATTTAATACACTTTAAGAATTCCATTTAAAAGTTACGCGGCGAAAATCAAAAGATTTTTAGAGTGTACAAATAAATGTTCATTTTATTTCACGTTAACAGCTGTTCTCAGCTTTTCAGGCCATTTGTAAAGTTTGCACATTTTGTACTTCTTTAAAACTTTCTTAAAAGTTTTTTAAAATAATCATATTTAATAAATACGTAATAACTTTGAAATAAGTTATTTAAGATACTATCGTAAAATTTTCCAACAACAAAAATTTTGTTTCAGTTTTTTTTTGTTTTTATTATTTTGGTTCACCGTCGCGTGAATTAGAACCGGACGTATCGATACGCGCTCAAGTATGCAGCGTTGAGGTTGGCTACTCCTGCGTAACACAGCATAAAAATGCTCGCCTAATACCGACTACCTTCATTTATCACACAAACCCCGCGAACAAAGTACGAGTTCTTCCACGGCAGCTTATCAACCAAACATAGCATCCGAGTGAAGAGATTACCTCTAACCTTCTGCTGTCCCCCTGGTATCGAAGAGTATTGATATGGCTCCGTTTTGACGAATGAAAAGTGATAAAAAGTTTTTCAACAATAGTGAATAAATAAACAAAACGTTATGTGATTTTATAAACATCTAATGCTCGTGTTTTCTAACGAAAAAGAAACACAATTGTTTTGCTCAAACTGGCTAACCGCACGTTCTTCAAACGTCTTCTAAATATCTAGAACAGCCAGGATAAATCGTGTTAGCTTTTAACAAAAATGATATTTACAATGTCGAGATCACTCAAATTAGCAGTCTTAATAGTGTCACTTGCGCACGTGTGCAATTGTCACTACGAAGAGTTGAGCTGTAACGATAATGCGACGTGCATTGAACACCTCACTAAAGAAATTATCAGAGGAGTGAGGCAGAACAAGACCATTAGGGTGTTTGATCTGTTCAGCATCGAGCCGATACCGCCGGTGAAAAAGGAAACGGGACGTTCAAACGAAGGTGTGATGGCCAGGTTCTTCAATAACCATGCAGTGCGTGTTGAAATGGGGAATTTCGCAGTGAGGGTTTTGAGGTCGGCTGAAAAGGGAGCCTCCGTTGCTGTGGAAATTGAGCACGAAGAAGGAAGAGGTAAGAAGCCTTACTGTCTTAAATTTGACCACTATTATTTAAGGGCCATAACTGTCCCCGTGGCTTCCCACGCATAGATTTTTAATAACTTTCTGTCAAATTTTATCAATTTATCCATTAACCTTTACATATAGATATATGCCATTGCAGACATTTTTATAGAACTTTTTGAGCTCTACAACTCCTTAATAGAAAGTATTTAAATATCTCTTACCGTTAAGGCAGCGTTTGTAAAAAACGCGTCGCTCGACCATTTTAATTTTAACGTCGACTTTATTTGTAAAATAGGTCACCACGGAAAGCCCATTTATTTTAACGGGATAATATATAACCTATGTCCATTTTAAAAGTTCATTCTATATATTGTTGAAAGAATTTTTGAAATCGGATGAGTAGTTTCGGAGATTACCTCCTCCATCCAAACTTACAAATTTTACCTCTTTATTTTTTTTTTTGTTTTAATTTGTACAAATCCATATTTATTTTTAGCGAAATTTAATCAACAAAAAATGATCTTCTAAATATCTTTAAAAAACCAATAATCAAGGACATAAATTAAAATAATATTTATAAATAACACTTGCAGAAAACGGGGAATTTTGATAATTAAGCATAACGTTAACCGAGGCACCTTTAATGATAAGTGCCCGGAAAAAACGAAAATTACTACAGGGCTTCACCACAAATATCTAATTACTCTAAAGGGGAAGGAATAACTTATTTTATAAATAAATCGTTTGTACGTGGTATATCTACTGTTTGATAATGGCCTTACAAGCTGAAACAGCTGTAAGACATAAAAATACTTAACCCCTAGAACTTAATAATAATATTTATTAAAATTTAATATATTTTAAATTTCGCTAAAAATTTACCTCTTTATATATTTGTATAGATATAGATTAATTCAGAACTATATTATAGCGTACAATATTGAGTCGATTATTATTAAATGTTCAAGGCTTTGGGACACTACCAAGTTTTCGTAACACAACATAAACTTAACTCAAATAGTGAAAAAAAAAATCAATTTGTTGAGAAAAACCTATTGAATATTCCTTATTTTGTTCATGAAAAATACTTTATCAATCGTCTGCGCGGCATCATAATTCTTGCACAAAGCAACATAATTATAAAACCATTGCGCATTAAACGTTAGTTAAAAGTTTTCAAACAAACCTTAAGATAATAGAAAACAAACAAACAACTTTCTGACTGAAAAGTACTAGTAAACGCATAATTATTTAATCGATTGAAAGGAATATTTCTCTGGCGTGGGAAATTTGGTTTGTCCGTGGGACCGTAAGAGATTATCAAAGTAAATAGTATTTTGTAATGTTTCTGACTAAACTTCACGATTTCATCTCTGTATCGGTAAGAATGGCGGATCGGTATTATTTTTTAATTTTACAAATATGCATTTTATTATAAATAAAGATACTGAAGTATCAAAGAGACGAAGCTATTTATGTGGGAAAAATACATATATGAAAGTCTTTATAAAGTGTGGCCCAGAGCTTATAACCTGTATGAGCTGGCTTAAGTGACCACTTTACACAATTCAGTGTTCATCAATGCCACCATGTTGAGAACATCCACATTTTATAAATTTTTTGAAAGTTATATATAAATACTAAATCTGTTTCTTTTATGCTTTCGAAAGTACTATGCTAGATACATATATGGTCCTTCCTATGACAAAGTGTACATAGATTTCGCAGCTGGTAATGATACCTCTCTATTTTTTTAGTGACATATTAAGCAATATTCTTTTTTATGTAAGAATATATTCTTCTGAAATATTTAACATATACAATAGAATACGCCTTAAACGTATTATTTTTAATAATATGCATTTTTTGTTTTTACACAAGAACTATTTATGTATGTTTATGTTTATGTACTAAATATCATAATCGAACTCTTAAATAATAATTATTGGTGAGAAATTTTGCTTAAATGACCACTACATTATAAAAAAATATAAGAAAAAATCCATGATAAATATGGTGTAATACAGTAGGTAACGTATGCTTATGAGATTTTTTTAATGTGTCTAATTTTCTAATGATGATTTCTATACAATAAAATAGTTAATATAAAAATTTTATTCAAATATGCCAGATATTTTATTAAAATAATTTTTTGTAGAATATTGCTTTTTTACACATCCAAAATATCAGTGCATTATGCCTGTCTCGAAAAATTTATATCTAAGAATTTATTAAAAATGTATCAAGTTATGTATTATTTAAGCTTTTCAAGCCATCCTTCATGTCTTTAAAATTGTCAAATCCGCCGGTATTCATCCCTTTCACGAGTAAATAGCTTTTTCATCCCTTAAATATGCGATTCACGCCTTGCCTTCACTATTTGAGGCTTACGCGTGACTTATTATTTCTTCACAAACCCCGGTGGCCGACCCGGGATCAAAACGGGATTTCGGGGCAGCTGGGTGGACTAACGCAAACTTTGAAATCACAGCCTATAATATTACGAAAGGCTTTTAACCAAGCGATTTGACAAAGTTCACTTCACGACAAGAATCATAAAAAAGTAGTTTTGAATTTAAAAAGAAATGCCGGCGATTTCGACGCTCTTAAAAATTAATTATTCATTATCTAAATTTTGTTCAGTTTTGAGGTCAATGAGTGAATATTTTAATTGATATCATTTTGGATGAAAAATATAAACTACATCGAAGATCCCTACGCATACTGCCGAATTTGCATTTGCTGTCGAACTTAAATGTTTGTTTTACTGTGTTTAAACATCCAATTTATTCTATGTTATTCTACGTACAAAAATCCATTATATTTGGGTTTTTTAAAACCAAAATTCGGCTTATTTTTTAAAAAAAATTACGTTGGATAGTACAAGATAGTTTAATGAAATTGAAATCATTATTTTAAAATTATTTTTACTATCGTGGTCTCACTATTAATTAACTTTTCTCGAATCGCAAAAGACATCATGGATAATTATCTTAATTTTTATTCATATGCCATTGAACTCCTGCGCGTAAAGGTCATGAATTGAATAATTTGGATGTTTAGAAATTAAAATGCATCAATTAAGGCTAATTAATAAATTTGCTTAAAAATACTACTTTCACCTCTGGTCTTATAACTCGTCTCCTCTCCTCTCAAAACTTTCGTTATAACCACTATTATCATAAATTAATTATTTGTATGTCCACCTAATCAATGCAAAAAATAATAGTCTACATTTGTATGTAGAGAGTTGAATACTTCATATATGTCGATGAGAGATTCTGATAAAAATAAAATTTATTAGATGTAGGATAGTTAATTATTTATCCCATTAAATGATCACCGTGAATAATCTCTACAACCATAATGCCAAATCCATCAATAAAATAGTTTTTGTATTTTTAATTCTAAATCCCACGTTGCTTTTTGCGCATTAACTAACTAACTAGCAACACATAACTTTCTATCTCGGTACACCAATTTTGCTTCAGCCGCAGTCATGAACGCTCTTCCATTCTCGAAGCATTTAACTATCCTCCAATATTTGTTTTATCTAGTCGCATCGTCTCTTTCATGGGCGGCCTCTGTTCAACAATAGTTTCGCGTGGTCAAATCGCCTAAGCGGTCCTTTTTTTACTACCTACAGCACACTACACTACAGCAAACATTACACTCAATTCTAATTTGTTTATTCCTCACTCTACTCACGCGTCTAAGCAACTGCATTTATACCACACTCAAAATACATTCACTGTTTTTTTTTAACAAATAAGCAAAAAGAAGCCTGACGAAGAGGAAAATAAAGACGTGTTTTGTAATAATAATATATCTGAGTTTGATCATTAATCTAAAATCAGATAATATATAAGTTTAAATAACTCAGCATTTAAGAAATACTATAATATAAAAATTTACATTAATGAAAAGAAATCTATAATCTCTATTTTTCATTTATTTCACTTTATCAATCCGTCACATTTAAATTGCTTTAATTTCACTTCTGATATTTCCTAATTACTTTAAATTTAGTCATTTCAAATCGTCGTTTGCTAAAGATCATATTTTTATTGTTAAAACAATACATTTTAAAAAATAACTTCTCAGACCTGTTTTTCGAAAAGTCCTTAATTTTTTCTCAGCTGTAGATGTAAGCCACCTTTCTTATAGGATCACGGAGTCGGTGTAGATTTTTAAAATGTATTATTATTACCTAATTAACAATGCAGAAATCATGTATCTAGTCTGATCGTAAAAGCAACATTAAATATTTATGGACGTATTAACATACCAACTTAATAAATGGTTGGGCCATAAGTTTTTTTCACTTTTAAATCGCTTCTAAGCGAGAACGGCGCTAAGAGCGCAATAGCCCGCGGGAGTTAATCCATGGAAATTAAGTCGCAATGGATCGCTGTTTGGAGAAATGACTCGTTTTCTGCGTAAAACAATTTTACAGAAACCAAAGAAATGCATTTATCCGACGCCTAAGTTTTTTCGTCCTCAATTCCAGAAATTTCCAGGATATGATCAGAAGACTTAGATGCATCAAGATGGGGTAATTTGCTACACGTACGGTGCATCACGTGGTCTTTTCGCATCCAGATTTGACACCTTTTGATCATTTTAATGAGATAATCTCAAAAGTTTTGTTAACTTGAATAAACCAGCAACAATATCCCAATGTAAGGCAAATGTTCGCCAATATTCCACGCTATTTGTATCATAAAGTATTTCAAAACCTAGGTGCCAGATTTATGGAATGCCAAGGGCACGGAAGGATGGTGGGCAGTTAGAAGAAATTATTTTAAAGACATGTTATTCCTAATTGTTGTCATCCAACTTAACTCATTGATTTTCATACGACTTATAGTTTTTTTAAAAATTGAATCTTTAAAAGTGGTCAAACTTATGGCCCATGCTTTATAATACAAATATACCATTTTTTAACATTACAACACTTCTAGTTTTTACACTTTTTTAGACCTTGTTACACTTACATGGTCCACTTTTGTGCATGGATCTTTTATAAGTATTGAACAAGGTCTTCCTCGTCTTTTGGTTTACTTGATAGTGCCAGATCTTTCATAGACATTCTGTGTCACTGATGCCTCTAATACTTGACTCATTTTATTACATTTTTGTACATACAACATAAATTTAGTAATATATATGCATATATTCACACACTTTACATGTACAAATCATCTTAATAGGCTTTGATTTTTCGTTCTGTTTTGTTATTTTTCAATTGTAGATCTGTCATAACTGGTCACAAATAGAATTACATATTCACAAAAAACCTTTTTCTCTTGATGAAAATGCTACATGTAATACTGTATAAAATCTGAAGTATTGTAAAAATAAGGAGTAAGTTTACAATATTTCATTCACTCGCTGGAGTTTCTTTACGAACATTTTCCTCTGAGGGTTTTATTTATTTGTCCTCAAAGATTTTTAAAGATCCAATATTGAAGCGTAATATTTAATACTTTTCTTTGAATTTGTGTTGCCTCTAGCATCGAATAAGAATATTGAAAGTTCAAAACTCCACGTTTATATTATATTCATATGATAAACAGTTTCTATTATATTCAAATGAAAAACAAGAAAATTTTAGAATTCTCCGGGGACCTAAAGAAGAGAAAATACGAATTCTTTATCAAATGTAAATAATCCACCCAAAATTATTTAATCAAATTCATGATTGAAATTTATTTTTATTAATATTAATATTTTTTGTATTTTTAATTACAAAAATCCCATAAAAATAGATATTAGAATAAAAAAAACCAACATAAAAGCTATTGGCACGCAAGCTTTGAAGGCAATAAAGTATTTAGCTGGAATAAAAATAATAAGTTTTCATAAACCAATATAATATACCTACAAATTATCAGAAATCAAAGTACCTTTAAATCTAATATATAAAATAAAAAAAATGGTAAACCAAGAATTCATGCTCCTAACTAAACTCGCGACATTTTTTCTCTTTTCAACCATAACCGAAAAATGGAAACGATCCGTATTATAAATATCCGAAAAAAAAATCCGACAGATATTCCAATTTCAATTCATTTTTAAAATCTGAATTAAAAAATATATATTTTCATTATTATTTACATAACACTAACTTTTAGATGAATCTCCGCTGATGAGATATTTGGCAATATTTAATTTTATCATATAAATATAATGTTTTTCGTAGACCAAAGTAATTTCAAATTTTTCAGCACGTATACACATACATTATTCAGTCTATCAGTAAAATAAATGGCTAATATAATATTTTCACACAAGTCTGTAAGATATTATTTATGAACCAGAAATATCTTGAATTTATGAAAGTACATGATATTTTCACAAAAGCTATTCATAACAAATATTTCATACAGATATAAAATCTATTTTTCTTCGGTAAAGATATGTATGAAATATTATTTTAATCTTCTTTTATTCCAACGAGTCAAGGGAATGGCGGGGTGATTTTTTTTATTTGTTTAAATATTATCTTATAACGCCCCACTAGGTGAAATCTGTTTTGGGGCAGTTATATTTGAGGCGTCTTTTGTATTACGCAATAATTTCATACCCTGTTTTAAATCTAAGTGAATTAGTTAAGGTCATAAATCTTATAGTGCAGTAAAAGTAAGCCTTTAGTTAATATTTACCCATCTCTAAATATAACACCAGGCAGAGCCAATTACCTGATTTTTTAAAGCGATTAGTTAATTGAATACATCCCACACCAAAATTATTGCTGCTTCAAATAAAGCTTCAGACAAATTGGCATAGCTCAATCTTTTTACCATCAAGTGAATGTCTTACTGCTAGGACAAGCAAAAAGTTTTTGCTTTTTATTATAATAAATTTATAAAACAGAACTTTTGTTTTCTTCTTCTTCTTCTTTCTTTTTTTCTTTTAGTAGATCTGTTGATCTGTGCTTTAGAATACTACGCCTCCTGAGATGACGAGGTCCAGCTAACTCTTCATTTTTTCGTTGGTCTTCCCGGTGGGCGTCGTCCAGAGGGGATTTCATTGTCCATTCTGGCTACGTGATCCCACCAGAATCTCTTTCTGGATCTACTCCATCGTGCTCTGTCCTCTATTCTGCAAGTTTTCCTTATGTCTTCATTTCGGACACGGTCACGTAGAGTTTTTCCAGTAATGGATCTCAGCACCTTCATTTCAATTGTCCTGAGAAATCCTTTGGTGCGGACAGTGTCAAACCGCGTCTCTACTGCGTAGGTCATAATAGGTCGTACGCATGTCTTGTATATTTAATTAATTTTTTTTTTTAATTAAAGCTGTGTGTTACACAAAAAGCGTGAAATGATAGAGATATGTATTTTAATACAAATAGAGAGATATGTGATTCTAGTCAATTGACTGTTATATAGAACTAGCTGTTCATATCCGGCGTTGCACGGGTTAAGGATTAAGTTTAAAATTTTGAGAAGGTAAATAGATTTGCATCGAAAATAAGTCAGGGGGAGAGAAAGGGGTATGAGAATAGGGGGAAAATGTAGCCTTTGTTACCCGCCGAGTCAGAAAGAATAAGTTAAAATTTTGAGTCCGATCGGTCAAACGGTACAGATTTACGTCGAAAATATTTCAGGGGAAGAGGAAGGAGTAAGAGAATAGGGGGGAATGTTGCTTATGTTACCTGCCGGGTTCTAAAGCATGAGTATGCAAAATTTGAATCGAATCGAACAAACGGTGTGGATTTGTATAGAGAACAGACAGACAGACATTGAGTTTTATAGGTATAGATTTGTATCCATTTTCTGTAAAATTTATTCTAATAATGTGTTTAAATTTGAGCAAATTTAAATAATTAAATACCAGTGCTAACGGTGATTATTAAAATAAAGAAATACACCTCGAAAGAAGGTTTGTAGGTCTAGCTAATTAATAACTTGTTATATTAATTTGCGATACACTCGTATAATGAAGTTTAAAGCGGTCATTTGGTAGAATGAACAAATTTCAGGCACAAAAATAAAATATTTTTTAAAAACATTTTTATTTAAAACATGAATTTTAAGTAAAAAAAACTGACAGATTTTGCAATAATTTTAATAAGTTTAAAATTATGGTTAATTTTGTAATATTATTGAATAAAAAATACATATTAGCAATTTATTTTATTTTTATACATCGTAGTAGGTTTGCTAATTTATTAATTGATTTAATAATTTAGTTTGTGTCATTTTAATAAAATGTGCGCATTTAAAATATATGGAACCTAATGAATGAATTTTAATATGATATCTTTCTGAACATAAATGCGATAAAAAACGCGAGAGAATATGCAAGAAAAAATTTGAAATTTTCTCACTTTCTTCTTGGAATATGCACAATTTATACAAAACGTTATTTTAGAGGTAAAACTCACTAAGTGACATTGGAGTAGTTTTGAGATAATGAGATTTAACATTCAAAATGTGATATTAAAATTATTGAAAAATATCAAATTATGAATTTTACTAATTAGTTACTATAAAAAACTAACCCACAAAAACCAAGTTTTTAATATACTCCCTTTCTCATTTACTAGTGGAAACTGGTTTGGTGCTTAACCTACGCGTTGGGCTTCGGTCGAGCGACGCTACGAAAGGGAGTAATAAAAAAATTCCAAAAATCCAAAATTATACTATAATCAGGTTTCGCGTCTACCAGACGCGTTGAAGTATTTTCATACAACTTAATAAGTTTGTATGAGAAAACCAATAAAAATTTTAAAAAATACAAAAATTTACTAATTTTTTTTAGCGAAAATTTGATAGATCTTCTTGATCGTCGCCAAGAGTTTGCTTGCAAAGTTTCAAGTCGATTGGATAGCGGGAAAGGGGTTAAAAATCGATCCTAATTTTTTTCGTCAAGCAAGCAGACGCCACGAGTTAATATAAAGGAAGTAAAAAAAGAGTACCTTGATGGTCTTTTGGTTAGGACTATCGCCTCGTGATCCAAAGGTTGCGGGTTCAAATCTCACTCCAGACCAGCAAGGTAGTCCTGTTTTCACCACACAAGCATTTAGATTAGTTTGAAAACAGTAAGAATATTGATGTGACACGTATTCCGTGTTCACATCTATTTAAGAAAAAAAAATAGATAAGGAATATTCAGTTTCTGATTTTCACCTGGAATAGAAAGAGAAAAAATATGAATGTTTGTATTCATAACTCGTTTTGACCAATACTGCGGTTAGTGAGTTTTATCTTTAAAGTAATTTATTAAAATAAATGTTGTTGAACGCACTTTGCCAGTACGAAAAAATAGTGAAATTTAATGAAAAAATATTTATTTGCGAGATGTGCAGATCAAATTCGAGAGTGCTACGTATGATTGAATTGGAGCACGATATATAAAATAAATATAATGCAAAGTGGAGAAAAGCCTCAAATTCAGTATGAATATTTCTGAAATGGCCAAAAATTTAAATTTAATTTCTATAACAGGCCATGAAGCAATATTCATATCAAGCGGGCACCATAATCGCCCGCAGGACCTAGCAGCCAGCCAAATAAAGGTGACTGCCTTTATTTATGCTAATTTCTGTGCTAAGGTGGGAATAGGACGACACAAAACATTAAAAATAAAAATCCTGCTGTGGATCATACCTGATTTTTATCTCCTAAAAATGCTTTAGAGCAATATGAATCGTATTCAAAGTTACCACAGACCTTGGGCATAAATATTTGATGCGTAAGTCGACCTTAAGGGGACGCCTTTTTGAGAGAGCGGAGAT
Organism: Agrypnia vestita; assembly: GCA_016648135.1. Lineage (NCBI taxonomy): Eukaryota > Metazoa > Arthropoda > Insecta > Trichoptera > Phryganeidae > Agrypnia > Agrypnia vestita. The sequence continues at coordinate 144,158 of JADDOH010024209.1, forward strand.
TTTATTTATTTCTTTATTTATTTATCTTCATCTTGATACACGACGTAGGAAAAGAAGTCGCTCATCTCACTAGGAAGAATCTATGCCGAGATGGGCAGCTGACAATATAGTGAGAGCTAAATTACAAAGATATAATACAAAACACTACATAACTATAAAATTAATAAATTAAAAATAGTAGATATTATATAATACAAAATCAATAGTAAAAGTAAAATAATATATGTAAAGAATCATATGTATGGATACTAACAACATGTAAATATTATTGATTATCAAAGCAATAGCTTAGTTAAAAAGTATACATATAAAAAAATTAAATGAATGTTCGCGTATATTGAATAGTGATAAAAAAAATACGGTTTGATAAGCAATAAATTATGACCTGTTTTTGGCAGTTGGGTATTTGCGCAAATGCAGGTGAAAATGTCTTCACGAATAGTATTGTGTATAAAGGTAAAAGTAGGGTGTCCACACTGACAATGATAGAATGGATACCAAAGATATTTGAATATCATTTCCATCAGTCGGCGTAATAGCCTTAAACATTTTTTTAAAAGTGACAGTGAGTATTGCCACTCTTAATGTTTTCGGGAGGAACATTGAAGAACAAAGGAGCCTTGTAAAAAAAAACATTTATCCATACACTATCTTGGCATTTGGCTGATACATTAGAGAAGTAGACATTCTATTATGGCGCATTTGCAGGGTTCGTTTAGCAATGATTTTGACTTTATAGATTGCCTTATAAATAAGTCGATTCCTGCACGACTAAGGCAGCCGATGCCATTTTTAAAACTATAAAGTTATAAAAATTAAATATACCATACGAAAAATAAGTCTATACCAAAATTGACACTTATGGACAAAGAAACTTCATTCATATAGGCCCGAAACTGTACAATGCTGGAAAGGGTATCACAATTGAATAATCTGAAAAATGTAGAAACATTTTTAAATTTTGCATAAGAGAGAAGAGTCGACTCATCCAAACCAATTAACAACAAAATTTGTATAAAATTGACTTTTTTTAACCTATTTTGTATACAATGAAATTTATTTTATAAAAAATTTATTGCATCTAAGTAAGTTATAATTGTAAACTTTGCTTGTCTCAACACACAGCTCTCTAGTGAGACAGGCATAGTTTAATTAAACCCTAATAAATGTATATTAAATATAGCAATGAAATAAATGAAAATGAAAAAAATTCTATCATCTAATGATCATCATCGAAAAAAGATTTTGATTAACTGTAAATACGAGTACCTATATGTTATTATAAGCCTCATAATATATCTTTTATTATTTTTGGGCGCGTTTAAATATGTTTTATTCACGCATTTGATATAATTTAGGTGAACATTTTATGTTCAAAGAGAGTTCTGGAAAAATAGTTTGATTTAAAGGTCATGTTCAAACAAGCAAAAATAATAATATTTAATATATTCTATATTTCACGGGATTCGCTCTAACATTAATATAATTTGTAATCGGATTTGCAGAATCGTAGGTATTCATTATATAAATAAACCATGGTTCTTACTTTGAAATGGAGAGTAAAAAATATTCATTAAATGTAAACAAAGTGCCTTGTTCGACGAAATCTTCAACGAAAATTATTTTAAATTGCTTGTGCTAGCCTTTCCAGATGAGAGGTCCTACAAATGTGAATATGCTTCATATCAGCTTACTCAAACATATTTTTTAACATATCAGTTAAAATACAAGCTCAAGTTAACAAGGCATCGGCAATCTCAGGGGTTCTAAAATCCACGATTTTGAAAAATTTAAAAATAAAAAATCTAAAATGCGAATCTATAAAGTATGCGTGAGATCAATAATGACGGCGCTAGAAAGAGAGGGCGACCACGGAAGACGTGGCGTGACCAGATTAACCAGATACTGGAAGATGGTCCTGTTAGAAGTCTGAACAACCGTCTTCCATGAGAAGATGTATGACTGTAGAGGAAGCGAAAGTTGTATGTCAGGACAGAAGAGTATGGTGATGGTAAGTTAGTTAGTTAGTTAGCAAACACAAACAGGACTAAACCTAAAATTAGGACTTTCGAGATGAAGACACTGATAATGATAGCAGGCAAGACGTGAGGAACACCAGAATAAGATAAAGATTTGCGAGTCTCAAGACATTGTACGATGAAATAGACAGCGAAGGAGGGACTGGTCCAGAGAATGGACATCACCAGACTCCCTCACGGAATCCGCCCACGCAGAAGATCTCCCAAAAAATGAAAGGACATCTGGGAATCCATCTCACAGGAGGCGCTATCATTTGGAGTACAGACCACACAAGTCAATTCAAAGGAAGAAGAAGAAGAAGAAAAATATATAATTTTCATCATCATCTTTATCCACTTGTTCTAGTAGAGTCGGGGGCCCAAAGACTCGACAAGGTGCTTCTAAATTCCCCTGTCTTTCACTGCTTCCGCATGAGTCAATATTTTGTTTTCCCATTTTGTTTTCTTACACACTTTTCTTTGCTCCTCCCAGCTTAATTTGGGGCTACACGCCGGCCGTTCTTCCTTTCTTACTTCCAGGGTTGCCAAGAGAACTCTTCTTGGTACCTATGCGTACTTAGCACATTTCCAAGCCATTTGTGATTTTTCTTTGCCTTGGAGTAGGGGCCCCATGCCAAGTGTGTGCCTTATGTCAGGGTCAGCACTCCTCACTTCATTTAAAATCTTGATTTTCAATCTTTTTCGTTAAAATACATATTTAAAACTTTTTCGAATAATTCGTCCTAGCTTGATTTTTAAGTAATAAAAATTACTGTTGAAATTACTACTCTAATGACCAAAACTCTTTGTACAAAATGTATCGTTAAGTATTGTGTTGTGCTTTTGATCTGCTTTTAGAGAACTTTGGGAAAGGTTATTGTTACGTTTAAAAGTTAATTTATTTGGAAGCTTTTTTTATATCAATATGATATGTGCAGTGGAACTTACATATTGAGAGTGGCTTTTAAAGTGAATGTATATACTTATGAAGTAATATGCGTGGTCTTGGATAAAATGGTGTGAATTTTTCTCAACTGAACTCAACTGAAGATGAGGGCACGATTAATGTTTTGTATTTATTTATTTACTAATAACACGCGCTACGAATGGGGCTTTTACAAAGCATAAATTACAATTTTTCAAGTAGCATTTCTATCTAAGTAGTTACATGAAATTACAGTAAAAATACAATAAGTAATATGTAAAAATTAGTAAGAAAAAAAATAGTAAAAGAAAAGGAAAATACGATAAGTAATTTGTAGATGCGTTAGAAGAAAATGATGAAAAATGAAAGATAAATATAATAAATTATCCATCAAATATTTGGTCCTTACATATGAAATTGGCGTTTAGTATGGGAGGAACCTAAAGCCGATTTTTTTTTATTATAATATATTTGTTTAATCAAAGTATGTACCATTTCTATCTATGCACTTTTGCCATCTCATAGGTAGTTCATCGATTCCTTTACTAAAAAAAACATTCGTACGGAAATCAATAAAATCTTTGAAGGCAGTTTGGACTGCCCCATCGGAGTTAATTTTTTCCTTTGCAAGAAGTTATCCAAATTTCGAAACAAAAGGTAATCTGTTGGGGCAAGGTCCGGAGAGTACGGTGGATGTCTTAGACATTCCAATTGAAGCTCCTCTCATTTGGTAGCCGTCTGTTGTGCAGTGTGTGGTCTAGCGTTATCATGAAGCAGCAGTGGCCTAGAGCGATTAACCAGCCTCGGTTGTTTAGCAGCTAGCTTTTCTATCATGGTTTGCAGTTGCTGACAATAGACATCTGCCGTCTGGCCAGATTTAAGAAAGCTATAGTGAACGACACCAGCACCAGTCCACCAAATGCTCACAAGTAACTTTTTTGGAGTCAATTTTCGCTTGGAGCATGGTTTGGCTGGTTCAGCAGGGTTCAGCCATTGCGATGAGCGCTTCCGATTATCGTACAGGATCCACTTTTCATCACAGGTAATGATTCGATTTAAAATCCCTTCATTATTGTGCCGGTTGAGTAATGCAACGCAGCAGTCAACGCGCGTTTGTTGATTTGCTTCACTCAATTCGTGAGGTACCCACCTTTCAAGCTTTTTCACCTTACCAATTTGCTTCAAGTGGATTAAAACAGTTTTATCACTAACACCGCAGCCTGCAGCTAACTCGGATGTGGTTTGCGATGGATCCGCTTCCACAATAGCCTTCAATTCTTCATTATCATCTTTGGTCTCCGGCCGTCCACGGGGCTTGTTCTGCAGGTCGAAATTTCCAGAACGAAAACGTTGGAACCAAAAACGCACTGGTTTTCTTTTGCGGCACCGTCGCCATACACATCATTAATCCTTCGAGCCGTTTCTGCAGCACTGGTGCCACGGTGGAACTCGTACTCGTAAATAACGCGATATTTCAAGTTTTTCATTTTGTAAACTGAGTGACGCAAAGGAAAAAACAATTGAGGAAAAAACAAATGAATTATAATTTTCAAAACACAAATACATGAGTAAATAGCTGTATAAATTTGGATTTGGAATTCCTAACCAAAGAGAAGATATTTGAGATCAAATTTGCCAGTACGGCAAAACGCCAATTTCATATGTAAGGACCTAATATAAAGACAAACTATTAAAGAGAAAATAAGCAGATTTCTTTATTGCATGTACGAACATTCAATATATCAATTGATCCATATTGATTACCTAGGCGGTGCAATCTATGTAAATGTAAAATCATAATACAGTTAGTGCGCTTGGTACCTAAATAATAAAACCTATAGGTCGACCACAATCAAATGACCATTCCCTAGCTTTGTCCGGTAAGAAGAAAGCGGGGGAAAGTTGCCTGGCAAGCCCGTATTGCAAACATCAATATAATATTCCAAATAAATATATATTTCGTTTAAAAAAGGTTACTTACTTACTAGAAACACTTCTTTTGTATTCATTTTTTGCATCGTAACAACATACATATATTTTTTTCGCACGTTCTTTTGTACGCGGTCTAGCTATAATAAAATAGCTAGCCCTGTCGCAAAACCGACCGCCTAGGTACTCTGTAAGTAGTTATTCGTAATCATGCAGGGGAGTCCAACACATAATAAGTAGTTAATGAGTAGGTACTGCACAGTACAGTTTTTTTTTCATTGCGAACATCTTTAATATGTAAAAAAACCTTTGTTATCTAGATTACCTCGTATTTATCAGTTTAGTAGAAGTTGAAGATTATACTTTCTGCGAATGTCGTATCACAAACCACAAGGAATGATTGTACATCGCCTATCGCCTACTATGTCTGATCGGGCGATTTTCTTGCTAAGCCGACCGGAAAAATCTTACCGTTTCCGTTCCCCGATGCGTTCACGTTACGTCCATTTTGACGCGTTTAAACGGTTTATGCGTAAATGTATTCGACGTTAACCGGGTTAGGAAAATGAAGAGATAATTGATTATTTCGATGAGATTTTGGAATAATAACTTTTTACGGTTATTTCGTTTAAACTTTTATGAGATTTCTAATAAATAGTTATTTTATGATCTCATTTTAAAGCATGCCAAACAAAGTAACAAAATCATTTGATCTATAATTAATGTGATGAAATACGAACCATGTTTCTTAGATATAAACTGGATTGGCATAATTCTGACAAAATTTCTGTTTTGATTAGATTTTGATTACTCCCGATGATGAAAGAGACTACTTGAAACTGCAGAAGTAATAAAAATAACTCAACGTGTGTATGTTACAACGTTTAATTAAAATTATACTTATTTATGTAGAAATTCATTCATATTCATATTGTGAAAATCTTTTGTTACAATATTAAATATAACTCCAATTTTTATTCCAAAAAGTTAATTTTCTAGATATGTGTGAGTGGCTTTCTTCTGAAATTTATAATAATTATCACATACAATTTTACAAAAATATCACCCCATGTGCATAGTTATGTTTCGAGTATCTGAAATAGCTAAATGAGTAAAAAACTCCTTTCAATATTATTTTGTAACTAGCTGTAACCCGTCAAAAATGACAGTACTTTTTATGCCGGTTGCGAATGAATAAGTATTTTATTATTTATAGCCAACACTCTCGACTTTTATCAAAATATTTGAACATTTTTTATATTTCTCCTGCCGGCAGTTAATGGTATTATTTTAAACCCTAACGATTGTGTGTGAAAGTTAACGCAATACTGTATTTTGATTACAATATCATCTAGCAACATCATAATTAAAAAATTAATAATACAAATAAAATAGAAATCAAAATAAAATCAAAAATAAAATGAAAAAATATATTCCTGTACCGGGAACCCAACCCGAACCTTCTGGTTAAGAGCCAAATATCGTAGCCACTACACCATATTGGATATGTCACTGGTTTCGGAAAATTCATTAGTCTCGGAAAAAATGTTTATAAAGCCAGTGTACGTAAAGAAAACATATTTTATGAAAACGTATTGTGCGCCCTATGATCTTATTTTATAAATACAAATGGTTCGCGTCTTTGCTAAATATTATGTGTACTACATTTTTGGCGAGTAACGCAATCTCGGCGGTAACAACGTCGCTATCATTGCCGCCTTCGGGTTTGCTGATCAGGGATTCAAGCCCCACCTCCGGACGTTTATTTTGTTGTTAGCCGTGATTTCGAACGAAATTACGGACGTTACATGAAGTTACGGGGATAGTCCGACAGGCAAACAGACAGACGGATGGACAGATAGACAGACTTGAATAATTAGTATGATAAATTTAATTCCCTTAATAACATCATATATTCACGAAAATGTTAAAATCATAAGGTTAAATGATTAAAATAAAATAATACCCGTAAAATATACAATAGGTATTTGGGCACTCATATTAAATAATCCAGCAATATTTTAATTACCGGATATAATTTATAATATTTTTAATCAAAATATATTATACTTATAGATGTCTCATAGAGACGAATTTATCTCTATGGAAAAGTAGATAAAGAAGTATATTAAGTGTTTATATGGCTTACAGTTTACACAATTTAACGTCTATCAATTTCTGAAAATATTATACACATATGTTTTATATTATTTCTAGAACTATTAGATAACAGATTAACATTAAATCGAGTTATTTTTAAAAATCACCTAAGTATATTTTTTTCTATCAGCACTAGCATAACTTTTATACGTGTATTTTAAAATAATAATAAAAATTTGAGTTTTCAACAGCTGAGTAAACAGTATTAATACAAGCAACTCTATTTTGAGCTCTCGTGCAGTTACACAATTTATTTATTTTTCATTATTTCTCTTTGTAATAGCCTCATTCCTTTTCATGTAATTTTTTGAACACGTTTTTTATAATAAACATTTTTTCAGCAGAAAACAGAAATATAAACAACACATTTCTACATATTAAATTATATCTAAATATATAAAGTGATGTGTAAACCTTTTTAATGTACTCTAAAATAATTTTTTAACTGGCAACAGAAATAATCCTTTGTCGGCGACAGCGTTTTTAGTTTAATTTTAATTATAATCATTAAAACACATTAAATAAATATATGATTATTATAAATTAAATAAATACAATGATTATTACAAAAGCAAACAGTAGTAGTTAAAAACCTTTGAATTAAAAAGTAAATAAAATATAATTAAGATAATTAAAGCAGTATACCAGATAAATAAGATAAGAAGATAATATAAACCAAAAAAAAATAATAGATTAAAATTAAACATTTAAAAAAAAAGAAATTAACCATCACTAAAAGACTTTAAAATAAATAAATAAATATAATCAAAACGTTAGTATAAAAGTAAACAGTATTTATTTAAACCTTTAGAAAATTAATAACATAATTAAAATAAAGAATTATTATTAGTAAAAAGCAAAAACACAATAGTACTAATTCAAGGAGAACAAATTAGTCCATTAAACTGTTCTCAATTCTACTGACAAACTACGAAGAAATTCTTTAGTTCAGGTATGCTCCTATAACGAAAAATGTCAACGAAAAAATATTCCTCTGTAACATACATATATATAAAAATATTTTTAAAAATTAATTATTTAATCAATATATTTATAAAAAAAGATACCCGTGTTTCCTTATCCGCCAAGTTTTCTCTACAACCAGCCACAACCACCCACCGGTGGTTACGGTGTTTGATAGTCCTTGGTGTCACATCGAAATTATGCGAGTTTGGTGGGGGTGACTGTGCGTGGGTGGAGTGGATGACGAAAATGTGGTTCCTAGCATACTGTTTTGTTATGGGAAGGCCGAAAATGCTTCAGATTGTTTCAAAATAGGCGCGCCGACTGTGTCGGTGAGTCCAGAAGGTTCCGGAAAAAACTGCTCTAGAAAGTTCTGGAAGGAGAAGGTTCTAGAAAATTCCCAAAAGTTCTATAAGTTTCTAAATTGAGTGGCGGAATGTGTCGGTGTATCTAGAAGGTTCCGACTTCGAAGAATTCGAAAATTTCTTGAAAGTTCTGGAAGGAGAATGTTCTAGAAGGTTCACGAAAGTCATATGACGATCCAAACAGTGTACTAAAAATCTACGCGTGCGAAACCGCGCGGGCACAGCTAGTATATTATAATTTCTTCATAATTTTAACAGCTGATTTGAATTGATTTATATTATTGTTATTTAAAAAATATTTCTTGATCTTCATAAAAGGTACGGTACATTAATGCTGAGTAGAAATCTAATCTACCTCTCTTATCGAGAATAAGATGCCGCCAGATAAAGGTACACGAAACAATTAATTATACATTAATTGTTGGCTGCGTGTCTGCTTGGTCATAGCCTATTTCGTTAGAGAAACGACCGCGGGCTAGTATGGAAAAATATGCGCTAGAAAACGGTCTCTCGATCCATCTGCAGACGTGCATTTGATCAGTTGCATTTCTGCACCATGATGCACACGATATAAGTGTCTCGGTTGCGTGTTCGTTCAGATGCATAAATTAAAAGTGAAATAAAAATGCGATTGCAGAGTCTGTTAAAGATAATTGTAAGCTATGCAGTAATTGATTTTTGGCTTAGTCATCCACATTAAACATTATATTATATAAATAAATCGCCATATAATTAGATTATTGTTTAGGTGTAGATTTACTTAATTGGAGTGAATATTTGGCAATTAATAAAGGAAATAAAATGCGAAGATTAGTTAGTAATATTAATTATTTATTGATTAATTAATTTATTTATTTATGAATACCTGATATTTGCCCTGAATTGCGCTTCTATATAATATGAAACACAAAGTGTTATAAAAAATAAAAGAATATAAACAAGATAAATACTTTAAATAGTAGATTGAGCATGTAGGCAAACTATAAAATAGAAAATGAGGAGATTTGTCCTTTATATGTGTATTGTGTACGAGCTTTAATTATCGCAACAGAACTGTATCGATTATCTAGGTGGTAAAATCTATGTGTAGGTGAATTTAAAATATAGTTAGTGCGCTAGGTACATACGTAAAATAGCTCACTCTGTCGTGAAGCCGACTGTACTCTGTACTTAATCTGTAAGTAATCATTTGTAATAACTTAGGCGAGTCCTATATTTTGTACATTTCGTAAATAATTTTATACACAAATTATTAAATGAATTCACTTACATTTCTTTTATACGATAGCTTCGCTTTTTTATACGCGATAATGTTATTATAGCTTCGTTTTTCATATTAATTACGTAGGCCTAAGTTAGGATAAAATAAAATTTACTTGTTGTATTAACTTGTTATAGGATTAACTTGTTAACGAGTAGTTGTATTTGAGTGTAACTAGCTTGTAGAGTGTCAACTTGTAACTAGCTAATCGTATATATTCCCGATTTTATTGTCTCTCTGTCAATCTCCATTCCAAACTCCCCCCATCCACAACGCCACGCTCTTCCCTGATAGTAGATTCAGTAGATATTTAATTTATTAGTTATTGTTTTTTTATTATATTTATATTTAGAGTTATTGTATGTCTATCCTAGCCCAGATATATTGGTATCAAAACTTATCAACTTAAGCATAATCAGTATGGTTTTTACGAAGATTTTTAGTTTTATGAAATAGATATTCTGATTCGCTAGCATAGCGAATAGTCGTATAATTACAGTGTACATTAGTGATTAAATTAATACTTACTTTTCTGTGTTCTAGACAGAAATTTACATAATTAAATGTAAATGTAGTTAATTTTTCAAGAACCACAGCGTGTTTTGAATAAATTAAACGATGTGTTCAAAATCAACCCACACTTTACGTGTCGCAAATGCTTCAATATTCAGAAATAAACAGTGAATACGAAAGAATAACTTTTTATAAGAAGTAAGATATATCTACTAATTTATTTAAAGATTATTTTTTTCCTCAGGATCTTCAGGATCAGGAAAGAAGAAAGTTCAACGTCATCACGGGAAGAAGATCATGCAGGTTCTGTTGCCGATGATATTGGGGGTTAAATCTGCCAGCACCATGATAGTCGCCATAGCAGCAGTAGCCATGTTGACCTTCAAAGCCTTCCTGGCTAGCAAGCTGGCCCTGCTGGTCACCGGTACTATGGCTGTCAAGAAGCTTATGGAGAGCTTCGGCGGAAGGTATAATTCAACAATATAATATCTTTCAATGGGAATTTGAATAAAAGCTAGGTAGTCGTAAGCCAATCCACCCGAATTATCTAAAAAATATTGAATAATTAAAAATTGCAGGGGTCACATGCTTCCTTTTTATTTTTATGTACAACTCTTATCTTTGAAAGGCTACAGTTTAACTTTGACCAAAACAAATAAAAATCGATAATTTTACATCTGTATAAAATTTTAAAGCAAAATTAAGAGGAATCATTTCATAGTTATGTCCGCATGATGTGAAAAGATAATAAATATCATATTTTTCTGAAATCAAATTAGGCAAATTTTATAAGTGAATGATTCGTGTTTTATATTTTTTTCTATTTATTTGTGATGTTGAACGATATAATAATTGATACAACCACATGTTTTTAATTTATAAAATGAATAACATTAAATGGAGACATACGTACATAGGTATATGCTTTCGTTATCTTATTTATATTTCTTCGGCATGAGGATCTGATCTCCCATTGGACATATTTTCAGGGGATGACAACATGTAATTTGGATAATGTTTCCTTTTCTCTTGATTGGTATAACTCATTTCACTAGTTATTTTACGGACTTTCATTCGTACACATAAACTAGATAAAAATTGTGACGAAACAAAAAATCAATCTCAAACTATTATGTGACACTTGTAGGGATGAAAAAAACAAAGCATTTGAAAGCAACGAATTAACCAAACAACAAACAATTTTCTCAGCATGTTTAAATATATTTGTTTTCACTAGACAACAGAATAAAATCAATAACACCTTTGAAATATTATCCAAATATTCTTATGATCATTTAATTGGGTAAAATAGATTAAATTTGTTACGTCTACTTGAGTTTAATAATATTTTTATATTTCACTACTTAAGTTTCGAGAGTAACAAAATCTCTATCTAAAACTGACTACTCTCGAATATAGAATTCTTACATTGATTACTCGCTGACAGAATGAAGTTACTGGCATATGGGTGGTTGTATCGGGAATATTGAGAGAATAGGAGAAGCATTAGAGAAATTGTTAAGCAAATTAATACACGAGTTCAAAATTTTTAAACTTTCAAAATTATTAATTTTATCATCTTTACGCGCGACGGGATGGAGAATTTTAATGGTGCACGAATGAAAATTATAATTATTATCCACGATGTGGTTCACGAATTTTTAAAAATTGTTACTAGTATTAATAATAATTGAAGACTCATGGCAAGAAGTTTTTAACTAACATTTTTGTCAAAAAAGAGTTAATAAGTCTTCTAAACTAAATAATATACGCTCTTTCCATTGGAAATAAGTTCAGAACTTAAAAATAATTAGAACATGTTCAAATCATAAGGGTAAACATGTTAACTACACTTTTTCATAAAAATCAAATCAGTTCCTAATGGGAAGAACATGTTATTTTCGATAATAACATGTTCATGCCATCATTCTGAAATTAACACGCCTTTTAATTTGATTGGAATATTTATGGTTAGTATAAATTTTACTCTGGCAGTACTGTCGTATATTTGTTTTTATTTGAAGACTTTTATATATATTATTTTAATAATTTTCAATGGTACATACCATGTTTTGTATGATTAATTAACATGCCATTTTTGTAATTTTGGAATAATGGATGGTAAAAACGGATAGCATTCGAAGGGTTGTCTGATGTTTGTGTTTTACCAATTTGAAAATGGTTGTTAACTACATTTTTTTAGGGAAAATTAGTATATTTTTAGTGTTTTATGCATTAATGCGGTTTTTTCACTTTGTAAATACTTGTTTGATATTTTAGTGACATGAATCAATAAAAATTAATCTTGAATTAGCAATGAATAAATATTTTTCAAAGGCGAAATGCAAATGTCTAATTATCTCAAAATGACTTGAATGTTAGTTAACAACTTCTTGCCATGGGGTCTTCAATTATTGAATAATCTCTACAAATGCCAAATGCATCAATAATATATTTCTTGTTGTAATTTTTCAGTGCGCCAGTTCCGCAGCATCAGCCTTACATGTACCCCGTTGACTTCAATGGAGCCGGAACACATCCTGGATATTCGATGCCTGGTAGTGCCTATGGAACCCCAGAAATGTACGGAGTCCCTGACATGGGAGGGCACGAGCTTCTGCAGCAACCGACGCACTCCGAGCAGATTCAAGATGTGTCCGGGCAGTACTCTCAGGGAGTGGCCGAGATCCAAAATCCAAACGCAACGAGCGTCTTCAATCAGGCGCCTGCCGCCAAAAGGTGGGATGGTATGTATGAAAATGAAGAAATAAATGATAATACAGATCTTGACCAAAAAAAAAAATTTAATGTCCGTAGAAAAAATTTTGAACAATTCGATTTCACTGGTGAAAATGAATATTTGTTTGAAAAAACTGCGGAAAATAATGTACCCTATAGTTATTTAGACAGAAATATAAACGATAAATTAAATAATAATGACCCAATTAAAAATTACAATGATTTTGATGACAATGTTGCTGAAGAAAGTAAAGAAAAATTGTACTTCTTTGAAAAAAATCACGATGATGATGTTGGTATCATATATTCAAATAAACTGTTTGATAAAAAAATTTTAGATAACCAAAAATTTGTTCAGGAAAATTTTAGCAATAATAAAAAAAAATTGAAAGATACTGTTGATAATAAAAATAGTTTACAAAAGACGCATTTAAATAAATCAATCGATGCAAATTATAAACAAAGAAAAGCGTATAGAAATCAAAACCGTAGACATTCATTCAAGGTCTCACCAAAACAACAAAAAGACAATTTTAAACTAAATGATAAAAATACCAATGATCACAATGACGAAATAATTTATCAAAGAAATAATGGATACAATCAAATGAAAATAATTGGAAGTACAATTGAAAAGAATAACAACAATAATAATGATTATCATTTAACCATGAAAAATGATGTTTATGACGGAGAAAATAAACCAATTTTAACAATATCAGAAATAAACAGTAAAAGTCGATGGAGTGTGAAAGGAAATAATAATGCTCCGAAAGAAGAAGTCGTCCAGGAAAATAATGAACCAAATATTAACCCAGCCAGTGGTGCGAGTAACAGTAATTACTTTACCATACCGCAGAAAAGTAAATCCAACACGTTTGATATAACAGTCAGTCAAAATTATCGGGTTCAAGGTGCTGACACAACATCGCGCAGTGCCAACAATATGGATCATTCTAAAATTAATAAAGACACTAATTTTCAGAACACACAGAAAACTTCAACGAATTTTGATTACTTTTCAAAAAGTGACATCAGAAACTATAATAAAAGAAATGATCAAGAGACTAATGATAATTCCTACAATGTGACATTGATTGATAATAACAAAGTGTATCTGTTTATTCCAAATGAATCAAATGAACGTTTTAGTCAAGTTGGTAAAATTTACTCAAAAATCAGTAATGACGGTGGCAATGATATTATAGAAATGAAATTAACTAAAAATAACGACTTTTTAAATAATAAAATTAAAAATGATAAAACAACACTCGATGATAAACATCATGTTACAGATTTCAATAAAAAAATGAACTTGGATAGCAATAAAAACGGTTGGATTTCTGATTTAGACCCAAAAGTGTTTGATATCACTTTGTCCGATGAAAAAAACAATGTCTCAGTTTTTATTCCTAGGCACGACGTGTTCAAGCAAAATAAACAAAACCCTTTTAACAACGACGAACACAGAATATCTAAAAGATCCATTAAGCTTTTAAAAATGTCGAAGAAGATGTACCAAAAACATAAAACTGGTAATAACAAAAATATCTGGAATAAGACGTATTATAATAAAAAGATTAATAAAATTGGTAGCATTAAACAAAGACGCAGTCAAATAATGGGCAGTCATATTAAAGGCAGACGAATTGTTCCGATGTCCAAGAATGAAAAGTATGTTTTGCGCGTTTCCCGAATTTTTGAGCATAAATTCGGAAAGTATTTTGGTGTTGTGAGCAAAAGAATGTACTCTGTGGGCACTGAAGTATTAATATATTGGTTAAGAATTATGGAAAGTCATTTTGTCATATGGGAAAATGCATTTAAACATTTGGGATTATTTTAATTCTGAAACGTAATGTTACGGTTATGGTTCTGGGTATAATCATATTAATATCACTTATTTATATTATACCTTAATATGTTTTGATAAAACGAAAATATAGAGAAGCCTTATTGCTATCGTGATAAGGTTTTTTAATGTTCAAGCATTTATTTGATTATCAGAATATTTAAACTAGTCATATTTATTTGTAAAAGAGTTTGAGTCTGACAATATTGCATTTATTATTTTATTTGATCTCAAAAATAAATTACTTGTGTTTTAAGTGAAGATTTTTCAATAAATCGATATTTTTCTAGTCTTACCCGTGCATTTAAATTAATTATTTTAATTTATATAGTAACTTTATCGGAAGTAATGTGCATTTATATTGGATATCAATGTTTTTCAAAAACGCTTTTTTAGAGACCCCTGTAACTAATCGAACATTTTTAACCATGCACATTTCTGAATTATTATTATTATTATTTAAAACAGCAAAAAAAATAACTCAATAATAATTAATTTATAACTCATTACTGGTCTGGTTTCGTGGTCACCTTCGAGTACAAAATCACCTTTTTTCTAAACAGTATTTTTTTTTTAATAAGTTGTGCACCTATTTAAAATAGTTTAGTGTATTTCGTAGTGTGTCCAACGTCGTGCACTGGCAAAATATATTTTTTTGTGTATTGTAACTAAAGCATTTTTTAAATTATACTTAAATCCATTTTCATATGAGGTTCTTCATGTGTGTCCGAAACAAAAGCCAGTGCACGAAAAGTTGGACACACTACGAAGAAAAACCAAAAAATAACTTTTGACATTTTTCATTGACAGGTCTGAAAAGAAAACCAATGTTCTATGATAGTCATTCGCAAAACGGCTACCAGGAGTATGACCCGTGAAGTAGAGGAGAGTTGGACTGACTAACGGACTGACGTTACGGACTGGCATTATTACATCGTTTTAAGGATTTGATTTCGCAATATTTACCTAAAATAATTGTGTAAATGTAAATGTAAAAAAAAAAAAAAAATTGTACCTAATTTTGTTAAATTAATATTTATGAGACTGCTTAATTGGTTGTAAAAAACAAACTTCTTCTCGGCGATAAATAATTATTTAAATTTGTTTTTATTTGCGATTTCAGGATAAAAATATTTTTTTCTAATCTGATCATTAGCAAAAATATTTCAATTTCCTCTTGATGTTTCCTATATGAATGTTTGTAAATATATGTAGGTACCTAACTTATTATATTTGTTTTAAGTATTTATAATTATTTAATAAATATTTTAGAGCTAAACGGTTGTTTTTAATTATATACCTAATTGGTTTGTAAACGATGCGAGAATACAATTATTCTAAAAGAAAAAACAAAAATAATTTTATAAAATTGATATTTTTATCATTCTTACCTTTTTTCAAATTTGATGTAAACATAACTATTATTTCTTCAATGTTATTCTTATTAATTACTTACATTAAATTACGAAATGTAAATAATTAGCAAAATATGTAACTTTTTCAATTAATTCAGGTGAAAATGAAGATTTAATTCGTGATTTACTCATGATAATCGTTGTGAGACACCGATTCGAAAACATTTAGTAATTTAACTACAGTATAATGCTATCAATTTATATGTTTATCATCTCCCTAGATATCGTATTATCGTACAAATATACTATTTTAATCATTACCGCGATCGATCGCAAGATCGCATACATGAATACACGATCTCCCTTTTATAAAAAAAATATTCAGTAACCACATCTCGTGCAACGCAATGGACCGACCTGGTTAATCCCTTGATGCAGAACCACTCTTAGAATGCATATTAACTAACTAAAAAAAATAATTGTGGTTGGTCATATATGCCATCATCCGTAACTAGCTGCAGTTTTGTACGAGTACATAGTCATGACTGTTCTCATTCAAATAAAATAAATGTACAGGGTTCAGATTTCTACTAGTACACCCGTAAACCCATATTTTATAATATAAAGTTATATTATAACTCTCAAAAATTCTCCATTGCATACTCGTAAATGGCATTGGAATATAGTTTACTATGTTGATGGAAATTTTAATTATCTTTGTAATTTAAAAAATTGAACGCTTACTGAAAAAAAAAAAATTATTATTTAAAATGCTTAATAAATTTTATTATTTTTTATATGAAGGATTTTAAAAAATATAAAAATTATATAAAAAAATTCAAAATACATATTATCTTTTTTTTATATTTATTATTTTTTTTTTTAAATATTTATTACATTAAACATATGCCAAACTGCACAGCAGTTTTACGGCATGGTTGCCTTCAATATTTGACAATAATTTTTATTTTATAATGAAGATAGTAGGTCATTATCGAGTGTTGCATATTTTTTTACAAGTGATACATGATATGTAATTATAAATTAATGTAAGATTAGGTACATAGCTTTAATATATATTTTAGCTTGTACTTTTTTGAAGCCAATGGAGTTTTTTTGTCTTGCATCATCTCAAAGAATTTTTTATCTAATTTATTAAAGATTCTTGGCACAATCTTACTTATTCATTCTACATTTATTTTATTGAAATATACCATTGGGATAAATCTTAAATTTTCATTTTCATTACTGTCCGCAAAAAAAAGTTAAACATAATAGTGTGGTAAAATGTTCAGGGTAACTTTGACCCCAATTGAGTAGGTGAAGGTTAATATTAACAACGCTCAGATAATTTCGTGTTAATTCTACGCGATTATTCGAAAAGCAGAACGAAACCCGCGGAACGTTTGAAAACCTCAGAATTATATGGGAATATCTCACAGAAATGTACCGAGAAATATTACCTCAGAAGATTTGAAATATATCTGATGATATATGGATTATGGGGGCGCTTTGTTAATCTCAAAAGGTCCGAAGACTACCCAAAATTCGTCAGAATAATGCGGGTCCCTATGATAAATCTAGTATTTTAATCGTTCTCAGTGTAATTCACTTTAAATAAATAATTTATATCATTCACTTATCACATGGACGAACACCTGTTTTTTTTTAATTCTTCTTAATTTACGTGAAAAGTTTTTCGCATTATGAGGGCATTATCAATTGATTATAAGGCGGAACCCGTCTCAAGTAGGTATATCAAACTCGTGGAATTAAAGAAAAAAGTGTATTATTTACATATGTGTGATTTTGATGTGCCTGACGTGAAAACTTCTTTTGGACAGAGACATTAAATTCATTGCCCCTTTAATAAGTAAACTGAGGAAATTGTAAAACACAGACATTTTAAATGTCGAATAATAAATTGCCTAAAATAATTACGGAGAATGTATGCTGTGGAAGTCAACCACCCATGATCCAATATTTTATTGTTATATTATATAATTTGAAAAAAAAACATAACTCAAACTTCAGTAATAATAAATAAAAATAATTTTTAAAATAATTTTAAAAAAAAAAACAAAAGACATTTCATTCCGATATTTTGACAGTTATACAACACCCTGACGATGGAAAGGTTTTTCTGAAATATGTTGGTGAAATTACTCATATAAAAGAGGTAGATATAAACAAATAATATAATCAATATTTTTATTAAAATGTCAATCCACAATGTTACTGAATCTTCATCATCTACAAGATGATGAAGAAAAATGTTTTATAGTGTTTTATGGTTTGGTCATGTGGAACGTATGAACGAGGAAAGGATGGTTAAGAAAATATATGAGGCGAGTGTTGAGGGCAACAGGAATAGAGGGCGTCCGCGAAAGATCTGGCATGATCAGTTTCTACAGGTACTTGAGGATGGCCCTGTTAAAAGCCGCAACAACCGTAGAACTTGTATGAGAAGATGTATGAATGTGGCCGAAGCAAACGTGGTGTGGCTTTCAATCCTCTCTGCCTACCCCTGATAGTTGGTTAGTTCTTCATCATCATCATCTTCATCCCTTGTCTTACTAGTGTCGGGGGCCCAAAGACTCAACGAGGAGAGTTCCATATTCCTCTGTCTTGCGCTGCTACCGCATGAGTCAACCGGTCTACAAACATTATATTTTTTTACACATTTTTTGTTGCTTCTCTCAGCCAGCCGTCTTAATTTTGAGGTGGTTAAGAGAATTCTTCTTGGTATTTGGCATTCTCTGGCATTTTTAGCACATTTCCTATTTATTATTTGTGATTTTTCTATGTGAGGGCTCCATTCCGAGTGTGTGCTTTAAGGGGGGGGGGTAAGGTTTTTAACTTTCTTTTTGCATTTTATTTTTAATTTTTTAAATGAATGTATAACATCACAAGAATATTGTGTCAAAATTTCAAGTCAATCGGAGCAAAATTGACGAAATTATGAACATTTGAGCGATACTCAGACTGTTTTCTATACCTGCTCGGGCAGCTATGAGACGCGCTCACCTGAGGACTACCGGACGTGCAATTGTATTGGAAGAGTTTTGTGTAGACAAGGACAAAAAGATGCTGATGATGAAAGCTCTTTGCTGTGTGAACATGGCATCGACGATTATGGGTAAGTATAAAATAAGTGTTGAGTTTTATTTTGAATTTTACAGTGTGCAAAACTTTAAAGCATTTTCCCCACATCTCACGTTTTCAAAGTCGGTGTCCATCATAACTTCAAAACTACCGCACCAATCCTTTTGAAATTTTGAACACTATTTTTGTACATAATTTACGAGTTAACGCTGGAGACTTTTTTTAAAATATGTTATTAATTTTTATTTTTTAATAACAAATTAGTCGATATTTTCACAAAAAATCGCGTTTTTCCCTTCAAAGTGTTCCAAAAAATGGAAAAATTTTAATTTCAAAAAACCCTCCCAGCATTACCTGGAAAAACCTATTATCTAACGAATGAACTTTGATTTTTTCATTTCAGATGATCTAGCACCAAGTTATGATGGACACCGCAATTCTACTTTTTTCCGAGACACGTCCGAATAATTACTGCCATTGCCGTATTTTTTAATATTTCTTCTTGAAAATTTTACATAATATTTTTCAAATGTCATACTTTAATACACTATTAGTTTTAATAAAGAGATTTTTACTGTGTCGTCACAAAAAAATTCACAAAAACATGCCTTTTATTGTACGAATTAACCTTACCCCTTAAGTCAGCACTTTTCACTGTCCACCAGCGTGACTCACGCTACCTCCCATAGAAAACACATCTCGGCAGCGTGGATCCAAATTTGATGTTTATTACGGTGGGCCTGTACACAGATTTCGATCGAATTGGCACAGTGTAACGTGCCCAAAAAGAAGCTGAAAATTTGGAAATTTGGAAAAACGTGGAATGTTACGAGTTTAATAATTTTTTTTTATATTATATAATTTCATTCAACCAATAATAAAAATAACACTATTATATTGTTAATTATATATTTTATCATATCCCTATACTAGGATTCACCTGGTAAGGAGTTATAATTAAAAGTGTAAAAATACTCTAATTGTGATAATAAATAAATAAATAAAAGACATGTCACGGTTCTCATAACTACTGTGATATTATTCAGATTTAATTATACCAAGATATTAATTTAATATTAGTAATAACATTTGGTACTGAAGATGATGCTTTAGCATCGAAAACGTTCTTATTATTTTAAACAAATAGTGAAAGTAAACAAAGTTTTCATTTTAATATATTTTTTATAAACGTACGCCTGTCAGTGGTAACTAAATATAATATTTTTTCTATAGAAATGTTTTTTCTAAGACGCTTACTAAGTTTAATTTTATTGTAAAATTTTTGAAAAAAAATTTCAGACAGACTTGGAACTGTCCCCGTTACACGTTTATTGAAGACTGAAAAAAGTTATGTACCTACTTATTAAGAAATGAAATACCTACGAGGCAACATATCTAATTTAAAAAAAATCATTTTTCGTAAAATTGGGGAAAAAATATTTTTTTTTATATAGGATTGTTTTTAACATAAAATTTATCGGAATAAAAAAAAAGTGTTTCCAAATAATCTTCTTTTTGTCTCGTACAAACGAGAAGGAGCTCCACGGAAATAGAGTAGACACAGCCATTTTATTTTCACAAATTTTCTTAAAAAATAATATTTTAATATGTTAATAATTAAGTAGTGCCACAAAAAATATAATAATCATCTCTTTGTAAGAAATTTTAGACTCCCAGGGAGGTGTGACTCCTCAACACTAACACTAAAATTTCATTAATAAAACGTAAAATACATTTATTTATTTATTTATTTATTTATTAAAAATAGACTCAGTAATCTTAGCCTTTTGCAATGGTGGCTCGTTGGTGTCAAGTAAAAATGTTTGAAATAAATATTGAGATGTTGTCTAGGATATATTATGTATCTTTTGCAGATACAGGGATGGTTGGAGTTTGCGTAATCCACAAAATTCTCATAAAATATTCCGCGCACCCACTAAGGGTGGATTGATCCCGTATTACACTAAGCCTTTCGGTTGACGACCCAGGAGAATAAATGACGTTAATTGTATCCTGAAACTGGCAGGTTACAGCTGAATACACACTCTCTCATTTCCGTAATAGGAATGTTTTCACCCCCGGGACAAACTGCCCTAATTCGGTTTTAATGAAGCGTGCGATACCCTTTTTGGTCGATTAAATTATAAAAATACAATTGACACATTTTTTAATACATTGCGCTACGGGGGGCTATGAGTAGCTAGCTTATGCCTCAGTGGGTGGGGCTGTGATGCTGTCAGATGTTTTTAGATTTGTTGTTAAACTGTGGATTTCTCATAAATCTGTGGATTTCTAGTGTATGCAATTGACGTAGGTTGTTGACAGATTAGTGTCGTCAGATATTCACATAGTGACCAAATGGTCTGGGGTTCGAAAAAACAATTTAACGTATCTGAAATATTTTCCTCTTTTATTTAAATGGACATAACTTAATCTTTATAATTTCGTGAGGACAAAAACGCACGTTTAATATTAAAGAGTATAGAGAAAACTGAATAAAACAGTTAATAGTGTTTGTTGTTTTTTTTTTCTTTTCCTATACTTATCTAAATCGACAAAGTTTTCATAGTTTATATAAATGTGGAGACCTGTAATTGGCCATCTATATTGTATCAATGTTTTCTATGTTTTTTTTGTGCTGTTGGTCTTCCATAAACATTAAATAAATAAATAAATAAATAGTTTATATAAATAATAAATACCTACATCTATCAAAAATGTTGCTTTGATCTTCGTTTGAACTAAAAACAGATATTAAAAGTTTCTTAAATGTAAAAAAAAATGTTATCGGAAAAATGCGTTACGACGAGGTGAGTACGATAATAATTATTTTGTTAAATTACATACTTCAACGGTTTGGAAACCTTATTATAAAAACTCTGGTGTGCATGATACGGTTTGATCGTTTGGAGAATTTTATTGTCTGCCCCGTATATAATTAATAAGTGTAACTACCGTACTATTGAAAAATGGGGTTGTTAGGTTGTTAGGACATTGGTGCACTTTGTAGTATTACTAGCCGCACACCCGTGAAAAATCACGGGACATAATTATTAAATTAATATTAAAGTCAAGACCTTGTAGTTTGGTTATACTCAGCTGCTCACACCTAATTAGCGGCTAGTAATTATTGTTGTAATTCCAACAAGTTACAGACGGACAGGATAATTTCAGCGCGCCGCGTTGTGTTCTTAATTAAGAAGAGTACATATTTGCAATAAAATAATGGTGACAAAGCAACGGTGCCGAGGTATTGCAGTCGGATTATTGCTTCTACAATGATAACATTTTTCTTTGTCTTTCGACATCAACATCAAAATTTATTTTCTAAAATTTTCGGTTGAATGTATCAATTAGTATCGGAGTCGAAAATGACTTAATTTAATGACTGTAATTTGTCAACATTTTACATATTAAAAATAAATTCATATTTTGTTTTTATTACAAATATGATATATATCCGAGTTAAATTTATAGAATTCCATAATCACATGTATAGAAATAAAGTACTCATTTTCATATTTTGCCTTCTAGCGACAGAAATTAAGAAATCCACAAATAATAATGAATGTATTATAAATGATCAAAAGAAATTAACATACAGCCCTATTTTGAATATGTTCCCTTTCACTCTATCACCTGTGTCTTTCGCACCCCCCCCCCCCCCACTATTTACCCCATTTGGACACTTGACACCGAGGTATGATTGTTCATAATTAGTTTAATTAGTATTAAGTATGCCCTGACGAAGGAACGTTGTTTCTGAAACCGCTTGGTTTTTACCAAAAATTAAGTGGTGATAAAATAAGTAGATTCGTTTAATTATATTTCTAAATTATTTTGTTTTAGGCCGTATATCTGATTATGTAGGATGTGTATTTTTGTATTGTTGAATGTTTGGTTATTTTCTATATCTTTTTGGAATAACTAACTATCTAACTTACTATCACGCCGTTTCTCCGTGGGGGTAGGCACAGAGGATAGAGCGCCACACTCTTCTGTCCTGACATACAACTCTCGCCTCATCCACATTCATACATTTTCGCATCGAATTTTTTTTTGGAATATGGTTAGCATATTCCAAAAAATTATGATTAGTGATGATTGTTATATATTATATGATGATTATGATGACTATGTAGTGAAAAAACAAATTTCGTGTGTCACTCATATAATTATTAAAAAAAAATAGATGTTAAGTAGCATATTTTTTCATATTATAACGCTGGCAAACCTCGAATACCCAACTTTCCCACCCTCTCCCTCATCAGAGATTTTACTGGTGATGAAAGTTATTGGTCCTCTCCCGAGTTAAGAAGAGAAAGGAACCTCGAATAAATCCAGAGTTTTAATCTTAAATTTTCTTGTACTTCCCCTTCAAATTATTCATTTACAATGTAAAATTAAAAATAATTACAGCGTTTTGCTCGCAGGGAATCTGGTTAATTCCGACGATTCTTGAGGGAAATCAACCGACTGGCACGTGGCACCAATTATAAAATTAAAATAAGCGATCCATATACGCACAACTAATTGGAGACCAGCTACAGCGAAAAAAGTTAGGAAATTATTTATAAAATTATCAAACGAAAAATTTCCAACTTTTTCGAAGTGTATTAATTATTAAATATTAGATTATCACAATATTTTAAAAAGTGGTTAAGTGTATACGGTTAAGTGGATCCGAAAGAAGGTGAGAGATAAAATAGTCACACTTACTCAAACACACTAACACACACTATAACCTCATATATATGATATGTATTTTATTATGTTACTTTAATCACTTTTATATACAATACTTCATCAAATACAAATAATTTTTTTACTGTATATCTACATACTATGTTTTGTATCAACACACTATTGTAAACTATGCCTGTCTCAACACAGATATTTCTAGTGAGACAGGCACAGTTCAACCAAAATTTCAATAAATATATATGTGAGACAATAATATTTATTAACTATTTTATTAATTAGTTTATTAAATTTTAATCAACTGGTTTAGGGAATATTCAAAGAATCCCCACTACCTTTTATATTGTGAAAAAAAATTAGAAAAACAGAATATACTTTTCAAAAGAGCAATAAATATCTTTGTCTCCAATATTTTGCTATAATGTGTCGAGAATTTTGAAAAAATGAAAAATAATGTAGTTAAATTATGCCTTAAGAGGCATAATTTTACTTTACTTATTTTTCATTTAAATCTTTTTATAAACTTTCAAAAAAAAATTTAACAAAGTGTTTATATTTTTTGTCAAAATTCATCATTTGTATTTAAAAATAAAAATATTATGATAAGAATAAGAAATTTGTTTTAATATTTTATAATTTTAATAATTTATACACAAATTTAATTTAAATATTTATTTATTATTTATTTTGTATATAAATATTAAGTACCTACATGAGATCTAAGTCAACCCAATAAATAATTCCGGTGTGGGTATATTAACTCAATTGTGATCACTGTTTGTCATTTTATGTAGATAAAACGGTACGTTATTTTTTTATTGTTAGAATAAAAGAACATTTAAGATGCCTAAATAATAATAACATCTCTAAATTTGCAAATTATCTATTAGAGGCACGTCACACATTTGGAAAAGAAATCGGTATTGAGATTCTTATAATATATAAATAATAGAGGCCCTAGATTGGATAATTTAGAAATATTGGATATCAAGAAATGCCTGATAAGCCAATATAATTAAAAAACTATTAAATTTTACGAATAATACATTATTTGATATATTCCCCATTTCAGTATCTACTTTTCAGTATCCCGCACCCACACTACAACTGAAGCCACGCCCCCGTTCAAAAATCAACTTATTTACCAAAATAAGTCATGGATAATTAGTATGCATTCATAAAAGCATAAATAAAGGATCGCTGGGATGGTTTGGTCATATTGGTAAAGAAAATAAATGATGCAGAAGGCGTTCGCGAAAGAAAAGATAAGTTGGAGGAAAGCCTTAACATCCGAAGGGCGTGTATGTATGAGAAGATGTATGAAAATGGACCAGGCAAAGGTGGTGTGTCAGGTCAGAGAAGAATCGTTGGCTCATGTTCTGATTTACATCTAAGGGTTAAGTGCTTGGAGGGGGGAAGGGGGAGGCGTAGGTTAAGGGTGGATTAAGGATGTATGCAAATCACTGTCAAGGTAGAGAGAAGTTGTAATGTCCGGGAGGGTACGGTGGAGTGCTTCATTTTCCTCAAAGTCTTATTAGACGCATAGAGTGCTCATGAGAAAAATTTGGGCATTCAATATACACATTTTTTTCAGTAGATTAGGGGGGAGACTTAGGAATGGGTACCAATATTGAATCCTAAAAAGTAATGAAGTTCGGTTAAGGTTGGTATTTAAAAGTAATCAAGTGTGTAGGGTTATGAACAGATAGATATACGTGAATTCTGTTTTCATATGAACATAAATAATTTAGATAATAATTAGAAGAGAAGATAATCGTTCATTTCTATTGTTAATTTATTTTATACTGTTTATTTTATATTGTTTAACATTGTTACATTTATTTTGTTATTATAATTTTTTAATTATTTACCTTAAAATGTGTTTTATGTTAGGTGTATAAAAATCTTTTTAATCTTCTTGTACTATAAAAGCCCACTAGGGTGTTGATTAATAAAAAATATATAAGTAAATAATAATATGAATAATGAATACTGGGAATCCAAGCAGATAAACCCATTGATTTGGATATGCATACATATTTCAATCACAAACATGAAACTAATAATAATTAAAAACAAATTAAAGACGTTGCTTTATAATAATTTATTGGGAGAAGTAAACAAATAAACACCAAATATAAATGAACGTTTTATTTAAAATAATCATTTTTTAATATAACACTTATTTATAAGGAATTAAATAACATATCAACATAACAGTAATTATTTCTCAAAAGATAATTTAACATGTGGTAAAATGTATTTGGGTAGGTTCTATAAATAAAAAATGTCAAATAAATTAAAAGGTGAATTATTTTTTAAAATCAGTTATTTTAAGAAGATGTTGAAGAAGATGAAAGTAAATTTTTATTTTTAAAATAAGATTGCGCACAAGCATCTTATTTTAAAATAACGTTACGTAAAGGGAATCGCATTTCCATGGCGGCTTATAAAATACGTAGACCGTGTTAAATATTTTTCGAAAATATATGCTAAATAGATTTCTGTAAAATTTTCCATTTTAGCATATTCATGGATCGTTTAATTTGTTCCAGAATGATGACGTGCACGATTGTGATTTTTTTTATATAAAAGTTGCGCGGCGGGGAGTATTATGGAGGTGTTTTAAAAAGCCTTGAGCCTGTATAGCCAGCCACGTAATTTCACACAATTTGCGGTATTTCCAAGGCTTGCTCTACGGGCATTGTTTATTTTGTTAAATGTACCAGCAATTAAAATATAAACATGTTACTGAATTAATTTGTCATGTACGTGTGTTTCATAAATTTCTGTACTTTAATTTAATTACGGTGTAATCTGAAATAAAACTGGGTATAACCTAAAATTCACAACAAAAATATGAAAAAAAATATGAATAACTTTATAATAGCTTAATCAATTTTATAATATTTGGCAATTGTGACAGTAAGAATACTTAATTTATTCAAAAAGTCAACAAAAACATATTCAAATTTATAATTATTATATCTGAATTGATTTATCGTTTTCAGGGCGGCCATTATATATTTTTAAAAACATTTTATAACAATAATTAAATAAATATATAAAGGTGTACTTCTTTCTTTTTTCCGTATCTAAATGCAATTTTTCTGGAAAAAGCTTCATATAATCTATATTCGGATACACAGTAATCAAAAACACGACACGACAAATCGAATTGTGTCTATGTGGAAATTATTTATTTCCACATAGACAAGTGAAAAAATGTGATAATTTTTTATGTAAGCATCTAATATTTTATATTTATCTCGAGACGCAGGCTCAGTGATAAAATTTTATCTGAAATGAAGTGTTTGGAAAAGAATTCATAAGCCACGTATAATAAAACAGAATTTACATTTAAAACAGGACTGAATCATGGGGAATTAACTGATAATCATAAATAATATTTTAAAAATTTGATTATATTTTCCTCAAACTTATTGCACAGAAAATACCAATATATTTAAAAAAAATATTAAGAATAATTGACAACATTATCAAAATATTTAACAGTATCGCTTTGTACAGATATTGTTCAAGAATTTATGTACTATTTCAATAAAAAAATTATTTTTAGTAGAATCATAAAAATATCAAATTAAAAAAAACAAACCCATAAAAACCAAGTTTTTATTATACTCCCTTTCTCATTCACTAGTGGAAACAGGTTTGCCGCTTAACCTACGCGTTGGGCTCGAGTCGGGTGACGCTACGAAAGCGAGTAATAAAATATATCGAAAAATCCAAAATTATACTATAATTATCTATTTTTTTTTAACAAATATTTGTTAGAACATTTTAATCGTTGCCACAAGTCTGTCAGCAAAGTTTAAGCTCGATTGGATTACGGAAAAAAGGTTAAAAATCGATCCAAATTTTTTTTGACAGACAAGCAAGCAAGAGTTAAAAGAATGGGAGTAAAAATTGCCCAGCTCTACAGGAACGTTCATGAAATAAATTTGTCTTTAAATGTGGTTTATTAGAAAGATAAGAAGAAAATTTTAACGAATGTAAAAGATTAATTCCGATTAATTTATCGAAGATTTTGAGGTAATAAGGAATTATTCTACGGTAATTTAATTAGGGATCTGCCACCTATTCTTAATCTACTTAAATGCGAAGTAAAATATATACATTTTGTAAAAAAATATAAATTGTTAACTGCTCATATACGGTAATACTAAAATTTTTCATAATTTTTTTGTATATAATAACATGAATTTTTCAAATTAAACAAAATAAAAACTATTGAAAAGGGTGGGCCTGAAGAAGTTTTCACGGCCGTTCAGAATCTTTTGGTTAGTGTTTTCTGGGGTATCATGCCACGCTGTTTTTGACCCGGTATTGCAAAACACACATAGCAACACTTCTATCCCGATTATAAACCAGAAAGGTCATAGAAACATGGCAAAATAAACAAAAACCAGAAGAACTTTATATTTATTCATAAAAATTGAGATTTCTGTAAAGTGAAAAATAAATGGAAATGATCCTGATATTTGGATGGCGAATTATTTGAATTCTTTGTAAGGCTGCATTTGGATACATTACATAACATTAGATATTAAGCGTAACACTAGAAAAAAAGTAACCCATAAAAACGAAGTTTTTACCATACTCCCTTTCTCATTTTCGTGTTTCTTACGCGTCAGAATCTCCATACAACGTCTATGAAAAAACCATTAAAATTTGAAAAATCCAAAATTATACTATGATTATTAATATTTTTTAACGAAAATTTGATAGATCATCTTGATTATCACCACGAGTCTGCTTGCAAAATTTCAGCTCGATTGGATCACGGGAAAAGGGTTAAAAATTAATCCAAAGTTTTTTCGTCAAGCAAACAGACGCCACGAGAAAAGAAATGAAGTAAAAATGAACGGCAACAATTTTTTAGGTTCTATTTATCGTTCCAGTCAATAATCGTTATAATGCTATATATAGGCTATTGGGAATATTGAGAAATATTCCCAATTGTGCTATATTGGGAAACCGATGCAATTTATGGCCCAAACCTTATAAAAAAGCATATCATATGAAATAGAGTGGATAATGGATTTCATAGTGATACTCTACGATATGACAAAAATCAATCAAAGAATTAATTAATTGAAATCTCACATTTGGACAAAATAATTTTCGGCCAGTTTCAGAACATTTGATCTCTGCCTATTTTTTGAGAGTAAATTTTTATTGTAAGGCTGGCTTCACACGGTGCGTGATTCTGCGGATTATCGGACGACTACGGACAGCGCAACACCGCGCACGAGTCTCTTGGTGCGTGTCAGTCAGTGTGGGTCTGGAGATTCCAAGACATTTTTTCATTCCAAAATGCAAAGTGAAAGAGAACGTATGGCTCTTGTGGTATTTTTAAGTAATAATCAAATTTAATTTAATTTATTAATGTATATTATAGATGTCTCACACAGACAAAACAGTATTTTTTCAAGGGAGAGTAGGTACAGAAGTCTTTTTTGTGTGGCCATAGGACTTACGACCTATCGTACGGTTGGCTTAGGTGATCACTTTACACATATGTAACGTTCGCCATTTCCATCCGTGATAGAATACCATGTCTATTAATTTTTTGGAAGTTGTATATATATTAAATTTTTGCGCCACGTTTCACATGTGAGTTCTAACGATCCCCTAGCGGCTAGCACCAAAGCTTTTTCCTTCCCCTTGAATAACCACAGATGTCGCTAAACGAGACATCTATATTGATTTTGAAGTTTTTTTAGCTATATACTTTATCTTGTCTAATGGAATTCATCCGAATTTCTATCATTACACTAGTATACGCCAGAAATATTATTTTCAATTTATTAAACTCCTATTTTTACCAGTATATTCATTTAGAATATTTTGAGTATTTCCATATTTTTCAGAACAAAAATGGATTGTCTGTCACAGGGACATCAATAATCAATTAATGTATATTATAGATGATATATCTATAATAGACGACAATCCAGTTCTGTTCGGAAAAATTTGGACATACTCAAAATATTCTTTATTTAATTTGTTAAAAGGGGACTAATTTAATAATTATTATTTTTATTATTCGTGGGATCATTTTGATACAGATTTCAAAACTCAAAAATAAGCTCATTCGACCAATCCATTATTCATAGTACCTAGCCGAACAAGAAAACTCCACAATACGCGTGCACGGCTCTCAGCGAAATGAAGAGGTATTGCCATGCTGGTCTGTGTTTATGCGGACAACCGCGCACCACCTCGCATGAGCTCGCACCGCACCTTTGATGCCTGTAGCACACCTCTGCCGCAAAATCACACCAACGAAACCACATTAGTTTCACCAGACTTGTCCTTTGTAGGAGAGGCGGAGCAGAAGCGAAACTGCCTGTTCTAGCTTATTGATTTGACTGTAATTTTATCTCTTTCCCGCGTGGTTTTGTCGATCTGCTCCGACGCCAGCTACACCTCCGCGCACTGGACGCCATTTCGTTGCGGTGCCACGTTGTTTCCGCATGTATTTGTAGAAGTCGACAAAATTAAAAAGCGAAACTACATTTGTTTAATATAATGGATGTCCATTTAACAGAAAAATTAATACAAGAGATCAGAAATAGACCTATTCTCTATTTATTAAGTCATCCACTATAAAAATAATACAAAAAAATTGCAGGCATGGAGAGCAGGCAAGGCATAAACCTTGTATTTTGCTTTGTAATGTGGCTTCAAAAGATTATGTTAATCTTCAAAACTATCTGGGCTCATTCTAAAATATGTATAGAAATGATCTTTATATGACTCTAGCTCTATACATAATCGCTTTTTTTTTTCATTAATCTCGTGTACCCAAATTTTTCAAATTTTACGCCTTTTCAAAGTCCACAATAATATTGCTTCCTTCTCTGACTCTGATAACGGCAAAATTTTGCTCCGATCGCCACAACTCAACTCTTGCGTGACGTTCCGCGCCCAGTTCCGCTACTTGAATTACACTTGATCGCAGCGGAATTCCTGCAGTGGTTTCGCTACTGGGGTTTCGCAGCGGAAATGTGCTACGGGCATGAAGTTACCGACTCACCGCCAGGGACGTGTCTCCGCTAGTACAGACGATACTCTTCCCACTGTGCGTGGTATGGGCTGGTCCGCGTCTGTCCGCAATTTCGCGCGCCGTGGGAAGCCAGCCTAATGCGATTAAATAGACGATCATAAATATTTATTATATATTAAGAAGCGTAAAGAAAAATTCGTAATCTTACATTTACCGAGAAAAACAAATAATACAAAATAATAAGAGATTAGAGAAGATATAAAAACATGATTATTTTTGTACTTCTAAGAAAATATATTTAAACGAAATGATATGATAATTTTAATGACTATTATTAATTCATTAACGTTATTTCCAGACTATGTCTCCCCTTATGAAAAATACCTATTAAGACATCCTTCACGATAAAGAAAAATAATATATTTCTTAAAAGTATTTTCTTTATAGTTAATTAGTATATTATGATATTTAAGAACCCTCGAGGATTGGTTCTAGGAAATCTTGTAACATTTTAAGATAATAAATAAATTGTCTAACAAATAACGATATTTTTTTATAATTAACTACATTGAAGAATAAATAAATAAATTATTACACTTAAAAATGCTGAATCAAAATAATAAATAAATAATAATTGGATTTAGCAGCCATAAAAAATACATTGTTTTTAAAAACACAATTTACTTATGCAGTTAATTTAATATCAAGTGGTTTTGTGTCATTTTCTTCTACAGCTTGATCAAGTGATGTTTTGTCACTTTCTTCAGCAGCCTGATCACTTTTCTCATCGACTGTGTTTTTTTTGCCGACGAGCTGGCCCCAGTAAGCCAGGTCCTGCGCTGACTGGTCCGCCCGACCGACCTGCCGCCCAAAGCCCGGATATTCCTCGTGACCGGAAGACTCGTGCGAGTGGTGGGGATGAGCGACTACTTCGTACGTCACATGTTTCTGCGAAAAATCCAAAAATAATATTTATGTATGTATGTATGATACAACATTAAGATACAGTAACTTATATCGATTAAGAAAAATTCATTCAGAATGATAGTAAACTTAGTAAAAACCACTACCAGATTTACGGTCCACCGGTTTCGAGACGTGCTCGTCTCTTCGTCAGGACCAACACTACACTACTATATTCACAACACTATACAACCCAACCGTAGTATTTTGATCACATGCCTGTTAATCTTGTCAGAGACAAGCATGCACTGATTATAGCCTTCTGAAAAATCTTCAGGGATCTAACGAGAGAGAGTGAGAGGGGGCGGGGTCTAAAGTTACTAATGAGAGGTACAATAATACAATAATAGGTACAATAGGTATTAATAACAAAATAAATATACCCCTTCGTTTAATTTAACGCTCACAAAAGTGGTAACACCCACTTTAGACCCCGCCCCCTCTCACTCTCTCTCGTTAGATTCCTGAAGATTGTTCAGTAGGCTATAATCAGTGCATGCTTGTCTCTGACAAGATTAACACGCATGTGATCAAAAGTGGTGACAGTTTAACAATACTATGGTTGGGTTGTATAGTATTGTGAATATAGTAGTGTAGTGTTCGTCCTGACGAAGAGATGGGTACGTCTCAAAACCGGTAGACCGTAAATCTACGTAAATCCGTAAACAGAATGTTAGTACACTTAGTGGTTTTTACTAAATGTACTAACATTCTGTTATTTTGTCTAACCACAAAGTTAATGCTTTAAATATTAAAAATTCATTCTTTTAAATATAACTAAAATAAAATGAGAAAAACGTTGCAAAAAATATATTTTAAATTTTTGACATGTTTTTATTATTTTATTTGACTTTTATGAATATTTCTTAATTAATTGTTCAACTTTATGTAAACAATAAGTCAAATATTGAAAAAAAAAAACTTTGATATTGCATATCTAAATAACTGCAAAATAATAAGAGATTAGAAAAGTTCCCTGGAAAAGAAACGTTCTTGTAATAACTCAATATTTTCCTGTATATCGATTGACCGTTATTTTATTATTTATCCTTACTTTCACTAATTCGTTTATTTATTCGACAGAAAATATCCGATCTTGTTGTGACGCATAAGTAGAGCTATTGATTATTTTTCTTTATCTGACATAAAATTGCATTTTGTACCCCGCCTACGTAAGAAACGCGAAGTTCTTTAGAATGAGTCAGTATCCTAATAAAATTGGTTATATTTCTTCCACTTTACTTGCATTCTTCATTCTACAATAAACGTAATTCCATATTTGTATTTATTATTATTTATTTACCTCGCCAGAGAAGAGTTTCTTTAGTCCAATGATGCTAGCCAGCAGGAGGGCTATCTTGGAAACCAGTAGAGCCTTTCCTACCAGGAGGACCAGACCCTTGAAGGCCAACCCTCCAAGAAGACCTATCTTCATGGCAGCGGCCGCCAAGAGCGGTCCAAGGTTTTTGAATTTTCCTCTTCCTGATTCGCCTACAGGGGTCTTAAGTGACACATCTGGAAATGAAATATTTTAGGAATTAAAATTAATAAACACAATTAAGAATTCATGGCGTATAAAAAAAACCGCAGCAGTGAGATTATGATATTGACCAGAGCCTAGCTATACACTGCTCTGAACAGCTCAAAGGACCGAAAGGGCTGGAGCGTCTGATCAACTGCAGATAATATTATACGGAGTACCGCAAGGAAGTGTTTTGGGACCCACGCTCTTCCTCATATATGTCAATGAAATGTGTAACTCCAATTTAGAAAACGGTAAAATAATTTCTTTTGCAGATGACACAGTGCTTCTTTTTCAAGATGATTCCTGGGAAAATGTTTTAAAAAAGGCACAAAGTGGATTGAGTCGAATAACAGCATGGCTTGACAAAAATCTACTAACAGTAAATGCTTCAAAGACAAAATACATGTGCTTCTCCATCAGTAAAAGAACAGTAATAAAACAGCCCAAAAATCTACAGATTCATACATGTCAATCAAAAGATAAACCCTGTGATTGTACTAATCTGCAGTCAACGGAAGATATAAGATATCTAGGTGTGTACATAGACCAGCATCTTACCTGGAGAAAACATATTTTGAATCTCACAGTCCGAATAAGAAAGCTAGTTTATTTTTTCAAAGAAATTAGAGATGTACTCGACGCACCGACAAGAAGAATAGTATACTATGCACTGTGTCACTCACTCATTAATTATGCAACTGTCAGTTGGGGTGGTGCAGCTTGTACTATATTAGATTCATTAAGCAAAGCCCAGAAAATGGTATTGAGAGTTCTTCATAAAAAGCCATTTCGTTTTCCTTCAGAAGAACTTTTCAGAGAATGTCACGTCCTGGACATCAATCAAACATATTTACTCAACACTTTAAAATATTTTTTCCGACATAAACAAGATCACCAACAAATAACTCACTCACATTCAACAAGGGCACAGGTGAACTGCAACTATCTTGTACCAAAATTCAAAAAAACTTTTTCACAAAGATTTCACCTCTTCCAAGCACCAAAAACATTCAATACTCTTAACACTAAACTTAAAACATGTAGCCATAGTCTCGCGTATTTTTCTTCTAAAGTGAAACTCTGGCTGCATGAAAAGGGAAGGAAGCATGCCCAAAACCTATTAAAAGCCATCATATAAACTAAATTTAAAATATACTATTCCTACAAGAACATTTACTGTCACTTACTGTCTTACTGTTACTGTCATCTTTTTAAATACTTTTAATTGTTTTATTTTATTTTATTTTATTAATATCCTATTCAGATCATTTTTTTCACTTACTGTCTTACTGTTACTGTCATCTTTTTAAATACTTTTAATTGTTTTATTTTATTTTATTTTATTAATATCCTATTCAGATCATTTTTTTCACTTACTGTCTTACTGTTACTGTCATCTTTTTAAATACTTTTAATTGTTTTATTTTATTTTATTTTATTAATATCCTATTCAGATCATTTTTTTCACTTACTGTCTTACTGTTACTGTCATCTTTTTAAATACTTTTAATTGTTTTATTTTATTTTATTTTATTAATATCCTATTCAGATCATTTTTTTCACTTACTGTCTTACTGTTACTGTCATCTTTTTAAATACTTTTAATTGTTTTATTTTATTTTATTTTATTAATATCCTATTCAGATCATTTTTTTTCCTTTGTCTATAATATAATTAATTAACACCATTATTAAATTGTAAACATTTAATTATTACTATTACTTAATTTTAATTGGCAATAAGATTTATTCACAAATGTTATATAAATAATAAATATTCTTGAACATTATACTACTGGAAGAGCACTGTCTGCTATAATACAGTAAATTACTAGTGTAGCAGGCAGGGCGTCAAATCAATTTAGTGTTTACTTGCTGCCAAGACACTCAACAACAATGAAAAAAGCTTCATTAAATTTTGTAAACACTGTAAACATTTGTAACATTGAACATTGAATAAACATTTGAATTTGAATTTGAATTTATACAGATATTTCAGCCTTTTTATACAGATTATTCGGTGATCGGTATTGGAGCCATTAAAAGCATAAAATATGACCAATTTCATCGACAAAACGTCCCCTATATCGTCGCTGTATGTATAATAAATCCTATGTGCCGTTTAGTACATTCTGAGATGCACAAATTAGTTTGTAAATTTCTCATATAAATAATTGACGTATACTAAAAAAAACAGTGCCATTCATCTGGAAGGTCTGCCTAGTAATTATTTAAAATATTTGTTATAAATCTAGTCTGTGCAATTATTTTTGAAAACAGTTTTTATTTTTTAAAACCAAATTAATTAATCAATCAGAAAGACATACAGAAAAATCTAATCCACGAAAAAATATTTGGCCACTACCGGCATTCGAACCCGGGTCACCTCCAATCTGGGGCCGGTGCTCTGACCACTAAGCCATAGTAGACTTCTATGTTTCCGTAAATATATCGACCTTATATGTAATTCTCATTTTTATTAATTGATTAATTTATATTTTTGTCCATAGAGCAGTCCACTGGCTTATCTTAGAATGTACTAAACGTCACATAGGATTTATTATATATACAGTGACGATATGCCATATTTCTCCAACCATAATAGAATGGCAGCCATTTCAATTTTTATGTTACCCAAGCGTGGGTGCGTGTTTCAATTTACTTATCTACATAAAATAATATATATATACTACGTAAAGTATTTTACTAAAATTAAAAAAAATGTGAAAAAATGTTAGAAAAAAAACATGTTTTTTTTAGTTTATAAGGTGTGTTTTTTCGATGAAATTGGTCATATTTTTTTTTATTAAAGGCTCCAACCGTTCACCAGACATACTCTATAGAAAGCCCCTCTAAGTACCTAGCTCCTTTTTTATGGTTCATTGCCCACAGAACTTGATGATTTTGTCAATCTAGCGAGTTTTAGAGCGATAACTTAGATACTTATATATTTATTAAGAGAAAAATTATGTATGTTTTGATTTCCGTTTCAGCACATTTTTAATATATTTTTTAAATTAAATATTATTATATTTTTAACTGATATTAGTAACGAATAAATAACTAATAATGTCAAAAATATGAATTAATGTATGAAATTCTATAGCAAAAAATATATAAATCGTCTGTATACTGCTGATATTGCGTATTTAAATTATTTACCGCAGTTTTCATGACGTATTTTAATTAGAAAGTCTAAAAACGTACGTTTATATATTTATGTAAAACATTATTCTGAAACTTGTTGGCGATAAACATTAAAACTCAACTAGTTAAAATAAAATAGCTCAATTAATTATGCTGTAATTGTGTCCCTTTGAAAATCATACTTGTTTTTACCTCTTTTTGTGAGTAAATGAAAATTGATATTGTTCTTTTCATCTTCTTTACGAATAAAAATAATTAAGATGAACCAAAAATGTCCGCGTCGCCAGAAATAATGGAAGTATAAAAACTTTTAATTCTTCGCTGTCGCTCTCCTAGGAGTTGGTTGAGAGTTCTGCGTTCGCAACTTTTAATTCCTGGAGGTTTTTGTCTTCTTCCCGACTTGTGATAATCACGTTTATCATTATTCAACTTGGAAAATCCCCGGATGCTTATTTATTTTCTTTACATTATAAATATGTTCTGTACTATTTTAAGCGTCTATCTATTTTACTTATGTATTTTATAAATATGAACTGGGATACAACATATATCAGGGGCGTGCAGTGGGAATATCGCAGCATGACTTTTACGTTACCAATTTTTTGATATATATATGTATTTTGAAATATATGTTGTATTTTGATTTAAAAAAAATCGAAATACAACATATATTTCGTAATATTTTTGTCACAATTGTTATTATAGTATTTTGATATATCATAAAAATCTACAGCATAAATATTTTTAAATACAAAAAGTCATACTTCAATGTTCCCACTGTGATGAATCACCTGTTTCTATAGATTTTTTTTTTTTTTTTTTTTTTTATTTTGAACTCTAAGATGATTTAAATGCTACGCGGGGAAAAATTGAGCTAAACTGGCCGTAGTATTGGAGCTACAAAAATTTGGGAATGATGAAACGCTAGTATTGGGAGGAAGTTAGTAGCGATTGCTCGGATATAGGTTACGGGCAGTTACTATTCAATTTTTATAAATCATATTGATCTTGTGGTAAGGCCGTGTTTGGTACAAATGGTTGACGATCGATGCGGTCCGAGCGGTCCGCATGTGCTTCACATAAAAAAGCATATCATATCTGTAGACTGACGCTCTATCGAGGAGCGAATAATGATTCATTTTCGTTTCGCGGGAGTCGAATAACGTAGGCGGGTAGAGAAGTTAACTATAATTCTATTATATTTATCTGTAGACTAACGCTCTTCAGGCTTTTACAACAGATAGGTAATTGTGCAATGACGGTATATACAGTTAGGAAAGAGATAACGATAACGTGTAAGCATATTAATGGCACGACAAGAAAATAATATACTCGAATATAGATACAATATATTAACTATGTAATCACTACAAACCTGTCCGACGTTAGCGTAGTTTCAACAGGACGGGTAACGTGTATACGATTGGCTATTCTAGCTCAGATTTCGCCGGGTTTGGTAGTAATAACCACAAAACATAATTGGAACAAGTGTATCTAGATAAGAATATTGTAAATAAAATAATATGAATTTGCGGCCCATATACACATGAAATAAAAGGATAAAGCGTATGGGGATCTTATAGATGGATGGATAAATGAAACAAATATATATAGGAGTAAATGCAAGTAAAAAGCAAGCATATAAGTACCAAAAACATAGGAGAACATAGTGTGATAGAAATTCGAAGACGGGAGGAACAATAATGTGAAGTGGAACGGATATAGCAAGAGCATGTAACAATGATAAACGTACAAATACAGACAACTACTTGAGACCGATTCGACAGATACTAGCAATCTTTCAACACACCTCTAAGAACATGGTGAGCGGTATATAGTTATCAGCGGAGGCGTCCAGTGCCTTGGCAATGAATGAGCACTGAATTAATCCGACGCCTTGCCTGCGGCACTGGAGGTTTATTTACTTATTTGTTTTATTTGTTTTCATTTATTGGGTTTCTTACAGCCATATAATTAATCAATCTTTGAAGAAAAGACAATAATTGATGCACAGAGTTTTGGGCCAATTACGCGAAAACACATACATACAATCGATAAAAGAATAATAAAAACATGTCCAATAGTGGGTTGTGTGAGTGTGTATCTGTGTGTTTATTTATTTGTTTATTTATTTTGTTTTGGGAAAAAATTAAAAGCAAAACGATCTTAAAAATCTTCCACTGAATTTAAAAATTTAATTTAACTTACATTAATAGTTTATTGTGTTATAGCGAATAGTACTCTTCCAGTATTATATTGTTCGAGAATATTCACTGTCTATGTAACATAGTTATTTTGTGGATCAATCTTACTGCCAATAAAAATAATAATAAATGGTTACAAATTATGTTTAAATTCCGCAACGGAGGGAGCTAATACGTCCCTGTGCGCGGAGAGTCGCGGCCAAAAGACAGGATTCATTGGATGATTCACGAGAAAAGATCGCCCAAAATTAATTTAAAATTAGGTATAGTACCTTTGGATGATTGTTATATCTAGGTATGCAGTGTGCACGTGGTGAATATATGGAAATTGATCCCATGATATAGCGGCCAAGAAACGTTAAATTTCCGATAAAGACGAGTGAAAATACGGGAGAACGGGACATCATCAACTATGATTAGGGGAGTACCCGATAGATTGTGGTTACGGTTGATCAAACGACAATATGGACTGAACTTAGAAATTAAATATTAAAAATTAATTATCGCGCTTGTGAAGCGAGTTCAAACCGTCTGAAGCCACCAAGTCCGTCCCAAAACGGGCACAGGGATGGAGATAGAGACGGCAACAGGAGGTGGGATCAACTGACATATCCGAGTGGAGATATGGTTTT
Source organism: Agrypnia vestita (assembly GCA_016648135.1). Lineage (NCBI taxonomy): Eukaryota > Metazoa > Arthropoda > Insecta > Trichoptera > Phryganeidae > Agrypnia > Agrypnia vestita. The sequence goes on from JADDOH010024209.1 coordinate 183,547, forward strand.
TTTTTGCCAAATTGAATCTTAGGAACAAAGAATTTGGTTTCAAGGAAAGTAGGATATTGAAAATCCTGGAAACACACGACTTAGGACCTTTGGCTGCTAGGGGGGGTTTAAAATGTCAAGACACAGCAGAAATCAGGGAGTTGGTGAACGTCTACGAGAGCGCGAAATCCGCGTCGGTTGTTTTTTTGAGTGAAAGTGACCGTCGACTTAGAGTGTCCCAGTGGTTATAGTGAAAATTATAGTTTGATTTCAAGTGAAAGTGGTGTACGGGTAAATATACTCTTCGACATTGCTCACGTTAAAAGAAAAGGGGGGTACGGGTTTGATTTTATTTTATAAAGGGTAATTAATTTGGCATATTAGAACTTCGGAAATTACTGCGCTTTATTAAGTTGATTAGTCCGGCATATATAGAACTGATATTTGCAGATCTCCGGAAACTAGCTGTGCGTTATAAAGATACCTATTTTATGCTAAACACGCGGGAAATTGTTAATAAATCTTGTAAAAATACCTATCTTATGCTAAATACGCGAGGTCCTGTTAAAAGGGTTTTAACTCAGAGTACGGGATTGATTTTATTTTATAAAGGTAATTAATCTGGCATATCGGAACTTCGGAAATCACTATGTTCTATAAAGTTAATTATTTTTGTCGTCTTACTAGGTTCACAGAATAATATTCGCAGAATTTCAGGAAACGGTAGAGTTCAAATTTAGTTAAATTCTCGTTTTACTAAGTATAGTATTGGCGGATCTCTGGAAACTAGCTGTGCGTTATAAAGATACCTATTTTATGCTAAACACGCGGGAAATTGTTAAAAGATAAAAGGGTTGTTACTAACAGATTCGATTTTAAATAAGTCTTATAAAATTACCTATTTTTGCTAAAATTTAATTAATTTAACTTGGTCACATTTTAATTTTTACATTTGTAAGGCATATAATATTTCGTTATATGAAATGTTTCGATTAGACCGGATTTATTTTAGTTATTGAAAGGATATTTAGTTTATTTTAATAATTTCTCTTGTTTATGTTTAATAGTAAGAGTCCGTTAAAATTATAGCGAATAAATTCTGGGATTAAAATACGTTTAGTGAAAAATATATAGCTGATCTCGCGGGGTATCAGGTTCAGCCCATAATAATCTAGATTTTCATTTCGTTTAAAATTATATAGAGTAATTCCGTGAGAATCGGGGCTTATTTACAATTTTACAGATGTATGAAATTTCATTATTCTAAAAAATTATATAAAATAATCTCGTGGGGGTCGGGGTTTATTTACGGTTTTACAGAAGTACAAGTTTCACTATTTTATAAAGTATATAAAATTGCTTCCGTTCGGCCCGGGTTATCTTATATTATATAGGAAAACATAGGTCCCGCGCTATTAAAACATATAAAAACGTTTCATGTGGCCGGGATTATTACGCGCGTTGGGGAAAGTCTATAAGGTAAAAATATGTTTAATTTGATTCTGGTTATTTTATATTTTATGAAAGATATTTGCCTCGCGGACTTAAACTATGAAAAATGTTTCAATTAGTTCTGGTTATACTTTAGGAGTGATGTAAACTTCGCGATTGTATAATTTGGGGTACTTCGTATTGTACGAAAACGTAAATCTCGCGTATAAAAACGCGTATAAAAAAAAAACGTATATCATGTATTCAAACATATAAAAACTTCTAGTACATTGTTTCGTAGACCGGGGTTGTATTATACTTATAAAGATGTTATAGGGCCTCGTTATATTGAAAATATATAAAAACCGCCTGGGGCCGGGTCTTCTTATTTATAAACTATATAAGATTTCGTTACATTTAGTTATATAAAATGCTATCGTTCGGGAATTCGCGTTTCATTTTAAGCATATATAAATATAGGGTCCCGTTTTTGAGCAATGTTAGTGTTTCGTTTAGAATTCGCGCCTTCATTTAATAAATATGAAACATGTAGATTTCAATCAGAACTATTTTAAAATGATTCGTTTAGAAATTCGCGTCTTGTATTATAAATGTGAAAATTATAGTATTCGTTTTGAGCTAAAACGTGTGAACATAGAAACACTACAGCTTTGACCGCTATTTTGTTTACTATGCCTAGGACATTCTTGCGGTGTATTAGGCTTGATGGTAAAATTTAAACTCTTACTCTGTTTAAAATATACGTAGTGTCTCCGCCTAGATTGGCTTCACGATATACTTTATGAAATTTGTAAGTTCCGCTGTCCTAAAATTATATAAAATTACCTTCGTTTAGATCGGGTTATATCATATTCCTCGTGGAACGCGTAAACCTCGTTGTCCTGAAACTAAATAAGGATGTTTCATCTAGACCGGGTTCATTTTACATTTTAGGAAGAATATAAGTCCCGCGTCTTTCACTACATAAAATGGATTTGGTAAGATTGGGGTTGTTTATACTTGTAGAAATTACAGAATCCCGTTATTCCTAAACTATATTAAAATGATAAATTATATTAAAATGATTTAAACTATATTAAAATTTGCCGGAGAGTGGATATCAAATATTCGAGATGATAATAAAATTATTTATTTATTTTTTTTATTTATTTGTTTACGCCCATTAGGCTTTTACATAAAGAGTATAAAATAAATTTCAAAAGCACATACATTAAAAGTTTCAGGAATAGCACCAAATCATGAGTATAAAAATTAAAAATGTAGAGTAGGTAACGAGCAGCAATGCGTATAGGCTTTTACATGAAAAAATATATCATAAAATTAAAAGAACATACATTAAACAATATAAATTACAAGTAGCAAATTATTAAAAGTACCGGAATAGCACCAAAACATGAGTACAGAAATTAAAAATATAAAGTACAAAGCGGCAATGTGTACGAAAAATATATATTACCCACCATTACATATTAACAGCTGAAGTCAGTAACGAAGCAGTATTGCCTCTTTAAGTGTAAACTTTACTTTCTCCAGACTGTCGACGAAGATGTCAATCATGCAACCATATTCATTACATTATATTAAGAATAATATAATTTTATTATCAATGCACAAACTTGGCAATGAACTACCTACATATGTCGACATTTTAAATCTATCTCTCTCAAAATTTAAAAAATCATTATATGATCATTTCTTTTCAAAATATTAAATTTTTATATAATGTCTTAAATCTTTTTATATGTATAGCTGGCTATTCAAATTTAATATTGCTATATTATCGGTGAGTAAAAATTTCTGAGATCACTACTTTACACTTTTTGCATATATACTTTTTTACATATATGTCTAACCTCATTATTTTTAAACTATGTATATATACTTTTTTTCATTTATACCCTTTATTTTTCTTTTACATTTAATCGTTTGTTGTATTTTAATTATGTATAAACCTGCTACTTTACACCTTTTTGCATATATACTTTTTTACATACATGTCTAACCTCATTATTTTTAAACTATGTATATATACTTTTTTACATTTATACCCTTTATTTTTCTTTTACATTTAATCGTTTGTTGTATTTTAATTATGTATAAACCTGTTGTAAAAGGCTATTAAGCCGTGTAATTAATTAATAATAATAATAATAATAATAATAATAATAATAATAATAATAATAATAATAATAATAATAATAATAATAATAATAATATAAGAATAAAACTAAATCGGCGGACCCTAAAAGTAATACGTATTGACCTTATAAAGATGTAGACTAGTGGGGTTTTATTATAGAAGCAATCAATTCTTTAACAACAACAAGTGGACAAGTGGTTGCTTCATGGGTTTGTTAAAACTTATAAATGGATGGAATCCTAGATTCAAAGCTTAATCCCGGTATTTCGGATAAATATAAGAATATGTAACATCGGAAAATAACGGGTAACGGGTTTTATGAAAAATATCGGTGCGTATAATCATTAGAGTATGATCATTAGAATTGGAGTCTAGTCTCGATGACCCGGGAAGTACGGATACGTAAGACGGAAATAAGGACTATGTTGCAGTATTATTAAGATATATAAATACTTACAATTGTCGAGCTAGAGTCTAATTCCGGTATCTCGAGGAATATAAATTCAAGGAAAAGAAAATAATGTCTAGTTTCGGTTTGATTAAGGTATATACACCGTATAGTTGCCGAGGCTGGATACTAAGCCCCAGCTACGGAAACTTAAAAACGCGTGATGGCAGGATCAAAGGTTAGGTCGCGAACTATAGTTAATTAGGGGCCTGTGAATCGTGTGCGCGTGCAAGGCAAGTGTCCGCAATCCTTAGGTATAAAGTGAGGTACATAAAGTGAAACTACGATGCACTGGAATGGATATAATCGGCGGCAGATGGGTAAGTCATGTCATCCTCTTTCCGTTTTGAGATTATAACGATATATAAAGGTGGCGCACGATTAAGAAGAATGGTCTCGGGTTCGACACCCCAGACAGAGACGGAAGAAGCGCCGACAGTGAAAGCTAACCCCTGTACCGTAAACTTTACATATGTTTTCCACAGGTGTTGTTTGCATGTTGCATCCGTACTGACCATAATAGGGGCGAATTAATTTGCCAAATAAACCTTCTCTGCATGTGTGTGAACTTCCAGGGATCGCGCGGCCCGTGTGCTCGACGCCAAACTTAATTATTCATTTCTATTTATTTATTTAATTGATGATTCATTAATTAATTAGGTATTTATTTGTCTAATCATATATATATATTTATTTATTTGTTTATTTATTTATTTCTCATTCAGCCATTTGTTTATTCGTCTATTTATAAATTATTTATTTAACTATTTATTTATTTAATTGATCGATTTAGTTAATTATATATTTATTTATTCATTTATTTGTTTGATTGACTGATTTATTAATTAATTAATGATATATTTATTTATTTATTCATTTGTTTAATTACTTATTAATTTATTAATTGATTAATTAATTAATTTATTTATTTATTTATCAATTTATTTATTTATATATTTGTTTATTTACGTACGCATACGACTGTGCATCGTCGGGGGGGGGGGGGATAGTCAGATCAGCATCATCATCATCATCATCATCAGCAGTGTCCCAGTTATATATTGTCAGGAGACGTTTCAATAGCATCATCATCATCACCCTCATTAGCAGCGCCCCAGTTGTATGTAGTCAGGAGGCGTTTCGATAGTATCATCATCATCATCATCGTTAGCAGTGTCCCAGTTACATATAGTCAGGAGGCGTTTCAATAGCATCATCATCATCACCATCATTAGCAGCGTCCCAGTTGTATGTAGTCAGGAAGCGTTTCGATAGTATCATCAACATCATCATCATTAGCAGTGTCCCAGTTATATATTGTCAGGAGACGTTTCAATAGCATCATCAATCATCACCCTCATTAGCAGCGTCCCAGTTGTATGTAGTCAGGAGGCGTTTCGATAGTAGCATCATCAACATCATCGTTAGCAGTGTCCCAGTTACATATAGTCAGGAGGCATTTCGATAGTATCATCATCAACATCATCATTAGCGGTGTACCAGTTATATATCGTCAGGAGACGTTTCGGTAGTATCATCAACATCATCATCATAGCAGTGTCCCAGTCGTATATCGTCAGGAGGTGTTTCAATAGTATCATCATCATCATCATCATTAGCAGTGTCCCAGTTATATATAGTCAGGGGGCGTTTCGATAGCATCATCATCATCATCATCATCATTAGCGGTGTTTCAGCTATATATCGTCAGGAGTCGTTACGATAGTATCATCATCATCATTAGCGGTGTTTCGGCTATATATAGTCAGGAGACGTTACGATAGTATCATCATCATCATCATCATCACTAGCGGTGGTTCAGCTATATATCGTCAGGAGGCGTTTCGATAGTATCATCAACATCATCATCATTAGCAGTGTCCCAGTTATATATCGTCAGGAGACGTTCCAATAGTATCATCATCATCATCATCATTAGCGGTGTCCCAGTCATATATAGTCAGGAGGCGTTCCGATAGTATCATCATCATCATTAGCGGTGTCTCCGATATATATATCGTCAGGAAACGTTACGATAGTATCATCATCATCATCATCATCACTAGCGGCGGTTCAGCTAAATATCATCAGGTGACGTTTCGATAGTGACAACATCATCTTCATCAGTGATGGCAGGGTTCCAGTTACACATCAGTCGGAGATAATTAGGCAGATCCCATCATCATCGATGGCAGGATTCTAGCTGTACACCATTTGGAGAAAATACACCGACATCCCTGGCCAGGGGCTAGGCATATCCCTACTGTCCAGATCCACCTTTCCATCTACTAATACGAGGGGTCATGGCCTCGTGAAACCACATGGCAACCAACCATTACAAGTATTTATTTATGTATTGTATATGTAAGTATATGTATGTATATTATATTTTATTAGTATGTATCTATTCGTACGTAGTGTATGAGGGGGCTCTTCACGGGTGGCACAACACCCGTGCGGATGTCTTCCCTCGTCTGGAATGGATTGAACGTATTGATGCATACCAGATTATAATAAGTACTACCTGGGAGGGTGATTGCAGTCACTGTAGTGTCGCGAATGGCCAATGGGCTGCAGTTGCTCACAGGCGAGGGTTGGGGAGCCTAGGAAACTCCCCCTCCCCACTCGCATATTTTTGACTTGACAGGTGGCCCGGGACCATCTTTACAGTAGCTTCAGTATATATACCGTAGTTTAACTTAGTTTAACCTGGAGGAGTTGGAATTCGGGGGGCAAACTGGCTCTGAGCCCGGACGCCAGACACTGACGCGAGGGATGGTGCGGTACTTTGCACAGAAGAGGCCCAACATGAAAAGGCGCATCCAGGCTCAGGTCAACGTATCCGGAACTCGTGTCGGGAGAAGGAAGATGGGATCAGTCACCGATGAGCCTTTGGGTACGGAGGGGCCGAATTTAAAGCAACCACATTTTCCGCGTACACATACATTTACACATACCTTCTACAAACCCCTTATCCATTAGAACCCAACGTACCACTAGAATGAGACATAGGGCCAGATACAGGTGACGGAACTTAGGCCGGCTAGTAAATAAACGTAACAATGTAATTGATATAAAAATAATGCAGAGTAAATATAAAAGATCGTAAGGAATAAGCACAGCGAGATAACGGCGGAAGATAAAATTATTAATCAGCGAGGGCGTCGAAGACGGAATCATCCATAGGAGCGGCTACGAAGGACTCGAGGGCTTTCAGGGGATCTATGTACTCTATATGTGCATGCGCATGTGATAACGGCACGTTACTAACCTTTCCAGTGGATGGCGGTCGATCCCATACAGGTAGGACAATGGGGGATCGAGCGGAGAGGGCGTGGGAGCAGAGGATCGCGCACTCTGGAAGCGCAGCTACACCAGATGCAGTGGTTTCAGTCCGTAGGAATGATAGGTAAATAATATAGGGCCACGGAACATAGTATGTTTAGCAATTGCACCGTAGGGCTTAATTGACGTGCTAGGTAGTTTTGTTTGCGTTTTCCATGAACATTCACGAACTTCATACCCCAGTATTTAATTTAAGTAAAGCTTGCGTTAGGGTTACCACTAAACCAATTCATCCCCTATAGTTCGAAACAAAAAATTACACAACGTGAACTGGGGAGGTCTTGAATAAAGCGAAAGTGTTTGGAAATACTACGTTAAAAACCGTAGAGCCTTCACCCGACGTAGATAGATAGCTTGTTTGCCTCTAACAAGGCGTAAACTCAGTTAGGAGTAGGATCGAGCTGAAAGGCGAAGAAGAGGAGCCATCACAAGATTTATTACAAAAATTATAAGACATGCATCTTTTCATAACATGTATACATGTGTACACATGATTAATTCTGTGATGTACGTTATATTTATGAGCAAAGCACAAAGTAGTTGTGTTGGTACATATATTATTTGCAGGCACAGTATTAAGGAAATAAATTGGTAGATGGACAGCTCCGATAAATGAATGTTTCATGTTCTTATAATACTTAATGTTCATATATGATGGATTGACAGTTTAGTTTTCGATTAAAATAATGTTCGATGAACATGTTTGATAAAAAAGAGAAATATGATGAATAATATATAAAATATAATTTATTTACTTCTTCAATAACAGCAAAAATTACTATAATAAAATAAGTGGATAAAACTTAAAAGAAAAAAGAGCTAATATTTAAAGTGTAATAACTGTTTTGGAAACAAGATTTTTATTGAGATTTGATATAAAGGTTTATGAATTTTACAAACAAATAATAGAGGATTGCAGTTAGATAAATTAGAAATCATGAAAAAGGTTTATGTCAAATTAAATATAATAATGAACGACATTTTCTGTAAACAGTTATCTTTTAAATTTCTTTTCACAATAGTTTTGTTCACTAATGAGTCATTTCATTCTTTATATTTTTTTGTTTTGAAAAATATCTATTTTAAATTTAAGTATACATTTTACCCTGAATAAGGTATCATTGGAATTGGTAAAAACATTATTCAATAAATAGTGGTTTTATACAAAGTGTTAAAAAACAAAAATAATTTATTTATAATATATTTAAAGAATATTTTTTTTGGTAGCGGAGATCCAATTTTAAAGTTAAAGGGATAGATTTTTTACTATACCCTAAAACCACAATACTATAATTTTCATTTACAATTCTTGAAATGTAGTGGTTTTTATTTCAAAGAGTTAAAGTAGTATTTTAATATGTTTAGTTTAGTTTAGCGGCAAATATTTTCCTGATTTGATTCATTTATACCTTTAATGCTTAGCTCCTACATATATATGCTAGGGCAATTTTTAATCCACAAAAATCTTTCTGAAGATATGCAGACTATAACAGCGAAAACCAGATATAAATCCGTTTAGTGGTTGTCGAGATTAGTGGCCATACAGACGGACAGACGCTCGCTGGGGAGTGCCTGCTAGATATTAAAATTACACGCATTCATCACATATACTCATAACTACGAGTTTACTACTCATCTTACAGTAAGTAATATGAAAATATGTTTATTACTTTCAAATAAAAAGTAACATTCGTCTATACTAATAATATATAACGAGGTACAGTTTTTAAGTTTGGATGTAGGAGGTCATCTCCCAAACCACTCATCTGATTTCAAAAAAAAATGCACCAATATTTAAAATGAACTTTAAGGATGGAGAGTAGTTATATATTACCTCGTTAAAATAAAAGGTCTTTTCGTGGCGACCTATTTTACAACTAAAGTCGACGAAAACACGATCGAGCGATGCGTTTTTTATGAACGCAATCTTAACGGTAAATATTTTCTATTGAGAAGTTGTAGAACTCAAAAAGTTCCGTAAAAAAATCCGCGACGATATAAATATATATATTAAGGTTATACACAAATTGATAAAATATGATATAAAGTTAGTAAAAATCTTCGCGTGCGACACCACGTGGGCAAGCCAGTATTTTAAAAGATTATATACGAATGCGAAATGATTGCTAATAGAGGCTTCGTAAAAATGTTTCCTGTTAAATTTTAAATTCAGCGTCTATTCTGAATTCATCAATTCTTGAAACTCTCCACGTCTCGACTCTATTTTTATAATACAGCCTTTTACGTGTTAGTGCGTTAGTAAAAAATATGTAATGTATATCTACAAAAAGGTATATTGCAAATTTATTTTTGTGCTATATTATTTTTTTCTCCCTATTATTTTGATCCTCTGTGTCTCTTAATTTGCAGCAATTTTTAAATCTGTGGAAACTTTTAAGTTGTTCCTTATCCTATTTGATACTCACATGCAACCTATTTTTTATTACACGGTTAAGAAATATATTTCCTTAAATAAAATAAAATTAATACATCTTAGTACGTGGATACGTGGAATATCTATCTAGGGCGAGGGAACCGGCGTTCTACATTTTTCACCGGGATGAAACGGTTCCTGCCACAAAGTAAACTCGACGTTATTTGCCCACGGAGATCAAAAGGGGCGTATAGCAAGTTGGATAGCTTTATTGAAATACCCAGAGCAGAGAAACGCTATTTGGTTTAAAAAATTTCAATAACTAAAAGCAAACCTTCCTAAATTTATATTAGTAGTCGGCGTAAGACAAAAATATTGCGATCTTTTTATTAAGCAGCAGAAAGCAATCGGCCACGTCCAGTGTTTCGTAGGTAGGGTACAAGCCACTTGGCCAATATTTTTATTTGCCATTTTATGGCCAATAATAATAATCATTTTGCTGAAATACAGACAAATAATAGGTAGATAATGTCATATACATCTATGTTGGCATATCATTTTTGTATTAACTTTGCTGCAATTCACGGGTGCCTTCGCTTTGGTATCGCTATCAAACGCACCCAAAAACAACTACTCCGTTATTCCCGCACGCGGTTTATATCTGCTGATATCGAGCCTTCTAGGCTTTCCGAGTATTTACGAGAACTTTCTCATGGCTTCCAGGCTTTTGTAATGTTTCTCAATGCTTCGCGAAAGCCGTAGATTACGCTAGGTCGTTCTGGAATCTTAAGTAATATTGTGATCATTTCAAACAACTGTCACTTGATATGAGTGCGTAATTCTTTTTAGTTCCAATATATTATAAATATAATATTGTATAGAAATAGGATTACGTACAGAATCTCTGGAATATCTATGGAAGCCTCTAACACAGTCTACCACACTAGAAGCAACGGAAACCTTCTCCAATACACTAGAATAATCTAGGAGGTTCGATAAACCAGTTTTTGGGTATAAATAGCGCGAATCTAGGCCAACGCGGAGAGTATTATTTTGACAGATCGTTCAATGCAAAGTGAGTCGCAGACGACGGCTATGTGTGCCCAGCCGTGAATTGCGAAGCGACAGATATCAAGCGAAATAATCGAGCGAGAACTTATCTAAGTTGTGAAATAAATAAATGCGATAAATACTTCATGCGAGAATTTAATATTCTACAAGTGATAAATATAGTGTTACCCAGCGATAATAAAGTGTTCATATATGAGTGTTTACGAAATAGTGTGATTTAAACAAAAGCGTTAAGTTTAATTCGTATTAAGTGACTTTCTACATTGAATAATTAATATATTTTTATTTGTTGGTTTTATTTGCCTACCGCAGCCACGACCACGTGACAATAATATGAAATTAATGACTCCCTCCACATTAAACTTACTTTAGTGTTTTTAAAGACCCACCCTTTTAGTGTAGGATCCATGTATTAAAGGACAATATTACGGCATGCTGAATATTAAGGATGCATCGTAAATCTTAGTTATAAAAATACTGTCTTGCGTAAAAGAAAATGCACACATTTTAAGTATTTTTATTACAGTTTTATTACGCTAAATGGTAGTTAAACCACCTCTTAATAAAATGTCAATCTGCAGAAAATTTTTATTGGTTGATTTGGTTGAGAAAACTGTTATTACATGCCCTTAAAAGAACAAGTTATGATCTGAGGTTTCTGAGTTTCAAAATTTTTAATATTTACCTAACGATTTATTTGGCCCTGTTTGAATCATCGTCCATCATGTGAAAATTAAAAAAAATGCGGCTTTATAATTAAAATAAGACTAAAAAAAATATTATTCCCGAAATGTTATATTATATATCTCGTACGTTTTATTTGTATTCAGATCAGTATATTTTCTAAAAAAATATTACAAGAGCTTCTAAAATATAATAATACATTTGGTATTTTAATATGAAAAAGTCAAAGTTACATGAAACCTTATTATTCCAAGGTATTTTAATATGAAAAAGTCAACGTTACATGAAACCTTATTCATTTATTTGATTTATTGTTTATTTGATAAACTTTTATTAAGGCGATACCTATGTACTTATTATTTTTCACTGAGGACGTACGAATGGTTAATACGGACATCTCTAGTAGGCATCCAATAAATTTCACTGGTTTTATGCAAAATAAATACGATTATGTAAATTGGAATATTATAATTTATAAATTTGTTTTAATTTGAGCCCTCCAGATGACACGCACAAGTAAAATATCCCAACCGAAATCCAAGGATTTTACTAAATTTATAATTATATTGCGTAAAAGGTTTCTGCTACTAATGAGGATCAGAGACCCTATCTTTACTAATTTTATTAGCTATGTGATTATAACATGTTGCTAATATGAGGCGTAGAGTTGCAAAACTCGCTCTGGAGGCTTTTACTGTTTATGAGTAAATCGCAAAAAACAATTTTTGTTCCACACTATGCCATATTCAAATTATTTTTAATTTTTAATATATTTATCAATATAATAAGTTTATGAAAAATACCTCAATTTCTAAAGAAACATCTTACTATTTAAAATAAAGCATTTTAAAAAACACACGGAGCGGATTTTGCAACTCATCTTGAAACAGAGCGGGTTATGTTACGCACTTCCATGAACGGAGAGGGTTTTGACAGTCAGTAAACTACGCAAGTGTATATGCATGAACATCGCGCAGAACATAAAAACAACAGTGCAGGCATGTGACGGCTTAATTTGGGTAACCAATTTATAGCTGTCTTTATGAATTAATAATTATTTTTAATTTAATAATTTAAAAAAACATATTTCGGGACAATTTCATGTAAAATAATAATAAAAATAATCAAACGATTCAGATTACAATTACGTATTGTTTTTACGTTGCAGTCTATATGTGTGGTGTTTAGGCGGTGAAACACAGCGCTGGCAATTTTGTTTGAGCTTTTAAAATATTGCATTTCATTCCAAATGTAGCTGTGAACATTATTAGGCTTAAAGATGATTTTGAGTTTCCGATAATGACACAAAAATGATAAAAATTCCACTAACGACTAAAATATACCATTTGGTCCGGAATTTTCGGCAATGATACATTTTTCTGACAGTCAAAACTCATCGTCAGAAGATTGCTCTTCCCTCATAAGAGAGTAAAATCCCTTGGATTTCGTTTTACTTTTTTCTATCTCATCTTTTTCTTATCTTACCCATTCCCGGTATTCAATGCAAGTTGAACATTTATCAGTCAACGGTGTACCAAATGACAAATTGAATTTCGTTTTAAAAATATTTCTGAAATATTTATTTTTTACTTTATTTTCCAATGTAGCATTTACATTTTACATGCGCCACAATTTGTTTATATTTAACTCTGAAGACAGATAAATCCGGCTTTGAGTTTTGTTTCTCAGTAGTGAGGTTCACTTCCCTTCAACATTTTCTTATTCTTCTTAAATTCAATCCGCCTTTAAAGAGCGATTGGTGCCCTTCAACATTTTAATGAAATTGATTACACTTTTGCGCCGTAAAGAAAACTTTTCACTTTAACGATCGCCACCTCTATCAATTCTTTTGGGTTTTGCTCTTTAGATTCAAAATATCTTTTGACAATTCCTTGTACACAATCTCTTCTTATGTTTAAAATTCCTAGGAATGTTTTTTGACATACAGGGATTATTTTTTCTGTCCTCATTTTTCTAAAGTAATATTTTATATTAATGTTTTTCGTTTGAGACTTGTCCTTGTGGGTCGCAACGCTGGTCCCTTTACAGAAATTGACTGGCATTCTGTGTCAATTTACTGGGAGTCATATAGTAGGTACCGTGAAATGCCTTAATATCCACCCCTTTAAGGGAGCTACATTTAAATACATTGGTGTCATGTTCACATTTGGGATATACGGGTAATTTCTTTGATGAAATGATACCTGTAATAAAAATTATAAGTAGTTATTATACTGTGCCTTGTAGGTGTTGGCATTTCAGCTCAGATTTAGAAGCATAGAAAGTTCATAATATGCGTTTCTACCATACTTTGATATCTACAACAGTCTTGTCAGTTACATCATTTGCTATTTATTGAAGATCTAAACGCATAACTTGTTTAAGTTACTTATTCAAAATAATCAATTCATTCTTAAAAAAAATAATGTGTCTAATATGTATCGTGGTGTACCGCCACTGAAGTATTCATGAAATAAACTACAGAATAGAGGAGTAAAAGCCAAAATTGTATTTACCTTTCTTGACTATTCCGTTACGTTTCCATGTGTTTGGTTCACGCGGACGTTTCCTAGATTCTCCAGGAAGAGATTCATTGACACTAATTAAAGTTTCGTCCATTATAATAATCTTATATCACAATAGTTTCACAAGCAAAAATCCAAGAACAAGGGTACGATAAACTGTGGCCATGTTGAATTTCATACAAATAGTTGGTGAATCGCGGCCCATGATTGGTCAGTTCTTCCAGAGAGGATTTCGCAACTCAAGTTTGATTCGGAGCGGATTTTGCAACTTATCCAAATATTTGTTTTAATATTCCAAGGCAATGAAGCGAGATTTGTGACTCAATGTAGTCTTATACGATAGATTTTTTTAAACTCCATCATATGACACTCTCATTTCAATTTTTTGAAAATTCGTCCAGAGCGGGTTTTGCAACTCTACGCCTCATATGTGCGATGGTTTTCTCGACCGTCAGATAATAATTAAATATCTTCTCGGGTATTCTGTGATGGTTTTGGGTTAGTCGTGGTTTAGGGGCATTTTTCAGTAGAGATTGACGGACACGTGTTTTTAATTTTTTTTAAATGAGAACTAAGGTCGGTGTATATTATACAGGGTTATTTGGAAAATATTAATAACCTTGCAGGACTATATTACTGCTTTAATTATAAGTCGAAAATGTTCAAGCAACCATTACCTAATAGTTATGGAGATATGCGACACCTAAGTTTGCATTTTTTCAATATTTCTGACTTATTTTTTGTAAAACGTTAGAATATCATTACAGTAACTTATATCGAATATGAAAAATTCATTCTCTTTAATACAAGTCAAATAAAATAATAAAAACATTCCAATTCCAATTGGAAAACATTCCAGTTGAAATTTCTGCACGGTTTTTATCATTTTATTTAATTCGTATTGAAACGAACAAAATTTTTCGTAATCGAAATAAGTTGTTATAATGATAGTTCAACGTTTTTAAAAAAGTCAGAAATATTGAAAAAAAATGCTTACTTTGATATCGCATAACTCCGTAACTATTGATGCGGTAATGGTTACTTGAAAATTTTCCACTCATAATCAGAGCAGTTATATAGTCCTGGAAGGTTATTTATGTTTTCCAAATAACCCTGTATATGAAATTAAAATCATAATGAAAAAATATCGGTGATAAAATACAACAGGTATAAAATATACATGCATCTATTTGTGCAGGTATTATCATTGATATATATGTTGAATTTAAGATTCTCACGGGTTGAGTATATGGAGGAAAATTTTCTCGGTTATATTGCGAAGGACATCTTCAGGTGGGCGAGGTGACTTTGCCCTAAACTGTCAGCCTTTAAATGACGTGTTTTCACGATTGTACGAGTATAAGAAAGTAGAAAATAAATAATTCTAGTACCTGACAAAATGAATGTAGTAGTATGCAATTATAACAAGAAATATAATAAGAAATTTACAATATTGGAAATTATTGGAAACATTTATAGCTGGGTAAATTTTGTTTAAGCTATATTCATTTTTACCGGTTGGATAAATAATTAAAAATAAACTAACTTGTTAATATACACCTACAAATTGAATTTTGCATTTGATTAATAACATAAATCTCCATAATATTTATTGTGTACAAGAATTTAATTTTCTTTTAGGTACAAAATCGTTATATATAAATGTTTTACGAGTTTTTGTATATAACATTGTAAACTGGTACTTAGAAAAGACCCCAATAAAATCACAGCAAAGTTATGCTAAAAGACGCATAATAAGTTTTGAAAAGATAATATTAAATTATCCTTTAATTTATTACGCTCTGCAGTAGCCAAGCGCAAGCCCCGAGCAGAAATGTAGGTCTTTATTATTTGTTTATGTCTGTGAAGGTAGAATCCGTTTGCTGTGTAAATTGTAATGGCGTCTGTACGGTCCGGTTCCGGTCCCATATCTGTTTCCGGTTTCAGCAAATACTGAAAATGATGGCCAAGCTTAATTACACGAGCGCAAACATAGCAAAATGCGTGTCTGTGTGTTGAATGATTTCAATTGCGCGATTAAAAATAATTTATGCCCTATTTAGCCTTCCCAAGTGGCAGTTAGGCGAGGATTTGCCGCGAATTATTATCAACGTTTCGGATTATTTTAATTAAGGCTCGCGATTTAATTGATACTTGTGCCATCATTGTTTAATAAAATTATTTTTCGTGCGTGCGCGTACGCGGGGGAAGAATATATCACCAAACTCATCACGATACATTACGTATATTAATTATGTACCTACCTGTATATCTTTATTTATTTTATTTCTAAAGTTAACACCTATTAGAATAAAATAAAAATCGTATACATATCTAGATAACAGTGATTTTATATGTAAATATATGTCAGCATGCATGATCATTTACAACTAGGTATATACATTTACATACATATGGAATTTATAAAAAAAGTTAGTGATGAGTAGATGATACCCGCTGGTAAGCGTGTACGATAATTGAGTATGTATATGTGCCCGTTAGGTACAAGTTTTCAACACAGTGCTGGCTAGGCATCGATGTAACAATGATACCATGAGATTATGAACTGTCAAGGAGAATTTAAAACATATATAACTATTTATTCCTTTATATCCCACAATATAAATCAGGTTATAGTATCACTGCACTGCACTTCTTTTATGATACTAGAAGACTCATGAAAATTCTCAATACTTAATTGTAAATTTGAATTATATGAGAGAGCAAAGGGTAAAACAGCTAACAGTATAACTGTCCGATTATTATAACATATATTATTTGATGGAGTTGTAGATATTCCGAATGAATGGGTCCAAATACTTAAAGGATAGAATGTAGAGGATGACCAGTGTTAAGACTTGAACGTGAGTAATAATATTATTATTATTTAGTTATTTATTTTTATTTCAACGGTTAACCTATTACAGTAACAAAGATCTTATACATAACTAAATAACGTAGTGTGCAATAATTAAGTAAATATAAACCCACATACATGAGCATACATACACATATACGTATACAAACATAAATTTATACATACACACATGTATACAAATACATATATTTATACACATTTGCACACATATGAAACCTAAAAAACAGTATCTTTTGTAATAATTATTTTGTTTACTAGGAGATTTAATTATGCAAGAATAAATAATTGAACTGCATTATAAATGTGACTTTAAAATAAGCAATAGGGATACACTTCCGCTCTGACCCAATCCCCTCGCATAAAGAAGGGGTTTTGTCCATCTCATAATTTCATACTCTGTATGGCCCTGTTAAAACAGTAACAACCGTAGAACTTGTATGAAAAGATGTATGAATGTGGCCGAAGCAAAAGCGGTGTGCCAGGATAGAAGAGTGTGGCGTTCAATCCTCTCTGCCTACCCCTGCGGAGAAATAGCGTGATGGTTAGTTAGTTAGTTAGACAAGATATTTTAAAAAAAATGTATCCCAATTAAGGAAAGACAATTATATAAGACAAATATGTATAACAATATGAACAAAGTCATATATACATGTATGTACAAACAATGTTTAATATTTTAAGCATTCACTTTGTGGTCAGGCATTTTAACAAAATGTTTGTTATGTTAGTATACAACCACTTACGGAGATTTGTAGTCTACCGGTTTCTAGACTTATCCGTCTTTTCTTTAGAACAATCACTACACTAGCATACTAGAATACCATGTCTAGTGGTATTCTAGTATGCTACACCGCGAAAACAAGGCTGCGCCGACATTGCGTCGAAACAAAATTATAAAATTTAATAAAATGAAAAGAAATAGTTTTTTTAATTTAATTTTTTTTTTAATTTTGTGATAATAATTACTTCAGAAACATCCTTGTATCTGAACAACTTCTATTGCCAGTACAAAAAAAAAAACAATATTGAACCTTACGTAATCTAACTTAACTAACACTTACTAGAAACTCATTCCCCTCCCTGACCATGTATATTATATACATTACGAACCATTTTATGTTAATGTTAAAGTTATGTTGAAACTGGTTGAATGAAATGTTTTTTTCTGTCATTCCTATCAAATTGACTTATCAATAATTATGTCTTATTTGTGTCATCCTTTAATTGTGGGAGACATTTAACTATTTTTTCTGTATTTTGTCTTACCGACTTTGTCTGTTGGATGACCGAATAAAATAAAATAAATAATAAAGTAAAAAATATAATATTTCATTTTATTTCGCGGCTTTGTCATCGCGGCTTTATCGAGTCATCAAATGGGTGATCATTTACACTCTTAGAATCACACTGATCAATCAAATTTTAAATTATAAGGTATTTTTAAACGTTGCGCTGCGTTGTATCCTCTTGATTGGGTTTTTTATAAATGTAAAAAAGGCTACCGTAACTCCAGATCATTATTATTTGGGGATGCATGAATATTCTTTTACATGGTTTACGTTGTTATTGCAATAAATAATTTCTCAAATATCACTTTTAATCAATTTTGGCATGGTGACAAACAAAGGCTTCCTTAAAAAATTATGAATAAATTAAACATTCGTGATCTCGCATGTAAACATCTGTAAACATGTAAACGCACGTAAACGCATGTAAAAAGAATCTGACATCCGTTATTATAATAATTTGCCGTTAATTTGCCGAAAGAAGTATAACTACAAAAACAAAACTTCATTTCCTTCTTATATATTTTGTTTTTTCTACTTATTTTAAAAATAAATGTTTTAAAGAAACTCGAAAAAACATTTTTTTTATATTTTTACAAAATAAGGTAAAAACACAAGCCTTAAGAGTGATTCTGTATTAGGTTCAGCGTATTCAGTAAATATTCGTTACGAATGCCCGCCTACTCTACAAAAACACAATTATCTTCTAGTAAAGCAACTTAAAGTGAGAATCATTTGAAATGCAAATAAAATGAATTATTTTCGTTAAAAAAGCATAGCTTGTTTTTGAAAGTTTTGTTGAATTTTTATGCAAAATTTAAAGTATTACTTATGCGAACATGTATTTTAAAGCAATTTGGAAGTGACGAATATAAATAAATTTATTTTACGTATGTGAAAATTTGAATACCTTCAATGATCACATTCATACATTAGAGGTGTCATATTTTATTTAATAAGTACTGCATTCCTGTAGTGAATTTGAATAGTTGCCGTATGTATATTGATGTAAACAGTCTCGAATTAATTAATTAGTATTGAAATTTGGTATCAATAACCGCAAAAGACTTTGTAGTAGCATAATTAGGAAAACACTTTGCATAAACCACTATTTATTAAATCATCAACCTGATGAAGGGACCATTGGCCACAAAACACTTTAATAATAATTCAATGAATAATTGTTTACACGAAGTGTTTTTTTATTGATAGATATTTGGTTTATTTTTACTTCCTTTATTTTACTCTTAGCGTCTGCGGTTTGTTGTCTGCCGGAAAAATTTTGGATCGATTTTTAACCCTTTTCCCGTGATCCAATCGAGCTGAAACTTTGCAGGCAGACTCGTGGCTATGATAAAAACAACCTTTTTCCGTCAAAATAAATAATAATTATAGTATAATTTTAGATTCTTCGAAATTTTAATGTTTTTTTCAAATTGGAATCAATACAAATGAGTAATGACCCCGACGCGTGCTGTAGGCACAAAACCTGATTCAATGAGAAAGGGAGTATAATGAAAACCTGGTTTTTATGGGTTAGTTTTTTATAACAATTTGAACAAAGAATGCGAGATGGAATATTTCGTTACGTGTAGTTAACTTTAGTACGAAATGATGACAAGGAGATGGTCGGAATTACAACTTCGCTGATAGCTCACGCTTCACGCAGCAGAATTATTGAAAAACAGAACTGAAAAGCTTTTAGGTATATAGGGGATGGGACAAGTTGGTACAAGGACAGGAAAATATTATATAATCACACCTTTATAAATATCGAACATACAGAATCTGTTATAAAAAGTCCCTACAACATCTGTTTATGATCAGGTCACGTTCTAAACTTGTGTCAGAATTTGAATAAATCAAAAATGAAATGAAAATTATATTTCGAGATAAATTCTCAACCAATTCCGAAGATTTGATCCTTCAGTGAGCAGGTGTTGATCTGACTGCAATATTCGCCCCACCCTTCTCCCTCGCCCCCTTTACCTCCCCCTCCGCGGCGGAAGAGGAGACCCGTGACCGCAGGACGTCTACTTGCCACCGCCGCCAAATTTTCGTTATATTTCAGTAAGCCGATACTTTGGATATGAATTAATTATAATTTATACCTGAATTTGCCTGATTTATGATTATTCGACTTTAAAGTTTTAACCCTTCGGAAACGGCCCCCGAATTGCATGGAAAGTTTCCCGGTTCGGAGGAATTTATGCTTCGAGACGGTTTATGTAGGCTTTACTAAGCCATCTCTTTTAGGAAAGCTTCAACTTTACATCAACAACTTTCCTTCTTGCAAAACTTTTTTATAACACCACAATGAAACAATATATTATTTTGTGACGATCATTTAATGGTTACCTAAGGATTTTTTTTTCTTTTGCATGTCACCCCAAAATAATATTAATAGATTAAGTTTAATTATAATTTATTTTAATTTCATTTTAATTGTTTATATTTGTTTGTATAAAAAAATATTCAAAACAATGAAAAATGACATAAAATCACACGTAATAAATATATATTAACATTTTATTAGAATAGTTTAGTATTTTTTTATGTAAAAAAAAGAGTCAAAGGAAATAATAATAAAGATAATCATATAAAATACTAAAGATATTTTTAATTTAAATATTTTTATTCTAATCATTATATATATACATAAAAGAAAACCGTGTTTTCCTGCCCGCCGTATTTTCTTCACAACCAGCCACTACCACCCTCCGTGGTTATGGTGGTAGATAGCCCTTGGTGTCACATCGAAAGTATTCGAGATTGTTGGGGGTGGCTGAGGGTGGGTGGGAGTGGGTGAAGAAAATGTGCTTTCTGGTACATTGTTTTATTAATGGACGGCCGCGTGTGCTTCAGATTGTTTCAGAATGAGCCCTTCGACTATTTAGGTGAGTTGAGAAGGTTCCAGAACGTTCAATAAAGCTCTAGAAAGTTCTGGAAGGGGAACGTTCTAGAAGATTCTCGAAAGTTCGAATAAGGTTTCAAACTAAGTGGCGGAATGTGTCGGTGACTTTAGAAGGTTTCAGAACGTTCGACATAGTTCTAGAATGTTCTGGAAGGAGAACTTTTTATAAAATTCCCGAAAGTTCTGTAAGGTTCCAATAACAGGTGCCGAAACCAACAAAAAAGAGACGTCAACACAATTCTATGCTCACCGAATTATGGTCTCGGGCAGAGCCGGGCCCATCAGCTAATGGATTATATTTTTTTGCATATATCAGTATAAATGACCTAAAAATACACAAAATTATTTATAATGAAATTTTATATTAAAGATATAAATTGTATATTCAAAATAATTTAGCTCTAATGAATATGCGGTGGTTCAGAGCGGTCGTGACTCTAGCCGCACGCATCGAGCGATAGCCACCAATCAGGGGCTCGATGTGGTTAACCAGGTCCCGGTCGCCGATAGGTACATTTACTCTGTATCACTCGCAAGTAATATTTCTGTGCTCAAGGCCACATATGTAAATTATTGCCAGTAAAATACCACAATTAAATCGTGAGTATAATTTACGCCCTTTATCCATCTACTCATCCTGCCTCTGCTGAACCATATCACACGTACTATGCGCCACACATACGGTACACGTCACGTGCCGATACAAGAAGATGCCTTTGGACAGGTGGGCATTTCCTTCTCAAACACTTATACACATAACCTGCCATAAATATATTATTTAGCAGCCCTATTAGTCCAGGGCACTGTGTACAAGTGACGTACAGGAGTGTTGTATTCGATTCCCAGTGAGGTCACAATATATCTACATATATAATTTTCATGTCTGGGTGTTTTTGTAAAAAAAATAATTAAATTAGACTTTTTTTTTTGAAAACCTATGTAAATAAAATAACATGGTTGGACGCAGGATAGTCAAAAAATATTTCTTACATTACAAGTAAAAGTTTTCTGTATTATTTAAATGTAAAATATGTACTACATAAACACAGTAAATGTATTAAGAATATATACTTGCTACTTCACACAAGTAAAATAATAATTTCGTTAGAATTTTTCTGTACGTTTAAAATTAAACTTATTTAACCTCATATAAATAAAACATTCACAAACAGGCGTGAAAATCAAATTTATAGTTTGTACGGTTTGTGTGCACATTCGCCAGCAAAATGTGTT
This sequence comes from Agrypnia vestita, assembly GCA_016648135.1. Taxonomy (NCBI): domain Eukaryota; kingdom Metazoa; phylum Arthropoda; class Insecta; order Trichoptera; family Phryganeidae; genus Agrypnia; species Agrypnia vestita. Next base: position 205,876 of record JADDOH010024209.1, read on the forward strand.
CATTTCAATTCAATCACTCTTAAAAGCTTTTAGGCGCCGAGACGATAGAAACACTCATGACAGTTGGAAACTTAAACACATTTACTTCCTATACATGTGTAAGTGTACGAAATGCAGATCTTTTATATCTAAATATCGTATTATGTCTGCAACTTTAATTTATATTAATCTACGTTTAAAAAAATATAAAAAATAAAGATATACATTTGTTATTTTGTATTGATGTGTCTCCAATGCAAAATAATGCATTTGATTAATTATAAATATACGGCCTTTATTTTAAGCTATTGTATGTAAATTTATGTATTGTATGTATATAAAAAAGTGCTATTAAATGGCAAAGAGAAGGCTACCTTGAAGTTATTTTTAAAGAGTTTGACTATTTCGTATGAATATAATTAACATGTGCTTCGTAGAATAATGGTGGGAATACAGAGAATAACATAATTTTCGACTCGAGACAATCTCTGAGATATGGGACAAGTCTACTCCCATATGACTACTTCATAAATTTACCATTTCACTCGTTTTATATTAAAAATAGCTAATAATTTCAGCAGGAACCCAAAAATTAGGAAATAAATATGTACCACGGGGATGTATTTTCGGGTCAATGTTATTCTTAATATACATCAACGATCTCATACATTTTAAAATTAACAGAAACATAACTACCTTAATCATGATATCGTCCCCATATTTCGCGACAAAAAGTGAAGTAAACTCATTCAATTAGCTGCAAATGATTAAGGTGTGTTAAAAGTTAGATGCAAAATTTCTTACATTAAATATTTACAAGACAAAACACCATTCAGCATTTCACAATCATTGAGATCAATTTAATGTATAAACCATTTGAAAAACGCAAAAATGTCAAGCCTGATAAAAGCAACCTGTTATTTATTCAAATATTAGGTAGCTAAATATCTCGGAGAAGTTTGTGAAGAAAATTTAAAATGGGACAAAAATTTTTGTTTTTCAAAAATAATAAGTAAACATTTTTTATTCCGTATTAAGTATTTTTTAAGTTTATTTATTCCGTATTAAGTATTAATTAAGTATTTTTTATTCCGAAACATAAGAAACATCGGAAGTCAAAAAATATGTACCTACTATACACTCTGCCAAACAAAAATACAATAAGGGATAATTGTAAGGGAGTGTGCATCTTATATATACAAAATATATTAAATAACTAACTATTTAGAGCACAAAAGGCAAAAATAAAAGTTACACTTTACTCGCCCGTTCGAATGAGCTCAAAATTAATTTTCAATTATAATGTAATATAATATAATATAAATTATGAAATAAAAAAGTAGTATTCATGCTCAATAGTCAGAGATCCAATAAAAATTCTACTAAGTTGTCAGACTGCCAATGTAATAAAAAAGGTACAAAAAATATTTAAGAACCTTATTTTAAAATAGATAAAATAATAATGCAACTAAATGGTAAAAAAAGAACTTATGACTTATACTTCATGATAAAAAAGAAAAATTAAATAATGATGTCTTCATCATCCTTCTTATACTCGAATATATGTATGCCCCCCAATTTTAAACACGAGAATTAAATTCTCTATTATATTTAGGTAAGCGTTGATACTCTTAATCTGTTTTTCGAGTATATGATATGTAATTAACACCATTATGTACAATTCAATTAAGTAAATAAAAATATTAACGAGCGCTTAAATACCTAATCTTTTAGCAAAATTTTCGCATATTATACCCGCTGTAACATAGAATTATGCTAGTGAGGGCTATTATTATCATCAAAAATTATAAAATGTTATTAAAAAACGCACTCAGTTAACCATAGCATACATTATTTAAATTTATATCAACCTATCTCATTCCGTGGATACCGCCATTAAACATTAATTACATAAAAAAAAAACAATTGACAGAGAATTCCAAATAAAGATTAATTTAATTTATTTTCGAATTAAATTTTTCATTGCTATCATTACCTTAAACGCTTTGTATTGTTAGAAGAATGTACGTTAAATTAGAAAAATAAATTAAATATAAATTGATTACAGCACCATTCGTGTAAAGAAAGTAATTTGCAATATATCTTATCGCATGTAGGATGAGTATTAGCGTGATCTTAACCGGATCTTGCAGAGAGCTGGAGGAAATATCTCACAGATAGAATTACGTGTTTCGGCGAAGATATATTTTTCTCGGAGCTCGGACTGCTATCAAAATGCTTAACCAACGTTTCAGATAAATTTTTGAATTTTAATAACATTTCTTAAGAGCATTATTATTTAATCTTTATCTTTTCGAAGTATATACTTTTTTTTTCCTTTTACTAATATATTTTTTCTCCATATGCATGTGTCTGTGTATAATAACAATTCAAAATTGCAATTAAATAATTTTATACTTAAAATCAGGTATTCCTAGGTGAATATCTGTCTCTGGATAGACTTGAACATTTAGTTGAAGGAATAATACCAGGCCGTTATTATTTATTAGTATCTATTATAGTCAGGGGGGGCATTGTGGGGTCCCTTAGGTTTACCTGCTGTTAATATTATGAGCCGCCTTTTTATTTGAGTTGGTCACCCAATATTTTGTGCATCATTCGATATAAAAATTATGATTGCTGCTAGATCAACGAGGAAGCTTACCGCGTTTTAGGAGTAATTTAATTCACTTTGCCCCATGGGACAACCTAGGGAGATAGTGATATTATTCATACTTATATATATTTAGTGAAAACCAACTTTATTTTAGAATATTTTAAGTATGTATGTTAAATATTTTAAGAACACAATACTGAATTATATCCGCAGGGGGATAACACTAATCAAGATATACTATAGATGTCTCATAGAGACGAAACTATTTTTTATATGGGATAGGGCTTCGAACGACTGGCTTAAATGATCACTTGTAAAGTTCACCAATTCAATCTATGATAGACAACCACATCTATCAAATTTTTGAAGTTGTTTACACATATGTTTAACAAGCACATCTTGTTACGTATATGTGTTGTATTTATACTACCGCCACCTACAGTCAGAAACTTTGTCATTCCCATAAATCAGTACAGATGTCGTCATTGATAATAAGTTATGTATATTTTTATTGTTTTTGAGTTTTTTTTAATGAGATGAACACTTAAAAAGACTTCCATGCCTACTTTCCCATATACAAAAATAGTTTCGTTTCTATGAGACATCTATATCTTGATTTACTTTATTTTAATTTTAATGTACTTAATAGGTCACTAACGATACTGATAGTCCTGGCGGATTGGATATGGATATTTCACATAAAAATTGTAGCAATTAAAAGCGAACACATGTGCATGTGGTTAAATTAAATTAAGTATTTTCTTTTTCATCAACTTAATAATTACAAAATATTTTAATATTTAGTAAATTTAACATGAGAATACAAAGTTATAGTTTGAATTATATTTCATAACAAATGTTGCACGTCAAAAATAAATAATGGACCGTGTTTCAGAAAAAAACTCTTCCCGGGAGTCGCTAGCGAAGTTACTGCCGAAGCGTAAACCACAGGAAAAAACTTAAAGAAATGTAGTGTGTTAACTGAGTCCGTATATATTTGACACTCGCCCCTAAACATAAAAAAAGTGTCTGAGCTGTCTTATAATATTAACCTTTAATATCGAAGTTGGACATTTATGGCCGACAGTGAGTAAAAGTTTTTAACTTATAAACTTCTTTCGGCAGTGGATTTACGAAAAAGCTCACATCGTTCACCAGTCGTTAAAAGCTTGCCGTAGCGTTGTATGGGGAAAGTTTCAAAAAGCTCTTGTCACTGTGAAAGTTTGCAAAGATTTCGTAATATTTTGTCCTTAAATAAACCGACAAAAGTTCAGGTATATTTAAAATTTTGGACATTGCTTAAAGCAAGGTCGGATGAGACAGGTAATCAATTTCTAAACAATATAATACTCACATTAAATATGCCATTGAAAATATAATTATCAATTAGTAGTTAATCAATATAAAAAAATTAAACGAGATTAATGTAATATCATTGAAAAATTTGGTAGACACTTTATGATGCAATATTATAATTTAAAATATGTTAATATAAAACACAAATTACTTTGTTTTCACCACTTTATTAGATTAAGAAATCTACAAGTTTCGAGAACAATGTTCTCTTCCTCAGGATTATTGTGTACTAAAGATGTTTAATGTGTTACGGTGAAGGATCGGTTGATGGGGTAGGTGAGGGGAGGGGGGGGTTCGAGGTGTTAATTATTATGGGTCATTTGGACAATGTGGAATGTTAAGTGGAAAAATATTCAAAATAGGATTATGCAAAAATTTCGTCGTAAAAAGAACACACGTAATGAATAACCAACAACCAAACCCTATCCCAAACATGTTACCAATAATTTCAGATCATCAAGATCATTTTACTACATATCCAACAACCTATCCCAAACATGTTACCAATAATTTCAGATCATCAAGATCATTTTACTATATATTTCATCATAATCTTTGTAAATTTTGTAGTCAAAATAATTATGTTCAGTTTTTATTATCTTGAAGTAGGAAAAAGATTTTTCAGAAACCTATTGATATACACCACCATGAGGCACCTAAAAATATATTTTCATTAAAAAAAAATCCGTATCTATTGCAAAATATATAAAATAATTATTTTATTGTTTCATATATAAAATTATTTTTATTATTGTTAACAACATACATTGGTTTATATTTTTCAATAAAAATTATTATAAAATTTCAAAGTGGGGGAGTTATGTACTGGCCTGCAAAGATCTTTCTCAGTGGCGCACGCAGCTTTTGGAGATAATCATGTCTCCAGGGTTTGAGCGAAATTAAAATGTTATTTTTTCTTGATTTAATTTCTATGATGTAGGAAATCTAAAAAAAGTTTTTTTTTGTGCAAATGAGATCAGTTTGAAAATAATTTTAAATATTAACTTTTAAAAAGTTAAAAATTCATAATAAGCAAATGGTGCTCCATACCATATAAGTCGTTAATTCATTGACACATTCATTGACAAGTATGAACAAAATAGAGTTTCGAGTAAATCGCAAAAGAAAAAAGTAATTTGTTTAATTCTTTTGAAATTTTTGAATGAGTAATAAATTAAATTATTGTTAAAACTTCAAGTTATAAGATTAAGATATTATCATTGGGTGGGGAGGATCATATAAAACATCATTAAATACACTCTCTATATCACAAAAAGCAAAATTAGAGTTATTAAAAAAAACCCACCCTAACAATCGATTTTCTCAAGAATTTTGCGTGCCTTCTGTTATGGAAATTCAAAAAAATATATAAAAAATTAAAAAATATATAAAAAATACTAAAAAGTACGCACAATCTTTAAAGAAAAATATATAATGGATTCGTAACTTTCAGGTCAACAAGATTATTTCTAAATTTAAAAACGTCCAAATATAAAACAAGCGCAGGCCAGAACCACTATTCCTTTGTAGGAACTAAAACTAAAACTTAACTTAACTGAAACTTTCAATTCTTTACCCGAAAAATTTAAAAAAAATCAACATCTTACGTCATTTAAAAATGAACTAAAAATATTTTAAAAAAACTTGAAATTCCAATGAGCTTCACAATATGTTTAATTATTTTGTTTTTCAATATTCATAACACCTTATTATTACAATTTTAATATCCATAAAGTGAACTGATGTGATTACACCTCCCATAAGCACGAGCGTCAGCTTTTTTTTTGGGTAATACGTTTGTATTGTATGAATGTATTATTGAATTCATTAAATTGTGTATTAAGATATAAATATGATAAATAAATAAATAACTTTAAATATTTTTGCAATCAAATATAAAGCTTATTAACAATTTAATTTAATTACATTTTGTAGAAACAATCTATTTGACATGAATGTAAAGGAAAACACGATTGTTTGCTAAATTAGCTTTTCCCTTTTCTGGAGCGATACAATGAAGAAAGATGTGCGAAAATTATGGTTATAAAAAATACCCTTCCGGCGAGGCTTCTGAAATAACCCAACCATTTTCCGAAAGCGTTTCTCCAAATTGATTGCGTATAGCACCACTATTTTTCCACTTCAGAAACACTCAAGTGCCTTCCTGAGAAGAATAGTAATATGTTTTGTAACAGAAATACAGGACACAACGTTTATTCTTACATAGAGAAATATGTGTGCAGTCGACAAAACTCTTCGTTGATTTTTAGTCAAACGAGTAATGTAAGATTACCTCAGAAATATGTTTCATGGGAATGACGTATTTTCTAAACACAAATGGTGTTAGCGTAGTCGTTATAAAAATTCAAAAGAAGGTAGATAAACCAATATTTACAACATCCAAAAAATTGAAGGATATGTGGGTGATCTTGGACGGAGTCGGTGAACGTTACGTTGTGTAGTGATTAATCACTTAAGCCAGCCTCAAAGACAAGTCGTCAGCCCTATAAAACCCACAAGTCCGTATATACTTTCCCATATAAATACCTTCGTCTCTGTGAGAAATTTATAATTTATCTTAATTAAGATAAAAATGTACTATTTTTTAATGTAATATTACTGAATAGAGAGATTTAAGTACTATGTAAATAATAATATCTAAAATGTTCACAATACTTTAAAGTTACTTAAACCTCTAACAACAAATAAAAATTTCTTAAATCAGGGACAAATAATTTTATCAATGTTTCACCCACTTTCAACAATTACTATGAAATTAGGCAGAGAGATAATATATTCCAGATGATAATGTAATAATCACAAAATCAGTTTAGTTATTCAAAAAAAAAAAGAATTTGAAAGTTTGAGGCGTTATTTTATCGAACATTGTAGATGCCAGTAAGATTTGTCGGCTTATATTATTTTAAAAGTGTTGTTTTTGTTTTGAGATTAATAGCAAATGTGAGGAAAACTAAAAAGTAGAATATTATAAAATAATAAAAAATAACTAAAAAGGAAAAATATTTTATTTAACAGCCATAGTAGGTATAGAGTGGTAACAGTATATACCTAAATCTATACCTATAACACTCAATGTCTGTCTGTCTGTCTATTCTCTATATAAATCCACACCGTTGTCCGATGCGATTCAAATTTTGCATACTTATGCTTTGGGATAGGCAACATGTCCCCCCTATTCTCATACCCTTCCCCTCCCCCTGACATATTTTCGATGCAAATCTGTACCGTTTGACCGATCGGACTCGAAATTTGAAAACTTATTCTTTAGGACACAGCGGGTAACATAGGCGACATTTCCTCCCTATTTTCATACCCCTTCCCCTCTGTCTGACTTATTTTCTACGCAAATCTGTACCGTTTGACCGATCGGACTCAAAATTTGGAAACTTATTCTTTAGGAATCGGCGGATAACATAGGCAACATTTATCCCCTATTATTTTAACCCTTCCCCTCCCCTGATATATTTTATAGGTAAATCTATTTTTCTTTTCTAGCAGTAAGTTGTCTTGTAAGATAATAATTTCTCTGTGTAAAGCGCCCTTGAGGTGAGTATTTCGCGAAAACGGCGCTATACAAATTATCCAATTATTATTATTATTATTATTTCGGCCGACTCAAAATTTGGAAACTTATTCTTTAGGAATCGGCGGATAAAATAGGCAACATTTATCCCCTATTATTTTAACCCTTCCCCTCCCCTGATATATTTTATAGGTAAATCTATTTTTCTTTTCTAGCAGTAAGTTGTCTTGTAAGATAATAATTTCTCTGTGTAAAGCGCCCTTGAGGTGAGTATTTCGAGAAAACGGCGCTATACAAATTATCCAATTATTATTATTATTATTATTTCGGCCGATCGGACCTTAAAATTTGGAAATTTATTCGTTAGGACTCGGCGGGTAACATGTGCGACATTTCCCTCCTATTCTTTTAACCCTTCTCCTCCGCTTATATATTTTCGATGCAAATCAATACCATTCGAATCGAACCTTTGTTTACCCTCACATATTTATTTTAAACTTAATCCATAACCCGCGCAACGCCGGGTAAGGACAGCTAGTAGGGTTATAATAATACTATAATTTAGACACAAAATCTTTTTTTTGGATGTTTTGAAATTGTCAGTAGGCAGTTGTTTGGTCTGTTGTGGTAGGTCGTTGTACAGTTTTAATCCTTTGCAAATTAGTCGTGACTGTCCTGTTTTTATTTTGACGTGTGTTATAGGATAGTTTTGAGCCGTTATAGTGTTGGTGTTTTTCGTGTGTTTTGTGTAATTTAATGTCTTCGTCTTCGTCTTGTATGAGGTATAAGAAGCAAAAAAGCATAATTCTCAATTTAATAATGCTCATCATAAATGTTATCAAAACGCTACGCTACGTTAGTTTAACAAATTAATAAGAAAAGGATTAATTTTAAAATGGGAATACATATTAAAATTGTATTACTTTGATATTTAGCGGCTACCAAAAATGCTGTGTTACCAATTCCACAGTAATGAAAATTATTTAGGGATTTGGGCTTGTGAGAGATTATCTCAGACAAATATATTTCACCATGATAATTTTATACTATAATAAAAATCATTGAATAAAACGAAATGAAATTCAATTTCATATATAAAATCATAGTAATCCAAGCCTTATTTATAAATATTTGTCGTAAATACTGTTTGTTGTGTTTGTGGTAAGTGTTTTTGTGGTTTTAACCAAATTGTGGTTAGACTTATTGAATTTGTTAATGTAACCATTTTAGTTTATTCTTAACTTTTACATGTGAAAGTTATCAAAATATCATAATATTTATATACAGGTAAAGTCAGTCATATCCAAAAACATTTCCAGTAATTTCAGATATTATATGTTATTTTCCTTTATACTTTCATCAAACTGTTACATTGTTTTATTATATAGTGTATATTACTTGTACATACATAAAATACACGTACACTTACGTATTTTGACGAGAAATGTCAAGACATCTGTTAAATTATAAATATCGGAAACATCAGTTTTAATCCAATATTTAGACACTTTGCACGAAGAAATTTGTTGATATGTGCCAAACAAACTAATTTCTACCAAATTTTAAAATAATCCTAGTGCTTATTTTATTATTGTTGTAAAGATAACATATACAATGGAGTTTATATTATCTTTACAAAGAACATTAAAATTTGAATATGGTTATGATAGAAATCCTGTAAAAATCAAAACAAAAAATTAAGCAAGATTATTATGTTGAATAATGAAAATAAAATCGTTCGCAAAAATAAAATATCTTTTTCATTTTCAAAAAAGTAATGAAGAACTTACCAAACAGGAAAAACAGGACCCTCCACAGGAAGTTGCCGTCCGCCATTTTGCCGCTTTCCTTACGTTTCACTGCTGGTTCCGATAAACTTCATCAATACAGTGTTTTTCTTAGTATCTTTCAGTTTGTCCGCCAGTAAAATTAGCACTGATGAGTGCTGGAGTAATCATATTACCGCGCTTTAAAGTTTTTAAACCTGGAACAAAATAAAAGTGAACAAATTAAATCATATATTTGAAGAATAACGAAGAATTTAAAACAGAATTTGATACGGAAGAATTTGACACGGTTGTAGATTATGCTAATTATTCACCAAAATGTCATCAGATAGCTGAATGCGAGGTAGTTCTAGAGAATATTTATTTGGACGTGAATGTGACTGGTGAAAATGAGCAGGAATTTCCAAGACGCTGGTGCCAGTGGGCAGGAATTTACAAGATGCATTTAACAGGCTCGTGTTATTATGGATCAACTAACGGAAATATGGAAAAACAGATGCATAAATTAGTTCACATACATCTTATTTCCAATATTTATGTATGCAGTAGAGACGGAGAATCTTGGATAGTTCGCAATAATGACACGCATGAGATAGACACCTTAAAGATATACAGCTAGAGAAGGTAGTTACAAGAAAGTCCAATTACTAAATAATCAAATATAAAATAAATGAGAGAGAAAACAAATTAAAATATTTATTTAAAGAGATCACGGCCACTCAGAGCTTTCTGGCTTATGTCTTCTAGGATATTATGAAGTGTTTTTACGACCTTTCTAGCCAACGTTTCGGATCCCCTTATAGGGTGATCACACATCAGCCCTGATGATAGACTCTGCAATGGGATCCACAGATCCCAAAAACACGGCATATTTTATTAATCAGAAGACACAAACCAAAAGATACTTATTTTAATTTTCAAAACAAAGAATTGAATGTCTGATATTTCATATTTAATATATCTAGATTTCTGATCGCCTTTATAAAAATTAAAATATGATGCATTTATTAGTACACTATTACAAAGCCATTATTAGCAAGTAACTAGGTACATATTCATATCTTGCCAATTACTTTTTGCCGGCGATTGCTTGCACGAGAGATTAAAAAATATTAGTCTAGCAGTTCAATCGCTTTGATGCTTAGAAATATTTTATGTGAGTAACTAAAATATACACAGAACGTAAGATATTATTTAGTTTTTCATTTTAAAATAAGTTTTTAATTGATTGACCTTATATTTATTATCAGATCCAGTACACCACTACACACAATAAATAAATTTTCACACACCTATTTTATTCAGAACGTTTCACAGTGAATTTATTTTATTTTGAAAGCGTAAAATATATGTACAGATGTTTTGGTTTATAATTTCTACTGACGGGTAAGTATAAAAACCATAATATAATTGCGTGATGTTACTACAGTTTCAGCCACAGCTGAATATATTTGTTGGCAAATCTAAAATGTTTTTTTGATATTTGTTGTCACTGATAAAACATGTCAGGAAGACACGAAGATAGAAAACAAATTAATTCGTCATATTTCAGTGGCATTCCCAAATTATGTTAAAAATAATCATTATAATAATAATTACGTTTTCTGTTCATTTGTCCGTCCATCTGCCTGTCCTCAACTTTGTATAACGTCCGTTACTTAATTTATAAAAACTTTTTTTTTCTTCCAACCAGTAAGTTCATGCCGAACGTTGGACACGAGAGTAAATGTATCACATTTCACCATTTATTATTAACGAGTATTCTACAGAATTTAAAAAAAATACTCAATTATCAATTGCTTCAAAAAATTGATCGATATACTTGAGTATCGAATACTCAAATTGGACACTAGATATTACTTACCCCTTTAACAGCATGACAAGATTTTATCAATTTTTCGTGCAATTAAATGTGTCAAAGAAACTAATACCTAGAAAATGAGATTATTCTGGGCACAATTTTGGGCTGCAGAAGACCTGGAAGAGTGCCAAAAGGATGGATGGCTTGAGAGAAGACGCTGGAGGTAGCTGAGAGGATCTAGAACAACATTTGTGGAGGTACTTTAAGAGCCGAGTCGTCGAATTGAGGCCACAATATGTGTCAATGCTTTTTTTGTCTTGCGCTCGTGGGATTGCTTGAAGTCACTGGTAGTTCAATCATTCTTTGCAATGTTTTTCTATTTGAATTTTCCCTTTTCTTTCTGCAGGCCCTCTTTCCTCTGACACTAATAGATTAATTGTCTTTGACATTAACTGTTAAGGCATACAAGCCGACTCAGCTGAGTTTTTTCTACATGGAGCAACAACAGATTCATCCCAAGATCCTCTAGGATTTGATCCTGTTCTGGAAATTATATATAATTGTAGTAGTGGTCTTCGATTTCATTTATTTCTGTTTTGAGTTATCTAGATATCTATGGACATAAAATTCTCTACGTGTATGAATTACTGCGAATCAATTTTTTGTATCGTCGCACCGACATCGACGGGTTTTGATTCCCGCGTGAGTCAAAAATTTAATACAGGAATATTTTAATCGTAATTCTTGTTTAAGATTTCATAGCCGGCTAGCAGAAGAAAAGGAGTGGACTGAATGGAAGACCACGAATACGGCGAACCACCGGTAGAATTCGGCGAGAGTTAATTATACATTTCTACAGAATTTTTGGTATCCAAATTTATTAACAGAGAACCCAGAGTCAGGAATACTTTCGACTGATTTTGACTTAAAAAAATTTAACGTCACTCCTGCTACTTTTTGTAGGTGTCTTTTATACAGCCAGAATCTCTAACTTTTTTCAATGTCAGTATCCTAAATTGTTGGTCATAGATCTTGAAAACTACCTGTTTTGTCATTGCTTAGTTCTAATTTTCTTATTATTGAACTAAACTTTCGATGGTCACTATAAAGTGACCATCGAATGTTGCTTCATGAGCCTCCGCCGTTACAAATTCCTAGTTTAATCGCGCGTGAGTTTAAAAAGTAAATATCATCGTTATTTAATATAATTATTGAAACTGTTCTATTTACAGTAATTCACAGCATTTACAGCAAAACTAGATTCGGATCTTGCACATTTTTGTTTTAATCAAAAATATTTCATAATATTAGATATTCTCCTCTGAGAGGTCTTTCTTCACCAACATTTATCAACTCAATTAATGAGTGTTCGCGGGATTGTTCGTTTACTTTATAATTAATAATGTTTTCTGAGAAACCTTCAAGCGTGGTGAGTCAGCTTTTAGTAATGTCGCAGGTACACTTTTGGCTTCCTAAAGGGGTGGTTGATTCTATCGGTTCAATTAAAATTAGCCTTCGGTGGAGAGGCAGGGAAACATTGTTTTATCCGAGAATTTCTCAAAACGTTAATCAGTGAATAATTATTGTGCAAATTAAAATTTTAAATCAATATTTTTTTAAATAAATAAAAACACTTTTCTTTGTATTAAAACATGATTAAAAACTATGATAAAAACTTTTTTTAACTAAATCGTGGTTTAATGCAAAGAAAAGTATTTTTATTTATTTTAATATGTCAAACCACAAAGTTATTGCTTTGTACCAAAATCAATATTTTTTACTACTGAGTTAATAGTAATAATTGTGTAAAGATAATTCAATAATAATTGTGTAAGGATAAATTCACAGATCGTGTTGACTGAGCGCGGCATTTTGTGCTGCTGATTCGCAATGCTGAAGAAATTTTATATCTAACCTTAAATCAATGATAACGTTTTCATTAACATGCATCGTTAATTTGTCTTTTATTAGTCGATTCGATATTTTGTAATTCGTATATTGAAAATGGGGGCACTTACCAACGTGACGCAACGCCCTTTGAGACGTCCTGTTAGTGACTGAGTTGACACGGAGAATCAACGCGATACACTCAAAACTTCGAAAGAAAAAGCAAAAAATGTCCGCCGTGTTAGTCGAAACGACTAACAGTAGCCTTCTGATTAATGAGTATATATTTATTCAACCCTGATGAAGGGTCAAGCTTGAGCCGAAACTAATTGGTTTTTATATTAAAGTAAAGTTACAAATAAGGATAAATAAAGATGCTTAAATGGAATAACAGCTTTAATTCAATTTAGAATTCCTTGTAACATTATTTTGTATTTAATCTTTTTTAAGTTACAAACAAATTGTTAAATATTTTTCTTTGATTTGTCTAAAAATGTCAAAAGGTAAGGTTTTGATATTCAACTACTCGATTATGAGACATGAGGGTTTAAAGAAATAAGCAATTAGCTGTATGTTTTTTTAAAAAAAAAAGACTGACCTATCGTTTTAAAGGTCAAATCCTTGCCCTCTCTCCTCAAATTGATTTAAATTGTCAAAATATGATTATAAAAAAACTGTCGACTTGAGTTTCAAAAAAATTCTTCTTCTTGTAGTGTTATTGGTTTTCGGACGTTAGTAATCATTTTGGCAATCATAATCTCGCTAGCAATAGCTTGAAATAGTTGGACAGTGGATTTCTCGAACATTAAGTTTTTCAGGCAGGATCTCCTTCATCTATCAGGACCTCTTCTGCTCGTAATTTCGCCTTGAATGATAAGGCGCAGGATCTGGTTCTCTGATTCAATAAGATGTAAGATCTGGTGATCTGCTCATTATTTCGCCTGACCGACTCGTCATACGGTCAAAATATGGCAATTTACGGGGTTTAGTTAATTTCAGGATTTATTTTTCCTTAATTCAATTTAACGTTGTTTCGATGACAGAGTGGAATTTCATTATTAAAACAATTTAATTGAAACATTAAATTAGAACTAGAACTGCCTCTGAAGATAACCTAACCAATCCCAAAATTTTAAAGCACTTTATTAAAGCAATTAAAAATATAATAAAAATACATATATTATTACACAACAGTGGATTAAAGCTTAGGTTAAATTTAATTGTTTTTTATTTATTTTAACTTTCGCATCTAAATCATTACATTTTCATTAATTTGTAACCCTATTAATCCAGCTTTTTACAGCAGAAACCATACCTAGATCCATATCTAGAACGCTTAAAGTTACTTTAGCATTGTTCCAGTGGGTATCCATGATTTAAATCCATATAAAATAACAGGGAATACATATAATCTTATTCTCTTCCGTGAATTAAGGTGTGGATCACGGCTGCATAATACCCTTTTTATACGGAAGACGGAAGCTCCACTTTGCTTTTTACCACATTTAATTTGCATCGAAGGGTCCAAGTTTTCAAAAAAGTTCATTTAATAATTAATAAATATCGTATACAAAAATGTTGTTATATTTTACTTGATACAGTAAGAATCTGTCTCCGTAAGAAAACATTCTAGTAACTTTATTGTGCTGTTAAGCAGCCAATTCTACTGCTCAATGTACCTGGTGTCTAAATTTGCGATATTTAAAATTACTGAGCATTTAAAAAAAAAATATGAATCACAAAAGCGGAAAGGTCTACGAACTTAATTAACACACGCACAATATAAATTTCCTCCTCAAATCTTGGTGCGCCACACTTCAAAATGGTGCGAATTATTTTGATCTGTAGAAAGCAATACATTCCTAAATAAGTAAAATTAAATTTTGTTATGCTACAATCTACCAGAATGCTCCAAGCTGCAAGGCCATTCTAATTTTGAAAAAGCATTGAATAAATTGATGAATTGATAATAGTGACGAAATCAGTTCGTTTATAATATTCTGCCATATTAAAAAAAATGCGGTATTTGTAACTGCCCTAGGAAACAATGGAGCGGGGATCTTATATACTTATAAACTATTGTCGTCTGTATCGGACTCCGAATCCTTATAAAAATGTATATTAAATTGATTAGTCTGTGGTCATCGTATCGTGATTTTGCAGTCACCTTATCTTTAAATAAAAAATATTAAACAAAGAAACCACTGCTCCGCGTGACTGCCAGTGTGATACTGAAATGGCCAATGAAGTAGCTTTAAAAAAGGACTACCACTACACAATTTACATGTTACAGTAGGTTACATATTACTCACACTAATGCAAGTGGCTTCCCTAACGATTCTACTGAAGACACGTATCTATTTCACTTTTTTAGACTTACCTAACCTAACCTAATATGTATTTAGTTACAATTTGCGAAAGGATAAATTATGCAATATTTTCGTCTATCAAGCAAGCAAAGCGAGAATGTGATTTCCTACAAAATGGAAAGACAAAAAAAAATCTATCCCTATAAAACTCAATGTCTGTTTGTCTGTCTGTCTGTTCTCTATACAAATCCACACCGTTTGTCCGATTCGATTCAAATTTTGCATACTTATGCTTTGGAACCCGGCGGGTAACATAAGCGATATTTCCTCCCTATTCTCATACCGCTTCCCGTCCCCCTGACATATTTTCGATGCAAATCTGTACCATTCGATCGATCGGACTCAAAATTTAGAAACTAATTTTTTAGGACTAGGTGGGTAACAGGCGACATTTTCCCCCTATTCTTTTAACCCTTCCCCTCCGCTGATATATTTTCGATGCAAATCTGTACCGTTTGACCGATTGGACTCAAAATTAGGAAACTTATTCTTTAGGACTTGGTAGGTAACATAGGGTATATTTCCTCCCTCCCCTTTTACCTTTTCTCCTCCCCCTGATATTTCGATGCAAATCTATACCATTCAAATTAAACCTTTGTTTCCCCCCACATTATTTTCAACTTAATCCTTTACCCGTGCAACGCCGGGTACGAACAGCTAGTCTATATCTAAAAAACTCAATGTCTGTCTGTTTGTCTTTCTGTCTGTCAGTCTGTCTGTCTGTTAGTCTGTCTGTCTGTCAGTCTGTCTGTCAGTCTGTCTGTCTGTCTGTTCTCGATTCAAATTCTGCATACTTATTCTTTAGGACTCGGCGGGTAACATTGGCAACATTTCTTTCCTTTTTCTTTACCCCTTCCCTCCCCCTGATATATTTTAGATGCAAATCTGTACCGTTCGACCGATTGGACTCAAAATTTGGAAACTTATTCTTTAGGACTCGGCGTGTAATAAAGGCGACATTTCTCCCCTATTCTTTTACCCTTTCCCTTCTGCCTGATATATTTTCGATGCAAATCACCATTCGAATCGAACCTTCGTATACCCTCATAAATTTATTTTCAACTTAATCCTTAACCCGTCCAACGCAGGGTATGAACAGCTAGTTACAAATAAAATTTAAACATCTTAATCATATTGTATAAGACTTTATTTGTTTTTATCGTGCATTCAAAATTCATAATAAGTTATTTGAGGAACCTATTCCATCCAGGCCACTTCTATGAAAATGAAATTGTCTTTTTTTGTGTACAAAACTTAAATTAATTTTAAAGTAATTATTTATTTTAATTAATGTTGGGTCGTGGACCCGAGATAAAAATAAACGTTTATAGCAATTGTCACTCAACAAATAAATTCATATTCGATAAATGAAAAATATTATTCAGTATAATGTATTTATTAATAAACCAAGTACATCATTCATAATTTTATATGTTTAATGATTTATAGACTTTATACGGAGTACTATTTACTGGGACTTACGGCTGACCTTGCATTATGCAGTAAATGGCAAAGCGCTAAAAAACGGTAAAGTGTTTCAAAAATGTTTGAAACAAAAGTTGTAGAGCATTTTATTTTCCACAATTTTTATAATAGATGAAAATAGCACTAAAACCATTGGAAGTGAGATATTTGCAAAGAAACAATTTTTGTGAACTCTGACCTTGAATATCTTAAGACGCCGTTACGAGATTTTATGAGACTTTTGGGACAACATTTAGAATGCAAAATAAAGATTTATACTAGTTTACAGCTTATATCTCTCATTCCGAGGTTGACCCTCTTTTTTGGCTTAAGTGACAAAGTGACAGTAATAAAGTGTTCCATGGACCAGTAAAAGATTCTCGAGTGACTAGTGCGAAATTAGTTACGGAACCGTGCTCCAGTCAAGGAGGTGTGCAGTGATTTTTTGTGAGTAGTAAAACTTGAATTAATTTTGATATTTTAATTTGTCTCCCACCACCTCGATCCCTTGATAATGTATGTGCTGTTCCATGTTTTTATTTTTTATGACACGGGCATCCGTTCTGCGGGTTGTCATGTGGCCGGATACGACTATTCCGCTCCTGCTCTCTCAAAATCCATGTTTCAGGACCGTTCAGAAAGATTAGAGAGATAAGGGTTCTGTCCAGCCTCTGTTGTATTCCTGGTTTTGGTTTGGTCAGTTGTGCTAAAAACGCCCACAACGCGTACCGAAAATTTACCGCAAATATAGAAAGTATTTGGATTTATAATATGTTTGAATTCTGAATATTTTTGACAGGAAGATTTTCAAAAAAACTTTTAATCATATAATGATTTCCGATATCAATAGGTTCTGTGGATGAAATTTTATTTAACTAGGTTCTAGATCTTAAGCGCCCTCTTTTTGTATCTCGTAGCTCGTAGCAAAAACATTGGTTGAGTCTTCTTCATTCAATTTTGAATAGAAAATATTCTTTACACTTTCTGTGAAATGTCAACAGTTACGGAGATAAGCAATATAAAAGTTTGCATTTTTTTTCAATATTTCTGACTTATTTTGTGTAAGACATTGAACTATCATTAGAGTAATTTATATGGATTTTTAAAAATTCATTCGTTTTCAAGTCAAATAAAATGACAAAAACATTGAAAAATTTTTTTTGAAAGACTGGCAATTTTATTTGACATCTATTTTTATTTTTAATATTCTCAATAAGCTTAGTCCAACGTTTTACAAAAACTTAGTCAAAAATATTTTTTGAAAAGTGCAAACTTTGATATCGCTTATATCCGTAAGTGTCTACATTTCACCCACAATGATGTGTTCTATTCAAAATTGAATAAAGAAAACTCTCCCGAAGTTTTTACTACTAGCAATGAGACACTCTGTGTATTTATTTATAACATATTTTTTATAAATAAATACGTCCAAAATATCCAAAGGCAATGCTTATAACAATGCCTATTATTAGGTCCTTACATATGAAATTGGCGTTTTGCCGTACTGGCAAATTTGATCTCAAATATCTTCTCTTTAGTTAGGAATTCCAAATCAAAATTTATACAGCTATTTACTCAAGTATTTGTGTTTTGAAAATTATAATTCATTTGTTTTTTCCTCAATTGTTTTTTTCTTTGCGTCACTCAGTTTACAAAATGAAAAACTTGAAATATCCCGTTATTTACGAGTACGAGTTCCACCGTGGCACCAGTGCTGCAAAAATGGCTCGAAGGATTAATGATGTGTATGGCGATGGTGCCGCAAAAGAAAACACAGTGCGTTTTTGGTTCCAACGTTTTCGTTCTGGAAATTTCGACCTGCAGAACAAGCCCCGTGGACGGCCGGAGACCAAAGTTGATAATGAAGAATTGAAGGCTATTGTGGAAGCGGATCCATCGCAAACCACATCCGAGTTAGCTGCAGGCTGCGGTGTTAGTGATAAAACTGTTTTAATCCACTTGAAGCAAATTGGTAAGGTGAAAAAGCTTGAAAGGTGGGTACCTCACGAATTGAGTGAAGCAAATCAACAAACGCGCGTTGACTGCTGCGTTGCATTACTCAACCGGCACAATAATGAAGGGATTTTAAATCGAATCATTACCTGTGATGAAAAGTGGATCCTGTACGATAATCGGAAGCGCTCATCGCAATGGCTGAACCCTGCCGAACCAGCCAAACCATGCCCCAAGCGAAAATTGACTCCAAAAAAGTTACTTGTGAGCGTTTGGTGGACTAGTGCTGGTGTCGTTCACTACAGCTTTCTTAAATCTGGCCAGACGATTACGGCAGATGTCTATTGTCAGCAACTGCAAACCATGATGGAAAAGCTAGCTGCTAAACAACCGAGGCTGGTTAATCGCTCTAGGCCACTGCTGCTTCATGATAACGCTAGACCACACACTGCACAACAGACGGCTACCAAATTAGAGGAGCTTCAATTGGAATGTCTAAGACATCCACCGTACTCTCCGGACCTTGCCCCAACAGATTACCATTTTTTTCGAAATTTGGATAACTTCTTGCAAAGGAAAAAATTCAACTCCGATGGGGCAGTCCAAACCGCCTTCAAAGATTTTATTGATTCCCGTCCGAATGGTTTTTTTAGTAAAGGGATCGATGAACTACCTGTGAGATGGCAAAAGTGCATAGATAGCAATGGTACATACTTTGATTAAATAAATATATTATAATAAAAAAAAATCGGCTTATGTTCCTCCCATACTAAACGCCAATTTCATATGTAAGGACCTAATATTATAAGCATTGCCTTTTGATATTTTGGACGTATTTATTTCAACAATTTTTATTGTATTTATTTTTAACAATTTTTATTGTATTTATTTTTAACAATTCAGCATAAAAATCGATTGTATACGGCCTGAGTGCTATAATTTTCAGTATATACGAATACTTGCCTCGGTGTACACGTAATTGACTGAACGCGGCAATTTGTGCCGCTTGCGTAACTTTCTCCTCTCGCGCGGTTCGTGGAGGAGGAGTTCATGGAGAGGGTTAATGCGAACTTAAGAAATTTGAAAAAATAATGTTTTATAATCAACATTTACCTGCGTTGAATTCTTTCCGAGAAAAATAATATTTTCTTAGAAACCCTCAAGCGTGGTGAATCAGCTTTTACTGTCGCAGGTACACTTTTGGCTTCCGAAAAGGATGGTTGTATCGGTTCAATTAAAATGAGCCTTCAATGGAAGGGTGGGCATATATTTCTTTATTCAAGAGTTTAACAAACAGTTAATTAATGAATAAATTAAAATTACACATATAAAAATTTTTGTTCATATTATTAATGAGCTGCAATTTGCTTTATATAAGTTATCATGTATATTGCGTATGGGTGAATTATCTTCATAGTGTTCAGAAATTGTCCCGAGTATGTTGAATCGTACCGTTTTAGTACAGACCTAAATAATTATCTATCTTTTATACAACGATACCATTATCTTTTACCAGCAACGTATATTTTCTGAGATATAAGTGTTATGTTGGAGTTTTTTTAGGAAAGATTTTCAAATATTTACCCCAAACCTCTAATTTATTTTGAAGAGGTTTATATAATTCTAACATGAAAAGTAAGAAAATCTTTCATTTAATATACATATTTCATTACATAATTGATGATAGAGGAGTTATTATTATGGAGATAATTCATAATAATAATAATAATCATTAAAATGGGTGAAAAATATAACATATCGACTTTAATTTAATTATATTTTACTGCTCGAGTTCTGAGAGAATCAGAATTTTTTATTGACATAGGTGAAATATTAAGCCGGCTGGCCTCAAATACAGATATTTATTACATGGATAAGTGCAAAACAAATAATTAATTAATGTATACTGACGAAAGGAGCCGGAAGGTATAAAGGTGATGAAAAATAATGAGGAGAAGTGTTGGTGAAAGTAATACTGTTAAGCTTCTTTTCTTCTTTTTTCTTCCACCTTTTAATATAACTATGTGATCTGCTCTCCAAAGGATAGCACTTTCTATGAGGTGGATGGATTCCCAGCTGTCCTACCATCTTTTGGGAGGTTTTCCGTGAGGGTGGTTTCTTGAGTCTGATATAGTGCGATATAAGCGAGTTTTTGTGCTGTCCGTTCTTCTGTCCTATTTCCTTGCCTAACCTAACCTAACCTAACTGTTCTATGAATTCGTTTTCTATAGTCAGGATACATATTTTGGGTGTTTAAGAGAAGGTTGTACGTTAAGTATTTTTGATAGCGATTGCTATGTTATATTTCTTACAAGCATTGTATAGTCTGTCAAGGATTATTTGTAAGTAATTATTTTTCATCGCTATGATTATAGCATTGTCTGCACAGCAGAGTAAACTAAAAATTTCTTTTTCATACCTTATCCTAGTTGAAGCGATTGGATCTTTACTATCAATTTAACCATTACCAAACTGAACAAAAATGGACTTAGACTATCTCCTTGACTTATGTCTGTCATTATTGGAATTGTATTGCTATGTTCATTACCACTTACTCTGGTAGACTCTTGAGAAGAAAAATATAAAAAGTATAATTTAACTCAAGTAGAGGTAACATAGTTTATGTTTTCCATTCATTTTAAATGAGCATATTTCATGATATCCATAATATAAATTAATAAAGCATACATTTTACCTCGCTTAGATATCATTTAATAAGGATACAAAAAGAAAAAAGGTTTTTAAAGACCAACAATTTCATGAAAAATTCTGAAAAAAATATCAAAATCACATATTAAGATATTTTTGCGGTTTCAAGAATATTTGAAGACCTTTTGTAATTGCGGGATGGAAATGATTTCATATTTTTTATTATTTACATTATCATTGCCATAATTAGAAATACGAAGGCTTTCGTTTTGAAGAAGAATCTTTTTGTTAATTAATTAAATACTAAGAATACCTGTATTTACTAATGGCGATGGAGAGAGTCGTTAATTGGCTGAGTGACTATGCAAATTATGCCAAACAAAAGTTAGATTATGTGGCTACTAATGGAGTTTCACTACTTGGTTCAAGTTCACTGCGCGCTCAATAAAGTGAGCCTTCCTTTATTTTTAATCACAAATCAATTTAAATTTAATTGTTTAGACTAATTATTATTTTGTTTTTAATCACAAATCAATTTAAATTTAATTGTTTAGACTAATTATCATTTTGTTTTTATTGAATATTGACGTGAATAGGTTTGTAAAGCCAGTCCTGAGTGAAAGATGCATTTTCAAAACTAAAAAAATTGGTCATAATTTAAACCGCCATATTGCAAAGTGTTAGACGTAGATAGAAGAGAAATGTAACATTTTTTTAAGTTGCGTGAGCCGCATGAATTGGCGCGCTAAGTCAACTTAATAAGACGGTGGATCATAAGCCATATTAGGATGAAATTAGTGTTAAACTCTATATTTACTATACAAATACTGTGCAAAGACAAGACAAAATACGAAGTTTGTAATGTTTAAAAAATTCATAATGTGTATATCTTATTAATTATTATGGAAAATTAATCAATATGTATTGAACCAATAAGTACTAGTATTGTTCAAGAAAAATGACGGAAAGTGCCTAGTATCAGAGCGGATATGCTGCCTACGATTGTTTTTGAGTAAGGCACGGTGATTCTTAAAAATAAATATACCATCAGAGTAAGCCTACGGGTTTTTATTATTATTTGGTATTAACAATATAGACATAATTAAAAATACTAAATATTTTGCAGGTAGCAAATTAATTTTTGTTATGAAACATAACACGATATGGAGGAGAGGTTCTGTTAAAAATATTTAGCCGAGGAAATTAATATACGGGGTGACGCCTACATGGTCCTGTAAAACCTGTAGACCAAGTAACTTTTAAGCATTTTGCTACTATTTACACCGAATTTAAGCCTTTAGGACATCGTTAAAGATTGAGAAGAGTTCATCATCATCATCATCATCGAACCTTTAACACGATAAGACGCTTCCATATGACTGTTTATTAAGCCACTCAATTGACCAACCAATCTTGAGACTGAGTTGACCAATCGACCAATTTGACGAACCAATTTGAGTAGCGTATTAGTTCAGTGGTTACCCATTTACAGTGGTCGGTGGTTCGAGCCCCGTTCCTGGAGTCTTATATTTATAAAACAAGCTAAAAGCTAAGTAAAGAATATTGTAGGAATACAGGAAGTAGTAGGAATATTGATGCTACATATTTTCCGTTTTAACTACTCTATTAACAAATACAATAAAACAATTTTTGGTAATAAATACTAATATACTTTATTTTCAGCACTTATTTGTTGAAAATACCAACATATTTCTGGCCCAATGATCCCTTTATCCAGATATAAGGTAAACTAAAAAAACATACACTTAATCTCTAAAATAAAATTATCTTTACTTTTTATTACAGTATTATTAAATTGATATTATTATGTCACTTTGGGACTATCTATTAAGGTCATA
Organism: Agrypnia vestita; assembly: GCA_016648135.1. Lineage (NCBI taxonomy): Eukaryota > Metazoa > Arthropoda > Insecta > Trichoptera > Phryganeidae > Agrypnia > Agrypnia vestita. The sequence goes on from JADDOH010024209.1 coordinate 229,141, forward strand.
CATAAATCTTCTTCTTATGATGCCATCTCCTATCGGAGATCAGCGATCATTCTGGCGATTACGATTTTGTTTCAGTCAGTCGAGTTACACTTATACCAGTCCCTCAAGTTACGCAACCATGAGATACGGCATCTTACAACGACTATTTTACCACTTATTCACCCTGGATGATAAGTTGGTTGAGATTTTATTTTGGTCTTTTCATAATGTGTCCGAGATACTCTAGCTTTCTTATCTTGGTAGTTCGCAGCACTTCTCGATCTTTTTCCATGCGCCGGAGGACTTCATCATTCGTCACTCTATCCACCCAGGAAATATAGATCCACATATCAAAAGCCTCAATTTTACGGATTAGTTTTTGGTTAAGAGAATGGTAAGAATATAACACCAAACCATACGTATTTTAAGTAGTAGGCTTAGGTTACGGTAAGAAAATTACGGTCTCATTCTGAGAAACGCACTTTTTGCCATCTCTATTCGAGCTTTTACTTTTTAAGATGGATCCTAGTTCTCATTCAGCCATGCACCTAATTACTTGTATTGCGTCAATAATAATCATTCAAATAGATACAAAACATAAACTCTGCTTGAGTTTACTTAAATTTTATATTTTACACAAACAAGTATTCAAAGAAAAGCACCACAATATTTGATCGACCTCTGTATCCCAGACAATATCACAAGACGACTCACACTGCGGTCAGCTAAATCGGAAGCACTCTTCAGACTGGTAGTACCAAGGAGATAAAAATATAATTAAACTCATGTAGAGATTACACAAACATGTTTTCTATTTTCCATTTTAATAATCTCTATAATGTTAAAGTCAAACGCATCACTAATGATCACCATTTATGATCTTCTGATAATCTTTTTTATAAAAAATTAAAATGAAATGAATAAAAATACAAAATCTACATTAAATATGTGTGTTCAGAAAAATCACCCTTGAGAATTTAAAATTTGCTTTATTAACATTTGTTAGCGCGTACTATTAATGCCATCTTAGAGAAAACATTGGTTATGTTATTAAGATATTAAATTTAGTAATTTTTTTAACGTGGGCCTTACAATGCACCTTACATGTCGACGGTCTCTACGTATAATGTGGATTCTGCGTTTTTTTTTCGTTTTCGATTTCGTTTTCCTGTCTTTAATCATCCAATTTATTAAATTTTTCGTATAATATAATATTTTCGGAACAGTTTGAAAGAAATTTAAATTTTCGTTTCAAACAAAGCATATATTTAAGCAAAAACGTATTATTTTTTAAAATTATCCGAAAATAAAGGTAGAGTAAATCGAGTAAATCGGAGTTTAAGATATTAAATTGAAAATCGATTTTTTGCAGATACGGCAGTATACGTAGGGACCGTCGATATGCTGAATGAAAAAAAATGTGTCTGGTTTTTCCCTGATCTCTTTTGACAACAATCCATGCTCTGATTCCTATTTAAAAGACTACTCAAGAAGATTAAAAATATCCGTACGGTGTCTTCTTTTCATTTTTATCCCACATTCACAGAAATATCAGAATCCCAAGCTTTGAATTCCATAGCTGGAAAATGTAACATTTGTACAGACAACCAGGCCAGATTCTGGAACGGGTCCGTTGCGGCCCGCCAAGTATCCAGTGTTCCTTGAGAGAGGTCGAAGGAGGAATTGTATTTCATTAACACCCGAAGTTTAATCATAAATATACACGGGGAGAAAGTTACCCCGGGAACCTCTCAAGCAAATGTGGAATGTTTGGAAAACCGATCTCTTTTAATGGTAGGCCTAATGCATAATTTAGTTAGTTCTAATGGAAAATTTTAGTTGAAAAATAATTAGAAATTTTAATAAAATTACTTCTTATTAGAATAAAGGATGACAATATCACAAACCCTTAAATTTTATTATAATTTTTTCTTGCCTGATTCTTATATTAGGTTATATTTTAATGAATATAAATAGGTACTCATCTACGTTAAAGAAAATTAATTTGTTTCTTTTCAACCTTTAAAAATTAATATTTAAAAAAATTCGATAAAGAAAATTATATTATCTTTCTAACTCTTTTTTATGACGCTCTTGTAGTACTTGGAACGCTAAAGGAAAATAAAACTAAAAAACAGCGTTCTCTAAAAGACTAAACTTTACAAGACGATCTTCATAATAAATAAGAAACAAAGTAGTAAAAACTTTGAAATAACAGTCTTCGAAGTGCAACAAAGATAATAATTAATAGTCATCATTACCATTATCGTCGGCCATGATTGCACTCTTCAGTCTCCTTGCCAATATTGGCCGTGAAGGACTGGAAAGACATAAAGACATCGTAACCGTGACAAGTCATAAGGACTTATCACAATATGTGGTATCTTCCTTGGAAAATGTATTCAGGATATTAAAAGTAATAAATAATGAATAAAACAAAAGCTTAAAAGTCTCAAACCAAAATATGTAAAAGTTAAGCAGATTAGAATTTTGACAATCGTTAATATTATTTTCAAGATCAGGTGAGTCTTACCAATTTTTTTCAGTTTGTTCATTGCTGGTGTGGTCATGATTTTCCTCTCTTAACATCTTCAAGTGTGTGAGATTAACCAGCCAAAGTATACGTAATTATTCATTACCTCGCACAATTACCTATTTCATCATGTCCGGTCTGTTTCTACGCTGCCAGGCAAAAATCATTATTTTAGTTTTTTCCTGTTATCTGCAACATTTGCGGGCAACTTTGCCTTACTTACTTACTCTAACTTACTAACTTAATATCGAACCATTTCTTGCAGGGATAGACAAAGAGGATAAAAATCACAATCCTGTGTCTGGCGCATCATATTCATATCATATCTTCCCATCCTCCCTCTCTGATTGTTGAAGCTTTTAGCAGGGCCATTATACAATATTTAGTTTATCTGATCATGCCAGATCTTTCACAGACGCCCTCTGACCCTCTGATCCATCAACACTCGCCTCATATATTTTCATTAATATGTTCCACATGACGAAACCATCTCAGTGATCTTTTCTTTATTCTATCTACTACGCTACAGCCAACATAATATTCACTTCTAATTTGTTCATTCCTTACTCTACCTAACATAGATTTTACACACATGCGTCTTAAGCGATTGCATTTCTACAGAATTCAGTCTACTTTCATTATTTTTTTGCCAATTCCAAGAGTCACTTCCCAACATGAGAGTTGGCACTAGAAGCTATCATAAATCGCTAGTTTTATTTCGTGTGATAGTTACTTTTTACTATTAGCCATAGTGACTTTTACCTTGTTTCCCGCTGTTATCCTTCTCTCAAAATACTTCTCAGTCATGCGTTCCTAGTAAACATACTTCCAAAATACACAAACACGTTCACTTGTTCTAAGCAATGTTCATAACAACATCACACTTACATAGTCACTCTTTCAACTCTCTCTAACGCCATTACTTTCGGCTGGTTAACATTCATTAGAAGTTCAATATTCATGCATACGAGCGGAAATACTGGTAACCAGGACTGCAGATCAGCTTTACCATAAGCTTACAGCACTGAATCATTCGCAAATATTAGGCAGGGTTTGCCTAAAGTTATTAATTTTAAAATTTGAATCGTTATTTACGATCAAACTATTTTGTTCACCGTTTGATTACTGTAAAAAATTCTTATTGTTACAATTTTTACAGCATCTAATAAAAGGGTTTTAAAATAATGTAACTTTTGTACGAGGTCGTTTATATAACCTTCTAACGGTCTAAAGCCTCAGGCCTTCGTATTCCCTAGACTCGTCACTGATTGGGGTACAAATGAATATTGTATTTAGTTATAAGTATTATTGTAAGCATTAGGGACTTAATTAACTCACTGTATTATAATGAACCAATAAAGCGCGTTCATAAACTTGGATACTGAAGAAATATATATAGTCGGGAAACGTAATGACGTCATTTTGCGTATCGAATACTTAAAAATTGCACATATATATTTTGGTTTGGTTGTATCAAATTCTATCATTTATTTGAAGAATTTTATTCATGAGCATTTCCGATTTTATCCAAAAAAATACTGTCTATTCATTGTAATCGATAAGTGCTGTCTTAAGATAAAATTCAGGGATATATTCAGGGATACAGCTGTTGGATACAAAAAGGGCAAATAATGGATGGCATATTTGCGGCGACTAGGCTTCGCTTTTCAGTACTAGCGTAGCGTTTTGCCTTGGTCGAACGCTCTTTAATCCTTTATCTAGAGACCTTGTGTCTTCATGTCACGATATATGTCGCGATGCGATATATATATATATATATATATTATACAAAATTATTCTTTATTAATTCTTATATTGATTATGTATGTTATTATGTTTATATTTATTCCTACCACATTTTATATTATTTAATGTCACATATACTTTGTTAAATTTTTTCTTGTATTTTTTGTGTCCGATTTCATAACTCTGTTATGATTCCCGCTTAATGAGTATGTTCCAATTGTTATTTATCCCTGTTCCCCATCTCGATCGCATTCCCATGAGTGTCAGGGGATGAGCACGGCCACTTTATCATTTAAAAATGCCGAACAGGGGTGGTGAAAGTATAGGGCCGATACGGAAGCTAATGCTCATAGAATGGCCCTAGGTGTGTGGTAGATCCCTCTTCTCTGTACTTACTGGCCAAATATGTATGATTAGATACCGCTTGAACTTCTTCTTCTTCCTCAGCCTTCATCTCTCCACCACTGGATATAGACCTCTTCCACACCCTTCCACCCTTCCTTGATATTTGCTAGCTGTAGCCATTTCTTTCTCTACACAGCGGCTATATTGTCGGCCCATCTCTTTTGAGGTCTTCCGACGCCTCTTTTACTTTTCCAAGGTCTCGATTTCAGAATTCTGGGAGTCTATCTTGTAGATTTTTGCTTTGCAACATGTCCAGCCTATTCCATTCAAGCTTCCCTACCCGATCTACGATATCCACTACTCTAGTTCTGCGCCTAATTTCATCATTTAGAATTCTCTTCTTCACTTTGCTCTCTAAATTTTTTAAATCTCTTAGGTTTACGCCAAGCTTGGAACTCTCCATGGATCGTTGTGTGCATTTGAGCTTTTCTACACTTTTCTTTGTAAGGGCCATTGTCTCCACTCCATACTGGCAGTACGCACGATTCAATTATAATTTGTAATTTACAAAAAAGACAGAGATTTATTTTTTATGCTACCCGAAGAAAAATGTACAAATATTTAATTTATCTAATAAGATCGATTAATTATTTATTAAATATGAAAAAATTCATGGTAATGTATTTAAATTAATGTTTTCGGATTGATAGTTTTATTTTGACTTGTATACTTGTTGATTCTGAGGAAAGACGGAGGAAAGTAAGACAACGTGTGAAATACTAGTGGGTAATTAAAGTTTGCATCACGCATCTACATGAGTTTGTGTATTTGTGATTTATTTATGATAGTGTAAAGAATTAACAAATAAGGAAACAATGAAAATAATATGTTAGAACAATGAATATAATTAAAATAATATATTTAATCTAATCTAATCGAATAAAGAGGTAAAGTTTGTATGTTTGGATGTAGGAGGTAATCTCCAAAACTACTCATCCGATTTCAAAAATTTTTTCAACAATATTTAGAATGGACGTTCAAAGTGGACATCGGTTATATATTATCCCGTTGAAATAAAAGGTATTTTCGTGGTGACCTATTTTAAAATTTATTTTACTATTTATTTTACAACTTGAGTCGACGAAAAAATGGTCAAGCGACGCGTTTTATGTGAACGCTGTCTTAACTGTAAGAGATATTTAAATACTTGGTTTCTGATATTTTAAATTTTTAAGACCTCTTATTTGAAATTGTTTAGAAGCATAGTTCAAGAATAAAATAAGTTCATAAATTTTCCAATGAAGCTATCAATTTTGTGTCTAAAAGCTTTCAATGGTGTCTAAATAAGGGAAATCTACGGCATTTCCACGATTCGAATTTTATGTAATCTCCGACCAGTTTGGATTAATGGTGTCACTATGAAATGTTAATTTAAAATCAGCTCGCAGAAGCATTGCAATGTTCCAATTTTCACATTTGTAAAAATAGACTTCATTGTTTATACTAGTTACAAAAAATGTACCTTTACCACAAAATTTTATTTTTAATTGTCTAATAAGAGATACAAACATTTATCTATACTCTTACTTCTGTAACGATATGCTAAAAAGAATTACGCACTCCTGTCACTTGTCATAACACTATCGAAAAATCGAGAACGGCCTGGGATTATCTATAATCTTCGGGAGGCATCTGAAACATTCGAGAAACGGCTAGAAGAACCTACAAGCCACGAGAATCTTCTCCTAAATACTAGCATAATCCAGAAAGTACGAGAGTACCATCATTTTCAGATATAAATAAGACCGGCGTGGGAGTTGTTGTGGTCAGCGTTGACAGTTCGTCAGCGTAAAATCACCGCGCAGTCGTGAAATTGCGAAGCGACAGATATCGAAGCGAATAATCGAACGAAGTTCTTACCTTAAGAGGCGAAATAAACCTGAGCGATTACTTCAAGCGGAAAAAAGATGGAATATTCTATTCAATATTAAATAAAGTGTTCCGGCGATAATAAAGTATTTATTAACCAGTGATATATGGCGAAATACTGAAATTTAAAGAATAGCGTTAAGTTTAGTAGTGTTAAGTGACTTTGTACATTGTACATTGAATAGTTAATTTATAAATAGTTAATAAATTGCTAATTAATTTACAGCGTTTTTATTTATTCCCCCCGTCAGCCACGACGCGTGAAACTCTTTTCAAATTTAGCTAAACGCTCGCGTTTGAAATATGACTAACTTCTAACTAACTGTTATTCTGGAATGGGTCGCAAATCGTCGACCACTGGAGTCATATTCATAACACCAACAAGATACTCAAATGATCACATATACTCTTACAAAGAAATTAGAAACTTCTTTACAATGAAGCAAGGCTAGTGGTGCATAACTCTTTTTGTGCTGGTGCTAACATTAATACATAGAAAAGGAGCTAGGGATTTGCAAAATATAATGGAAGTAAATTTAATATAATGGAAGGGTGAAAATACGGTTGTTTCCACGCTTTTACGTTTTTATTCCTTGGTCGGTTATTCTCATTCTCAGGCTGTATCTTCTTTGGTTCTGGGTATCGCTTTGAAGATTTAAAAGATCGACATTTATTTAGAGTGCTAATGATCAGGATTTAAGCCAGTCTTACATAAGATGGGTAAATTGAGTTTGAGATTCTACTTTAAACCGAGTCCGGAGTTTATTAACAAAAAATATTTGTTACATTTTGAATCTTAAATTGATCAATTATATTAACAAAGCATTAATTAAAGTACCTACTTGCAAAAATATAATTTACGAATTTCAAATTGCCGAAGAAACATTATAAGGTACATTTATAATTTAAATTTATAAAATCCAGAATTAAAAGTGTTGAAGCGTATTACAAAAGAAAAAAAAGTTATTTATTTTACTTCAAGAAAATATGAAATCAGAATTAAAATTTTAGACGTGTTGTCTGCTTAAATTATATTTCAAAGGAAGTCAATACTCTTTCTAATGTATTTTATTACGTTATTTTCAAATTTGCAACTTTATGTAAATATGTAACTCAATCAACTCGTTAATTTATAAGTAATGTAATTTATTTAGAGCTGTTTGAATTTAAAAATACATAATACAACGAAAAAAATTGTTGAAATACGTGTTTCGAAATGCATTTCATCGAATGAAATAAAAATAAAATATCTAAAAATATCTTCTTTTTTTTTCATACATGTTTCCCTTATAAATAACTCCGTTTTTGTGAGTCTTCTATAACTTATCTCAACTAATGATTATCCCTCTGAAGACTCAATCCAGTAATTATGTTCTTAGAATATATAAATAAAAATATTGTTTAATATAAACTAGATTATAAAAGAAGTTGAAAATTTAAAAAAATAATATTTAGGCGTGTTCTACTGCATATGTTTAGAAGAATATCATAAATATATTTAAAAACATATTGATTTATTCTCTACTTAAAAATATAGATATATCATTACTAGTGGCGACATCCTTATATCCATCAAAATTTTTAAATAAAGAAGATAAATAACATAAATATACAACTTTCAAAAATTTGATAATGTGTGCAATTTTTTAGGATGCAATCGGTAAACGTTGCATTGTATAAAGAGATCACTTAAGCCAGCTGTTGCTACCTTGTAAAAACTTGCAAGTTTCCCATATGAATAGCTTGACCTCTGTGAGGCGATTTAAACATGAAATATATCATATAATTTATCTTAATTAATGATATAAAATCAGTTCATTAGTATTTGAACGAACAAATCGGCTTATTATTATAATTTTGATAAATAGTATGTAGGCGTATTGTAGATACCTACTCACTTATTCGAATAAATTTCTCTCGCATAAAGTAAACTTCATTTGCATCAACAGATCTATATTATCCTTTACCATTCTGTATTCAAATCGACGTGGAATCCAGAATATGAAGCGTTCCGCTTGGTTTTGCAAAACCGTTTTTTAACATCCTTCCCGCCAATCGCTCGCCCGAAGCGCTTTCCTGTGTTGGCAGTAGGAAAAAATAAATAACGTGAACGTAGAAATAACACGGGTACCTATATTTAAAAGCTCCCGCATAGCGATATCAATTTACGCTTCAAACTCGGGCTGAATTGCACGTTCAAGTTATTTTCAAAAGAGATTTATTTACACATGATTTTAAACTGATTTATTATTTGCGTTCTAGATTTCACTAATTTATTTATGTTTCCAATAAACAATAAATTACTGAAACTTAAGATAGAATATTCAATAAATAATTGACTCCTGGCGATTAAAATTTCTTGAGAGACCTGTATTGATAAGATCAATTACAAGTACTTATTAATTAATCATTTTGTTACACGATGTATCCTATACACAGTAACTGCAGAATAAATAAGTGTGTTTAACTATATTTTTCTAAGAAAATACCTACAAAATACTACCGACCACTACTAGGGTACTTCGTAGAAAGTTAAAAAATTTTCAATAAAATTTAAAGATGATTTCAATAAAATCAAACGCCTTATTTGTGTATTTACTCCCTTTCTTTTAACTCGTAGCGTCTGCTTGTCAGCTATTCTGCTTGTCCGTCGAAAAACCTTTGGATCGATTTTCAACCCTTTTCCCGTAATCCAATCGAGCTGAAACTTTGCAGGCAGACTTGTGGCGACGATAAAAATGATCTAACAACCTAAAATTTTCGTTTAATTTTTTTAAATAATTATAGTATTATTTTGGATTTCTCGAAATTTTAACGATTAATATATTGTTTAATTTTCGAGCCCGACACGTGGAGTAGGTGCGAAACCCTTCAATGAGAAAGGGACTGTAATAAAAACTTGGTTTTTATGGGTTAGTTTTTTTTCTATTCAATTAATATAGAAATTATTTTAATTGTGATGGAAAAATGTTTATTCTGGAAAAACTCCAAACTTTAAGATGTGATTTCATTAAATAAAAATAAGTTGCGTTAGTTGTAAATCGCTTTAGGTATTACATTATTATTTTTGTAAAAGTGAACACAAAATAAATTTTTAAACTTAAAACTTTTAAATAAAGTTTTTCTCACCATAAGATGATTATTAGACTTTTTGGTAAAGTGGTATGATTGGTCATAATAGTAAGACAGGTTTTTGGTCAAGCGACTCTAGGGTGTCCTTGTGGCCTTTAAAGTGCCCCGTGGGAAATTGTAGATTGGTAATGTTTCTGGGACGTGATTTATTCAGTTCTTGGAGGTATATCAACATCTAGAGACATTTTAACATCCACATAAAAGTAAATGTTCTGAAATTGAACAAAAATACGAGAAAAATATTTTTAAAAAGATGTGTCAGTCATTTAATTTTATCTTGTACAAAAACGAACTGATTACCTCAATTTTTTTATGAAAAGATATTTTTAGTTCGAAAAAATATGTAAATGTTTTATTATACACAAAGAAGTATCAGAAAAAAGACGGAATATATGCACTGCCATTTGAATACACAAATGCTGTAACTCCTTCAATGTAGCTGTATGGGGAAACATTAGCCAACAGTGATGCATTTAAGTTTTGTTATATATGTTTATCAATTAATAAAAATGAGACTTACAGATAAGGTCGATATATTGACGGAAAGGTACCAACCAGTCTGGCGTAATGGTAACGCATCTTCCCGGATAGATAGAGGATCCGGGTTCGAATCCCGGTAGCAGCCAAATATTTTTTAGTTGATTTTATTTTTTCGTATGTCTTTCTACTTGATTAATTTGATTTTAAAAGAAAAGACTTACATAAAATTTAATTAAAAAGACTTAATTAAAATTATGACAAACCATGAGAAAATCGTAAATTGTTTATCACTCTCTCTTGCATAATTTTTGTCTCCTTATTAAATATATATATATATACAAATTTTAGATATATATATATATATTATCTATATATATATATATATCTATATCTAATATATATATATATATATATAAAAAGAAACCCTTGTTTCCCTATCCGCCAAGTTTTTGGCGGATAGGGAAACACGGTTTCTTTTTATAGACTTGGTGTCACATCGAAAATATGCGAGTTTGGTGGGGGTGGCCGTACGTGGGTGGGAGTGGGTGACGAAAATGTGCTTTCTAGCACATTGTTTTGTTATGGAAAGGCCGCAAATGCTTCAGATTGTTTCAGAATAGGCGAGTCTAGAAGGTTCCGGAAAAACCTGCTCTAGAAATTTCTGGAAGGAGAAGGTTTTAGAAAATTCCCGAAAGTTCTATAAGGTTCTTAACTGAGTGGCGGAATGTGTCGGTGTGTTATAAGGTTCCTGTACATGCGACAAATTTCTTGAAAGTTCTGGAAGGAGAATGTTCTAGAAAGGTCGCGAAAGTTCTATAACAATCCAAACAGTGTACTAAAAATTTTCGCGTGCGAGGCTGCGCGGGCACAGCTAGTAATTTATAAAAAATATTAGGTTGCATAATATAAGATTGCCTGCATATAAGGTTGCATTGATCTGTTTCAGTAGCAGCTATCGATTCCATGAAATATTCCAGTCCAAAGTTAAATTTATTTTCTTCAAAATATTTTAAATTTGTCCAAATTTTTCAGAACACAGTACTGGATTTTGTCCCAATCAAAAAAGATATCTCATTAGTGACATGTGTGGTTAATTAAGGAGAATGAAAAGGCTTTGGATGCCGGTCGCGCTAATGATTATTACAACATTAATATGAAATGGGTTGAAAACCTTAAATATATACAATTTATAAAAATTTGATGGACGTGGTATTCTATCATGGGTGGAAATGGTGAACGTTACATTATGTAAAATGATCACTTAAGTGAGTCGTACGATATATTGTAAGACCTATAAAGACCCAAAGACTTCCATACCTACTTTCCCGTAAAATATATAATTTCGTCTCTATGATACATCTATAATATATCTTAATTAAATTAATCTTCATAGAAATTCAAGAAATCAAAGTAGTACAGAAATAACGCTTAAATACTCGTATATTTCTCTGTATTAGAATAGAAAAAATAAGTATTTATAATTATAACTAAATTTTTAAGTTGGTTTTTTTATCATTTATGTTTTAAAAGATGATTTAAAAATAAATAAAAATTCTGGTGATTCTATTAACTCTTCTTACATTCTTCAATAAAATAAAATAATGCGTATTATTATTAATAACTGAATTAAATAAAAATAATTTAACCTATGAACCTTACATTTTTCATTGGATACCATTCCATGTAAAAAATGTAAAACATCAAATTTCGCTCGAATTGTCAAAAAATCATGTTAAATATCTATAAATTTAGTTACCAGAATTGTATTTCTTTTGTTTAATGGTAGATACCTACTTAATAAATTTCAAATTAATTTCTGAGATTTATCTCCATGTATCTCATTCCATGTATGCGGGCCTAAAAAATTGGTAAGCTGGGCGGATCTAAAGAGTAAAGCGGGTGAAACGAGTTGAATAACTCTAAATTCCAAAAGCAAATTAAAATCATATGAATGAATAAAATACATTTTGAAATTCTTTTTATCTTTCAAATACTAGCAGGAAATAATAGTTCTGCTACATATATTACAATAAATTACGACTTTATGTCTGAAATAATAATATTTATTTCGTAAAATATTAAGTGCGCGGCGGGTCAATTTTCTCTGTCGAATCAATTCTCTATTTAATCAATTATGACAAAAAAAGTTAGACGTTGCCATTTAATATTTAGGAATGTTAATTTCGAAAAGATTTCTGAATCTTTTTGGAGATGAATTTTGAAGTGATAAATATGCTGAAATTTATTTTAATCTGCACTAATCCACTTCCACGCAAATATAATCATATTTAGCTGACAACAGAAATGCTCAATTCAATTTGTAGTCTGATTTTTCACGTTTTTTTTACAAAAAGGACAACATTTGTGGCTGAATAATTTATTAATGCGAGAAGCGAGATTTTCCTCCGCAAATCCTTTTCCCGATACAACATTTTCAATTCAATTTCCCCACTGTGATACGCAAGGGTAACCGTCGGAGCGTAAAAAATGTTTATTTCTTTCTCGAAGCTTCCGCGGAATTTGGAAAACGTTAGCTTGTTCATTCCTCAACTTTCACTTAAAAAATATCACATTTAAAAGAAATGAAGAATCGCTTCCCGAGTAAAAATTTTCCGCCCCTCCTGCATCCATGTATCATGTTTATTGTGAAGAAATAAGATACTAGGTTTTATACCAACATTGCTCTGATACAAAAGGTTTGAATCGCGAATGGTTCTGGGATATGTTATTCTACGTTAAAATATTAAACGACGGTATACAATGATGCGTTTGAATTAATTCACTATGTAAAAACATTAAAAGTTTGGTGATAAATTCTTGATTTGGAATTAAATGAATAATTTTTAACCTGTATAGAACAAAATAGCAGTACCTAAGAATAAATCAGCAACTATTTGATGAAATTGAAATTATTGCAAGGTAAATTCACAAAGTCACTGGATACGAATTGAATTTAAGCACATTTATTTAATTCACACTATTTCGCAGTAAATCACTCGCCTGTGAAACACTTTATTATCGCTTGCTAGAATATCTATATATTAATTACTCCAACCAATGTCGTTTCTGTATACTGATAATTTCTGTTGCCAGTTTAAAAAAAAACATTTTAGAGTACATTAAAAAGATTGAAAAATATAGGAATACGAACAAACTGATATCAAAAAACATCCAAATCCAAATTATCGAAAATTAAAATATCGCAATTTATAGATTTTTTAAAATATTTTCGTGGAATCCGTGTATTTAAAACAGCCAACGTAATTGCAGTCAACGAATTTTTGTGCTGGTCATACCACAGAATGACGCTTTATGACATTGACAGTAAGTATACGTTTACGCTTTTCTTTTTATTGTTTTTGCATTAATCTTGCTTCAATAAACGTTCAAAACATTTATTTATTAAACATTTATTACGCTTTATATTTTATTTAAACTGCAAAGTGAACTTAACCTTAGATTAACGTCATAACGTCTCTCATATAACCTCAAAAGACTCACAGCGCGTGGCGCGAATGTCATTTTACGTGTCATTTTCTCCGTATTTATACATAAATATTATTATTTTTCAGAATTCCGATGGAATACTCAACATCACAAAGCGGCAATTTGATAATGCGATTCGAGTTCACAATATGAAAGAAGAAATGCCAGACGTAGACTGTCAAACATAACAGAAGAGGAATGTGAAAGAAGGAATGCTGACCAGCGGGAACGTAAAAAAGCTAGGCAAAGAGTGTATGCTGAAGGAAGAAATGCGAAATCTTATTTTAAATGTGCAGTACAACTGTGCTAATGCATTTGCATCTTTCGGAGTGCAAATAAGTGACATACCAGGTGTAGGCCCGTATTGTTTAAAAATTTCAGGTGAAGTATATCATAGAACGTCTAGAAGTTTGCAGAGTGATGGAGAGGTGCCGGCATATGCGCAACTATATGTTTACGATGCGGATGAAGCAGTCAGGGTACGTATGAGCCATCCGTCTAACCTTAGATGTCAACAAAATATAATGGAAACTATTGATAATGTCATCCGTCGTGTAAGTCCATATGCTCTCCAATACAAAAGGTTGAAAGAAGCGGTTGAGGAAGAAGAATCTATAGTTGCAGAGCACGGGGGCCAGATGCGGAATATTCAACTACTCTTTACGCGTTCTTCGTTAGATGACCAAAGAAGGTATAATGCTCCATCTAATAATAATGAAGTCGCCATTGTGTATGTAGCAGATTACGAAGGTAGGTTACCGCCAAACGTAGATTTTGCTGTTCACCCTAAGAATGTAGGAGGTCTCCAGCGTATTAATATGTTATCAAAACATTTAGATCCGATGGTTTTTCCATTGTTATTTCCATCAGGTGAATTTGGTTGGACTCTACAGCCTTAAATAATACAACATTAACTGCATGGTTTAAACTTAACCAACAAGATAATGAGGCATGTAATATTAAGTATCAGGATTTAACTAATTTCTATGTTTTTTCTAGCAATAAGCAGTGGAAGAAGAGGCAATGTGGCGGGGACAAGATTATTGGTCGCATGTCCCCCGTTTCTCCTAGAAATATAGAATTATACCATTTAAGACTTATTCTTTTACAAGTGACTGGGGCTACGTCCTTTGAATCTTTGCGGACTATTAATGGTTGTCTTACTTCCTACATTTCGTGATGCAGTACGAGAATTAGGACTCATCGATGATATTGGAGAATGGCAGCGTTGCATGGCTGAAGCTTCAACGTATATGATGCCCAAAGCTCTTCGTGACCTATTTGTCTTATTAATGATTCATTGCCTCCCACCAGATCCGTTGCAGCTGTGGAACGATTTCAAAGATTTGATGTCAGAAGACTTTAGTCGTCAAAGTGCTACTGCAGAAATTGCACAAAATTGTTCCCTTTTGTATATTCAAAAGGCATTAATAAATGAAAATTCTTCATGCACATCACAGGGTTTGCCGGGACCAGATTACAGCAATACTTATAATGAAGTGGTTGATATTAATTTAGCATTAGAAAGTTCTTTAGGGTCAGAGATGGCTGGAAAACTCAATCGAGAACATTGTGCTTTCGACAGTATATTAAGTAAAAAATTTCAGATGTATCTGAAACAAAAAAATGTTTCTTTATTGACGGTCCTGGTGGCACAGGTAAAACGTTCCTTTATAAGACTATTATACATACTTGAAGAGGAAGATCTAAGAAAGTTTTATCTGTTGCTTGGACAGGAATATCAGCAATTTTATTACCGGGTGGACGTACATGTCACATGGCTTTTAATTTACTTCTTGATTTATAGAATAACACAACATGCAGAGTGACATCCAAGAACCGTGCAATTATAAGTGCAGCTGATGTATCATCTGGGATGAAGCGCCGATGGCGCCAGTTATAGCTTTAGATATAATTGAACGTACTCTGCGCGATATAATGGGTAATAATGATATTTTTGGCAATAAAGTAATCATTTTGGGCGGCGACTAGACAAATTCTACCAGTTTCTCGAAGGGCTTCTCGCGGTCAGTTAGTAGCGACATCTATTAAAAACAGCCAACATTGGAAAAATTTTACTATTTTCAATTTGAAAACTAATGTCCCCGCTTTAGAAGGTGAAAATTCATTTACACAGTGGCTTTTAGATTTAGGCGATGGAAAGCTGCCTCCTGTGGAAGGAAAGTATGCGTCATCAGTGCTTATTCCAAATGAAAGTGTAAGTCAAAATGTTGTTCAAAGCATATATAATGAAGTACATTCTATAGCGGATGTTCCCCTAATGAGTAAACGAGCGATACTGTGTCCAAAGAATGAACATGCTCGATTGGTTAACGAAGATGTACTCGGGCGTTTAGAAGGTCCAATCTTTACATTTTATTATGTGGATAGTATTAAAGATGATGGTCGTGAAATGGACTACAAAATGATATATTTTTAAAATACATTCATTTATCAATAATCATTAAACTAAAATGCTATGTAATTTATTAATAAATAAGACGCTGTAATTTTATCGATAAAAATAAATACAAAGAAGAATTCGACAGCTGTTTCATTTTTTGTATGTCACTGACAGCTACCATAGACAGTAAAACCTGATTTTTTCACTGAAATTTTGTCTGTCACTGACAGCTACCATAGACACTAAAACCTGATTTTTTTCTCCTCAATGTTGATGAATTCATTATTTTTAAACCAGCCAAACTTAAAAACTCAGAGTTGACAGCATCACAATATTATACAGTAACTGTCAAGAAACAAAAAAAGAAATATTGCTTACTTCAAAATACGGCCAATTATCAAATTGTATTAACTTTGTAACAGTAAGGAAATCAATTGTGTTTGTTGCAGAGCAAACACAATTGGCCGCGGGACGACCGTCATTGGCCGCGAAGCGGCCACAATAGCAAAAATGGAAATTTTCCAGATACAATTGGCCGCGAAGTGGCTGACGTAGGCATAGGTAAACAATTGTGTTTGCTGCACAGCAAACACAATTGGCCGCGCAGCGGCCATGGCTGGCCGCGGAGCGGCCGTCATTGGCCGCGAAGCGGCCACAATAGCCGCCCGCAGGGCCTAGCAGTAAGCAATCGGCGAAGCCGATTGCTTTCCTGCTAGTTCTATTTAATTATCGTACGTAAGAACTTCACCCAATATAGGTCACTTTGATTAATCTGCGCGTTGGTAACAATGCGGTCCCTTCGGCTTAATCGCTAGTTACGTCGCCTCAGTTAAACGTAAAAAAATCAACCTTTTACAAGAAATACGTTGGTTTTTCGAACCTTCCAGAATATTCTATACATCACAAGTGTTTGCAAGAATATCTCAGTCATTTCCAGATTGTTCCAGACAGATGGTTCCCGAGTTTTGTACGGCGTCCCAGAATGTTATGAAATGTTCGAGAGATTGATAGTGTCGTTGTCCTTGAGAGGCTCTGACAGTGCGCAATTATTTTGTTACACTACGAAGAATTCAAAGAAGCTATACAAGAAGAT
This sequence comes from Agrypnia vestita, assembly GCA_016648135.1. Lineage (NCBI taxonomy): Eukaryota > Metazoa > Arthropoda > Insecta > Trichoptera > Phryganeidae > Agrypnia > Agrypnia vestita. The sequence continues at coordinate 246,268 of JADDOH010024209.1, forward strand.
GAAAAATATCTAATCATTAATGGAAAGGTATTAAACAATTATCAATATGCTGCACCGGAAATATTTACTTGATCGAAATAGTGGGTTATATTACAAAACCATTTTTTTGTTGTATATTTTCTTAATGTATGAGTAATTAATTTGTACGTTCTATGAAAACTCGTTTGCATGAACTATGTAATATTTTATTTGCGATTATATTACGTATTTATGTGCGAATATATAAGTGAATGGTGGGTGAATTTTAAGTGTGTTTATTTATTTTTTTCTGTAAATATTGAATGATATGCTATATCGGAATTGGTATGTTTCATAAATAAATAAAAATATTATCTTTATTGCTGGAACTACATCGAAAAAGGTACACTTCAATATATTGTTTACATGCGATGCAATATAAACGGCAGATGGGATCCTTCTATTGAAACGATGTGCCATATTGAGAAAGACACTTAAATGTCTGCGTAATCTATACCTTCAAAAGGTAATTGTCCAATTTTACGTGATCATAGAAGGTTCACAAAAGCATGGGCGCTTAACGAAGAAATGCTAAGACAATTTTGACATTAAAGCTCAAAAGTATTGGTATGGATAGAATAAGATTTTATACAACATTACTGTTGTATTATGAGGTACCTAAAAAATATTGGATCCATTATCTAATTTTTTAAGGAAAAATAGCTCTATTGCTTCGACAAAAGTTGTGCAGTTTTTCTGGTCGATTGTCAAAAAAATAATTGTAATCAATATAAAGCCTAATGCCGGATACGGCATGAGATGAATATATTTATATTACAATACATTTTAGAAGAATAACTACTGACATTGTCTTCTTGGAGATAATATATATTTGAATATATTATTATAATTTATTTAAATATTTTAAAACAATTCCTTTCAAAAAATTATGTTTTCATCATAAAACATGAAAAAATGCTCAGGAAACAGAATTTTCAATATTTAACACATTTTTTGGCACTTGTCAAAAATCCAACTAATAAATAAACAGTTAATCACACCCCGTATACATTACATAAAAAAGGTTTTCTGGAGATATCATCTTCATTCATAGGTGGATTATAATTTTGAAATGTCTTGAAATTGTTAGGCAAACTGGTATAACTCGCGAATTAAATAATACTGAATACACAATAATTACTATATAATAATAATAATAATAATACAGAAAAACAATACAAAATAATTACTGTATAATAATAATAATACAGAAAAAATTAAAAATATATATTATAATTAGATAAATTAAAAAAGTCTCACATGTCCAGGGCTTATGACTTGAATGAGCTGGCTTAAGTGATCACTTCGTAAAAAACATCAAATTTTAGAAAGTTTTATACATGTATGTTTCTGTTTCTGCCATTATGGCCAATAGGAATCTGTTACACGAAGAAAGGCTAAGCAGTTCATAGTAAAGATTTGGTGCAAACTCTAATATTTGTTAATGTAGCCTGGAATTGTCATTTAAGGATTTGGTATTGATATTAATTAAAATATATTAAGAGAGTATTGTAGGTAGAAGGAACAGAGGGCGTCCACGAAAAACCTAGCATCTTCAAATAAACCAAATATTAGAGGACGGCCTCGTCAAAAGCTTAATCGAAGAGCGTGCGTGAGAAGATGTATGAATATGGTTGAAGCAAAAATGGTATGCCAGGATAGAAGAGTATGGCATTTTATTTTCTCTACCTACTCCATCTTAGAAACAGCGTAAAGGTAAGTAAATTAGGGAAAATAAAACTTCTTCAAATTAAAAAAAATATATTTTTAACTTTAAAACCAAATTAATTAATCAATTAGAAAGATATTCAGGCAAAATCAAATCTACAAAAAATATTTGGCTTCTACCGGGATTCAAGCCACGGATCTCCTCCTATCCGGGGCAGGCGCGTTATCCTATTACGTCCTTGTATATTTCCGTAAATTTATCGACCTTATCTATAAGTCTCATTTATTAATTGATTTATTATCATTTAATCAATTTTTAGAGCAATCCATTTTTTCTGGTACGGTAGGCACAAATTACTGGCCTGCCCCGGATAGGAGGAGATCCGTGGTTCGAATCCCGGTTGCAGCCAAATATTTTTTCGTGGATTTGATTTTGTCTGTATGGCTTTCTAATTGATTAATTAATTTGGTTTTAAATTTCACAGAACATTGTTCTAAAAAATTACAATAAGAATGTTTTATTGAATAAAATATTTGTTAACTTCTTCAAAGGAGCAAAATGATTTTGTAGTGACCTTATTAGTATGATTTATAAAAATGTACTTTTTTTCACCACTTACATATTGAAAATATTAACTTGTACATACATTTTTATTAATTATATTTATATTGTAACTATCATAAAATTTGGTACAATAGAATACGGTGCTAACGTTTTTATAATTTTATAAATAATGTATTGCAAAATTAAATACAATAATTTTCTAGTAAATAAAATAATTATAATAATAATAATCTACAATTTACTTCTAGATCGTATTATTTTTATTAACTATTATTGGTAAATTAAGAAGAAAAGACAAAAATGAATACTAATTTTTTATTAACTATATTTATTTTTTATTTTTTTTTATATATTTTTTTAAACTAACAGGCCATCAACAGATCATTAGTGACCCTAATCGATGGTCCTATAAATAAAATTTAATAATTTTTATAAAGTTTGGCAGCAGTATATGACAGTTGAAATAAGGTACTTATTATGTTATAGAGATTAGGGGTACTATTTATCTATCCCTGAGGATGACAGCGAGTTGAATTTCTTTACTGTATCCTGGAGAAAGCTGGTTATTTCAAATGTCATTGTTAGTCCCACTGTATCAAGCATGTCACTTGCAGATGGTGGTGTTTATTTCAATTCAACTATTAAATTACGACATTAAAGCTAAAATCACATCGATATAAGATATTTAAAAATTGTCCTAGGCAATATCATAGGTAGGTATATTAAGTGATTAAATTTTAAAATGCCGTACAAAAAATAAGCGAAAAATTTTTTTTATAGGCTAATTAACAAATGTTTTGAAAGAATAGCACAGTAAAATAATATAATGGAATAGCAAAACCTCTCGAACGGTGCGTTCTGGTATTCTGTTCTTAATTCATAGGTCAACGCGAGTATTTTGAGCTCTTAACGTGATTTTTATCAAAGTTATTGTATTTTGAAATTTCCATATACTGTCAAAACATTAGAAATACCGTTATAAAGTTTGTTTTATATTTTCCAATAATTTTTTTTTCATATTTATTTAATTTTTGATACTTATTACATATGCCAAACTGCACAGCAGTTTTACGGCATGGATTAACGATTTCTTTTTCAAAGAACAAACAAAGAAATTATATACGGGTTTATACATATATATATATATATATGTATATATATATATAAACCCGTGTTTCCCTACCCGCCAAGTTTTCTCCACTCACCGGTGGTTGTGGTGGTGGATAGCCCTTGGTGTCACATCTAAAATATGCGAGTTTGGTGGGGGTGGCTGTGCGTGAGTGCGAGTGGGTGACGAAAATGTACCTTCCTACACATTTTTTTGTTATGGGAAGGCCGCAAATACTTCAGATTGTTTGAAAATAGGCGCGCCGACTGTGTCGGTGAGTCTAAAAGGTTCCGGAAAAACCTGCTCTAGAAAGTTCTGGAGGGAGAAGGTTCTAGAAAATTCCCGAAAGTTCTATAAGGTTCTACACTGAGTGGCGGAATGTGTCGGTGTGTCTAGAAGGTTTCTGTATATTCGATAAATTTCTTGAAAGTTCTGAAAGGAGAATGTTCTATAAGGTTCGCGAAAGTTCTATGACGATCCAAACAGTGTACTAAAAATCTACGCGTGCGAAGCCGCGCGTGCACAGCAAGTTTATCAGTAAAAATGTGTATAAAAGTATTTTCAGCTAACGGAATTATTTCCTTCATGAGCGATGCTACTTTGCAATATCAATGTGTCTATTAAAAAATAACCAAAGACACCGTTTTGTGTGTTACATATTATCAAATAATTGTTTATCCAAGAGCAAAAACCAAAAGTATTATAAAAGACCAAGTATTGAAATAATTATACCAATAATAAATCTTTATTTTATCATCTATTTGAAGCAATAATATTGATAACATATAATTTAAATTATTTATATTCGCTTCTGAACCGTTCTTCGTTACAAATTAAGTTCCTGTGGTGAAATCCACATCTCTTTTTCTTTTATAAGATTGTCATAGAGAAAATAGATTTCTCAAATTTAGTCTGCGATAAGTATTTCTGTATCTAAACAAACAACATGAGACTCATTTCAGTTCTCAGTAATAACATTTATTAATATCAACGAGAACACACAAGAAAGCTCTGCTTAGACCGAACCTGTGTCCGCTTAACCATCAATCACACCTCACTAACAGCAACCACTGTATTTGTTTCGGAAACAATTTCTTCGATGGGTACTTTTTCTCCCAGGAGCCGAGAAAATTACAAAGGGTAGCATCGCAAACACCAATAACCGCAGGGCGCACTTTGAACTTATCGCCCCGTAACTCTTCGGAAGTATTCGTATCCTGGTTAATTAAATTAATAATTTCAACACAAAATCATTTTGCATTCATTGAAGATGTTATTTTTATGTTATGAATTCACAAAATCAGATTTTTGCATATCGAAATTAATAAAAATATATTTTTTTGTATTTAGAACATATAAGAAAGCTCCATTTAGACCGAACCTATTGTTCGCTCACCCGCTAATAACACCTCACAAACAGCAATCACTGTGTTTGTTTCGGAAACAATTTCTTCGATGGGTACTTTTTCTCCCAGGAGTCGAGAAGATTACAGAGGATAGCATCGCAAACACCAATAACCGCAGGGCGCACTTCTAACTTATCGGCCCGTAACTCCTCGGAAGCTATCGCCTTCACATCCCATCGCTGCTCAATTACTCAATATGAGTAGGGACGTACACCCCATCCCTCAGCGCTTTTTCCGAATTGCTTCGAAGAATTTCGGCTGAACGAAACAATTTATAATATTCCAATAAGAGGTTTTTAGATTTGTCTTGTTTATGAAATAAATAAATAAGTCCGTGCAATAATAAAATACGGAATTTGTTGATTAAAATTTGCGAACATACAACATAAAAAGCAATGAAAATAATTTTGATACTATTTATCAAATTGTTTTATGAAATAATCTTCAAATATTGCAGACCACGATGAAAATGTCAAGAAATTTTAGAGGCTATTTTGTATCCTTACCGAGAGTAAACAGAGGCTTTGCTAGATAATTAATTACATGGATATTCCTCGGTTAGTCCTTGTGAAAGATAAGCTGGATTAAGGACATTCTTTATTTTTTCTACGTTATATTGTAGGATCCACTTATTTATAATAAAATATAGGTACTTTAAAAAAGCCTGCCATACATTGTACATCTGTGTAATTTATAATCGATAAATTTTCTTTTTTACAAAAATCTTTTGTGTTTACTTTATACATATTAGGTCCTTACATATGAAATTGGCGTTTAGTATGGGAGGAACATAAAGCCGATTTTTTTTATTATAATTAATCAAAGTATGTACCATTGCTATCTATGCACTTTTGCCATCTCATAGGTAGTTCATCGATCCCTTTACTAAAAAAACCATTCGGACGGGAATCAATAAAATCTTTGAAGGCGGTTTGGACTGCCCCATCGGAGTTGAATTTTTTCCTTTGCAAGAAGTTATCCAAATTTCGAAAAAAATGGTAATCTGTTGGGGCAAGGTCCGGAGAGTACGGTGGATGTCTTAGACATTCCAATTGAAGCTCCTCTAATTTGGTAGCCGTCTGTTGTGCAGTGTGTGGTCTAGCGTTATCATGAAGCAGCAGTGGCCTAGAGCGATTAACCAGCCTCGGTTGTTTAGCAGCTAGCTTTTCCATCATGGTTTGCAGTTGCTGACAATAGACATCTGCCGTAATCGTCTGGCCAGATTTAAGAAAGCTGTAGTGAACGACACCAGCACTAGTCCACCAAACGCTCACAAGTAACTTTTTTGGAGTCAATTTTCGCTTGGGGCATGGTTTGGCTGGTTCGGCAGGGTTCAGCCATTGCGATGAGCGCTTCCGATTATCGTACAGGATCCACTTTTCATCACAGGTAATGATTCGATTTAAAATCCCTTCATTATTGTGCCGGTTGAGTAATGCAACGCAGCAGTCAACGCGCGTTTGTTGATTTGCTTCACTCAATTCGTGAGGTACCCACCTTTCAAGCTTTTTCACCTTACCAATTTGCTTCAAGTGGATTAAAACAGTTTTATCACTAACACCGCAGCCTGCAGCTAACTCGGATGTGGTTTGCGATGGATCCGCTTCCACAATAGCCTTCAATTCTTCATTATCAACTTTGGTCTCCGGCCGTCCACGGGGCTTGTTCTGCAGGTCGAAATTTCCAGAACGAAAACGTTGGAACCAAAAACGCACTGTGTTTTCTTTTGCGGCACCGTCGCCATACACATCATTAATCCTTCGAGCCGTTTCTGCAGCACTGGTGCCACGGTGGAACTCGTACTCGTAAATAACGCGATATTTCAAGTTTTTCATTTTGTAAACTGAGTGACGCAAAGAAAAAAACAATTGAGGAAAAAACAAATGAATTATAATTTTCAAAACACAAATACATGAGTAAATAGCTGTATAAATTTGGATTTGGAATTCCTAACCAAAGAGAAGATATTTGAGATCAAATTTGCCAGTACGGCAAAACGCCAATTTCATATATAATTACCTAATATTATATTACCTTCCAAAAAGACGTGTTATCTACGATTATAGGAGAAACAATTATTTACACGCCAGTCTAGTTAGTAAATTTAGAAAAATTAAGAATTATGATAAGAATAAGAAATAAATTAATAATAAGGTGGATGCTTTCTGCCGTCTATTGATATTAAAGCAAAGCGTACCAAAATGAATGCACTGGCCGAACGCGACTCCCCAGGTTTTTCACGTCTATTGTGCATCCAAACGCATTGACTCTGATCTCATGACCTTTTCATGGTAAATTGTTATGTCACGAACCTTTATCACGTTTTCCTTCACTATCTGCCATCATCACACACAAAAACCAAAAGACTCGGTATACATATTCAAACATTCGCTAAGAAATAAAAAAAATCGACATGGAATCACTCCGTTAATTCTTCTCTATCACACGTATCACAAATACCCATACCTCAAAAACTGATACGGCGCAATGATAAAATATAAATGTAAATACTTTCTAGTAACTTGCGTAGCCAGATGCATTTTTCTTTTGCTGCAAATTATCTCGTTATTTTATATTCTCCATAAAAATTAGGTAACAATTACCATGTAACTTATTTAAAAAAATATATTTATGTAAAATCTTACTCAATAAGGATAATATAAGGAATACATATAACAATACTCTAAAGAAATTAAAGGAGTAGATCGATAGAACGGTTAAACATTAGTCTGCATTCGTAAAATTTTGATTAAAATAATAACAGGTAAATTCTTGCCTAAATTATGGTTTGAAAATGTTCAAGCAATAATATCAACGGTAATGGAGATAAACATCATAAAAGTTTGTGTTTTTTTTTCAATATTTCCGACTTATTTTTTGTTGAGCGTTGAACTATCATTCAAGTAATTTATATCGAATAAAAGTCCAATAAAATTATTGAATTTTGCATACATTTTTCTTTAAAATTAAGAATATCCCCATTTCTGCGTGGCTTAAATGTTTATATTTGACTCGTAATAAAGCAAATAAAGTTTTATTTTTCGATATACTTAATTCTATATGCAAATTACTTGAATAATAGTCTAACTTTTACAGAAGATAAGTTAAAAATATTTATGAGATTGCAAAACGTGAACTCGCTTACCTCCATTACTGTTGATGTTAGGACATTGTTGCTTCAAAATTTTCGCGTCATAACTAATATAGATACGAATTTTACACTGTTATACCCTGTATATTAGAACTATCTAATATCTACCTAGTAACAAAGAATTCGGAAGTTCGATCCTCTATCCTAGAAGCTGGGAGGTAATACCTACTATTACACTATTCTTGTTTTTGTGAAATGTATATTATTTTTACAAAATTTTAAAACAAGCTATTTTAAGCATTTTTTTAAATATTTTTTTTTTAAATTATTACAATTACAAATTTTCAACAATGACATATTTTAGATTTCAAATATTATTTTATTTTTTCCAATTACTGCATATTTGGTTATTTTTATATCTTTTTCAAATTGTGGGTACAAAAGTAAGGTTAAGAAGGGCTAGCCGTAAAGCCAAAGGTTTTTCTGCTATCGCCGATACTAAATTGGCTGGAAACAAAAGAAAAGGTTACAATGAATTCTTATAAACACGCCCGTTTCCAGAAAGAAAAGTGAAATTTACTAAGGAAAATTCTGAATTTCCAGTTGTTAAACGAAAAGTGAAATGTAAATAAAACGGAGAATTTTTACAAAGAATAAATTGTAAATATCAAAAAATTATTAAGGAGGTAATGAAAATTATACAACTCATATATTTGTTATCAACCAGTAATTGCATCAATAATTTTTAATTTTTATATATTGCTTTGACATGTTGGGGTTTGAAGTTTGTTGGTTAAGTTATTTGTTTATATTAATTGAGACGAATAAAATTCCAGCTTAAATAATAACGATATATGAAAACTTTGGTCCAGGCTGGATGAAGGATAGTATCTGGAAGTGTGGGGTATATTGGCTTATTTATTTCAGGACCCGAGAGTGAAATTGTATAAAATTTGAATAAAATCCATTAATGAATAACTTTGTTATTGAATTACATACAATTATATCGAAGGTAAGGGGTAGAGACTGGGGTTTATGTGCATAACTTTATATATAGGAGGTGATTTTTGATTAACTTTGTAATTTGAATAGTTTTTAATAGTTTATGCTCTTTTCAAAATATTACTTATAATGTAAAGGTTGAAGATTTGAAAGCTGATCGATATATCAGTTCATACCACAGAGTATAAAATTGCACAAAGATGAACTAATGCCCTCCTTAAAGCGAGGGAATTGGGACACGGTGGATGTATGTACCCTCTTGCGTATATTTAAAACCCATTTATAATGTATTTACAGTATTTATTCTTGCGTTATCAATTCCTCTGGTAAACAAAATGTAATTTTTACAATAGATGTTGTTTTTACTCCCTTTATATTAACTCGTGGCGTCTGCTTGTCTTCTTATCTTCTTGTTGACGAAAAAACTTTGGATCCATTTTAAACCACTTTCCCGTGATCCAATCGAGCTGAAAGCAGACTCGTGGCGACGATCAAGAAGATCTATCAAATTTTCGTTAAAAAAATTAATAAATTTTTGGATTTTTCAAATTTTGAAGGGTTTTTTCATACAACTTATTAAGTTGTATGAAAATATTTCAACGCGTCTGGTAGAGGCGAAACCTTATTATAGTATAATTTTGGATTTTTGGAAATTTTTTATTCCTCCCTTTCGTAGTGTCGCCCGACCGAAGCCCAACGCGTAGGTTAAGCGAAAAAAAATGTTTCAACTAGTAAATGAGAAAGGGAGCATAATAAAAACTTGGTTTTTATGGGTAATTTTTTAAATTTTTTGAAATTTCATTCCAAACCGATCAAATAAAAATGTATTTTTTGTAAAATGTGACTTATTTATTAAGAAATTATATTTTTTAAGAGTATTTTCATATTTTGACCACATTATAATTATTTATTTTAAAATTTACAAGCACGAACCAGTCGTGTGACTAGATCATTTACCAAGAAATTTACGTAAGTTCATTTCCATATATATTTTTGTGGTCTGTGGTTGGTAATATTTTAAGATTTATTTTTCTATCATTTTCTATTTAAAAATAGATCAAGAGGCGAGATAAGGATTTATCAAATCAACATTTTATATATTTTCAAAGTACGTATCTACTCTCTTTGATAGAGAAAAAGTAAATCCGCAGAAGATCACTGATGGGAAATTGGCAGCTGCTTTGGATAAACTCGCAGCTTATAGAAAGAGACGAAGGGACCCAAAATAAAATAATTTCTTGTAACTTGATATCCACGGTTTTTAGTTTACATCCTTTTTAAACATGAACAACGGCAGATGTATATCAGATATCACGATTTAGATTTACATCCAAGCGGTAGGGGTGGGTTTAGAGAGAGCCTTTGCTTTTCATTGATCGTTAAAAGTATTTATTTATTTTTTTATTTATCTATTTAATATTCATGGAAGACCAACAGCACAACAAAAAAGCATAGAAAACATTAATATAATATAGATGGCCAATTACAGGTCTCCACATTTAGAAATATGTTAGTAATGATAAATATTTATGAATTAAACCTAGGCATGTTAAAAATTATGTAACAAGAAAGAATAAAAAATTTAAACAAAAGAAAAATAAACTTAATTATTAGCAGAAAAACACAGGCATGTTAAAAAATAATACAAAAAGAATGAACAAGAGAAAAAGAGACTTAATTATTAAGTAGCAAAATAATTCTGCACTCAAAATTTTTCTTAAAACTTAGACATGTTAAAATTATATAATAAGAAAGAATAAAAAATTTAAACAAAAGAAAAAGAGACTTAATTATTAGCAGAAAAACATAGGCATGTTGAAAATAATACAAAAATAATGAACAGGAGAATAAGAGACTTAATTACTAAGTAGAAAAAAATTCAGTACTCAAAATTTTTCTAAATCTTTACTCTTTTAGCTTTATTCTTTAGCTGTACTCGAACAGATCAACATCCAATAGTCTAATCAGTTTATTGAATGCATCGCAAGAATGCATGAATGAATGCAAAACCATTTGCAAAATTTGACCAAGGTGAAGAAGATGAAAAGTTCCGGGGGTGGCGTGGGGCTGCTTACTTTTTGAATGCAACTGACTGAGATTGAGAATGGATGGCATTCAATATAAAAAGATTGAGAGGAATACATAAAATTTTATTTAAATACCAACAATTCAGAGATAAACGAATATCTTGGAGGTCTTTATTACGAGACAAAGTTAGGGAAATACTCCTTATTAAAATGGAACCTACGCTGTTTTCCTTGCCATCATTTCACTATTACTGTGAAACCTCTGAAATATTTTTAATGTCAAAATTTAATATTATATTTCCAAGAAAGACTTGAAAACTTTTTGCAATTGCCTAATAAAATGTATGTTTTACGGAAGGAAAAACGGTAACATGAAATATATTAACCGTAGGTTAATTTATTCACTATTCACATTTATTCACTACTGTACCTATATAATGTAGATTTCACAAAAGATGACACAAATATTGTTTTGTGTGAGTGCGTATGAATAGATGTATGGTGTACTGCTATGTATAGAAGGCAGCAAAGAAATGTCGTCTGTCTCGCTGACACGCATTTATAGCTACTAGCGCAAAAGTCAAAAATAGTTGCAAATATTAGGTTATACTGTGTGCCTCCCTTTAAATACATAAATATTAATAAGAAATAAAATATAGAATAAGAAAATAAACATCAAATAATTTGTTATAAAGGGTTGGACCAAATTTAAAAAAAAATCCATATAAATGTAAAAATAGTAAAGCAATTGCAAAATCTTCAAGTTTGTGTTTTCTGGGGTATTATGCCGTGTTGTTACGATCTTTCGGGCCGACGTTTCAGATCCCATTGCAGGGTCCATCATCAGGGCTGATGTGTTGTTGTGTGTTGGTGTTGTGGTTTGTGTTATGTGAGCCAATACTTAACACAACACTGAAAAAGTTCTCACCCTGCTTTCGACACGGTATTGTTAGCCGATACTTAAGGCGATCGTCTAGTAGAATGAGCAAATTTCACCATTTTTTCTCATATCTTCTCTTTCGTTTTTTATCAAATTTTTGTAGGAACATATCTAATTTAAAAAATTGATTCATCAGGTTACATATATTTTAAATACGAATATCTTATTAAAATGTCATAAACTTAATTAAATAATTGATTAATAAATTACCAAACCTTTGATGTTTTAAAAATGAAGAAAATTGCTCCACTTTGTGGGCCTTTTATGACTGAACGGCGTGTGAGATGTCTTTTTTATTCAATAATATTACAAAGTAAACGATTATCTTAAATTTGTTACAATTATAGAAAAATCTGTTAATACGTTTACATGCAATTTATGTTTAAAAAATACTGTTTTTTAAATTATTTTTATTTTTTGTGTGTTTTTTTCGATCCCTTTAAAATAGTTTATAACTTTTTTTCTTTAATAAATTAAAGGAATAGGCATTTTTATTTTAAAATTAATACGAAAAAAATCAAAAAATTATTCTCGATTTCAGATTTTAGCTATTTAATCAAGGCACTGCGTATTGTGTCATAAATACGTTGCGTCTTGATTAAATATCTAAAATCAGGAATATCGACAAGGATTTTGATTTTTTTTTGTTTTTATTGTAAAATTATAATATCTATTCTTTTGACTATTGAAGTAAAAAAGTTGTCAACCATGTAAAAAGAGTTGAAAAAAACCCACAAAAAATAAAATATTTTTAAAAAACAGTATTTTTTAAAACATAAATTGCATGTAAATGTATTAACAGATTTTTCTACAATTGTAACAAATTTAAGATACTCGTTTACTTTGTAATATTATTGAATAAAAAAGACATCTCACACGCCGTTCAGTCATAAAAGGCCCACAAATTGGAGCAATTTTCTTCATTTTTAAAACATCGAAGGTTTGGTAATTTATTAATCAATTATTTAATTTAGTTTATGACATTTTAATAATATATTCGTATTTAAAATATATGTAACCTGATGAATAAATTTTAAAATGAGGTATTTCCATACAAAAATGTAATAAAAAACGCAAGAGAAGATATGAGAAAAAATGGTGAAATTTGCTCATTCTGCTAGACGATCGCCTTAACCACAACACCAATACTCACAACAACACATCAGCCCTGATGGTGGACCCTGCAATGGAACCCGAAACGTCGGCCTGGAAGGCGGTAAAAACACGGCATAATACCCCAGAAAACACAAACTTGAAGATTCTGAGTGGGCGTGAAAACCTAAGAACTTTCATAGGAATTGCAAACAACAAAGGTGTATTCCAAGTGAAAAAAATACATTGTGATAAGTGTGCTCTTAGTTACTCGTTAGCTCACATATACAGTTTTAAAATTATTGTTATAGGAACTTCGCTGTTTTTTAATTCTTTCATTAGTTAATGGTCTGTAAGAAAAAAAAAATAATAATAACATTTCACTACAGGGGTGGGCAAATTTGACAAAACACACTCTTCTTCCTCGACGTAGCACCCTGGTATTTTTAACTCTCATACATGTTCTTCTTCTTCTTATGGTGGCATCTCCTGTAGTAGGTCAGCAATCATTCTGTCAATTACGATTTTATTTATCGCCACGCAAAACAACTCAGTCGAGTTACATTTATACCAGTCCCGCAAGTTACGCAGCCATGAGATGCGGCGTCTTCCTACGCTTATTTTATCACTTATTTTCCCTTGGATGATGAATTGGATTAGACTATATTTTTGCCTCAAGCATAGTCCGCAGCACTTCTCGGTCTTTTTCCATACGCTGGGGAGGTCTTCGCATTCGTAACTCTATCCACCCTTTCAATATGCGTCTATAGAGCCACATCTCAAAAACCTCGATTTTGCGGATTAGTTTACGGTTTAGTGTCCATGCCTCCACCCCATATAAGAGAATGGCAAAAATATAATACCAAACCATATGAATTCTAAGTTATATTTTAATACGTGCGAGAATTATACATCTTCTAACGCGCGCTAGTCCATTGTTATCATGTCCTCCAATTTTGACTGTGATCCTAATTTTTGACCAATCGCCAGATCTTTCGTGTTCGATATCCCGTTTCGTATCGTATACTTTCTTTACAATCCTCCTGTAGGTACCATATACCAAAAAATTGTCCCTTATGCAATACTAAATAGGTACGTTTCTCATATATTTTTAGTATTGCAAATAATAAGTTAAATATTTGAAAGGTCAGATTGTATTGTTGAAGATAATACAATTATGAATATTGATTCTCCTAAATAGATAGATAGAAGAATCGGAGCTGCAGCCGGCGTTCTACGTTCTGTGTACAGTGATCCGAGCTTAGTGTCAAAACAAAACTGATTGTTTTCAAATCTGTGTACAGACTCACCCTAATATATGGCCATCAAATTTGGATCCTAGCGGAGAGAGTAAGAGTAAGGATTCAGGTTGCCGAGATGAGTTTTCTAAGGGGGGTAGCGGGAGTCACATTGATGGACAGAGTGAGAAGTGCCGACATAAGGCACACACTCGGTATGGAATCCCTACTCCTACACATAGTAAAATCACAATTAAGGTGACTCGGACAAGTGCTAAGAATTCCAGAGGAACAAATATCAAGAAGAATCTTCCTGGCAACCTCAGAAGGAAGACGGCCAGTGCGTCGCCCCAGATTAAGCTGGGAGAGGCAACAGAAAAATGTGTTCGAAAGCAGAATGGGTCAAGACTGGTTGACTCATACAGAAGCAGCGCAAGACAGGGGAACATGGAAACACCTTGTCAAGTCTTTGGGCCCCCGATCGTAATAGGACAAGGGGATGAAGGTGAATAAAGGATTCTCCTAAAGTAAAATAATAAATTTTGAATAAATTATTCGAAAATTCTGATAAACTATAATTGTGGTTGTCATATCAAATCGTACTTGACTAACGAAAATTTTCTTTTCAACTATCCTAATATTGAACGATTGTCTGACCGTAACTTGCTGGAGTTATGCTGGAAACACAACAAAAACACTGATAATAAGGCCCGCGCGTCCGAGTTTGACACGTCAACGTTGCACGCAAGGATCTTTATTAAGTATTATCATGTCCCGTGATTCTTCATTGGTATACGGCTAGTTTTATTATTAATGCAAAATGGAAGTTTCATACTTGGACGTGTTTAAGTATTTGAATTAATCAATTTATTAATTAATATTTGTAGTATATATTTTTTTAAATATTTATAATTATTTATTAACTGAATCGCCCCAAGTCAAGGTTTTTCCAGCGTCTGTTGGCATTTCAGGATACATCTATCCTCGCAACATTTCAGCGTTCATTATCATGATTCAGGATTCATGTAATGGGAATAATCGAACCCCCGCCGTCTTGACTCCAGGTCGAAAACTCATCGATTAAGCTTTCCCAACCAGTGACGTAACAGCTGTCACCATCTTTCTTAGCTCAATCTCTCGATGTTGAAGAAGGTTCTTTGGTTATTCCTTGCTCTTACAATTAATTACAGAATTACATTATTCAATTAATTAATTTTAATATAATTTGTAAGATGCTCCATGCAAGCATTGAAATTCTAAATTTTTAGTTAAAAATTGTTAAACACCAGGAATTTAATTATAGGTGGGCTTTTGACTACTGAAAATATAATGTACGTTAGATTCAGAATGCAGAACACGAGTCGCTAAACATACAAATAATGGGTAACAATCAATGATATAATCAAATATCAGAAAAAAAAGGAATAAACACAATTCACAACTGCCTACGTACTATTAACTTATATTTTACCACGAAAACGCAATAAGCTAGCAATAATAATATTAATTAATTATTATTCATTCTAGAAAACATAAAATATATTTTTTTAAATACGATGATACATTAAAAATTCAAATAATAATGCAATATTTTTAAAAACTGAGTAAATACTAAACAGGTTGACATTTTCAAAAAGTTTTTTTTGTTATATAGTTAACTATGAATAAAACATAGTAAAGTTAAGTTACGGTGAAGTTTCGTTTTAATTTTTTTAGTTAAAGTCTCATTGTAAACAACGTTGTGTTTTATTCATAGTTAATTACAATGAACTTCTACAAAGTTAATCACGAAAATTTCGAAATATTATTTTATAGCTTGAAGTTTTTAAACAATTTGAGTCCTCACTCATTCAAAATTATCGAAAATTCCGAGTTACACCAATATAGAGCCAGCGTGGTAGGTGAATTTTCAAAGGAATTTCATTATTCTTTTGCGTTTTTCTCGAAACTCCCTCTTTCAGAGTGGTGGAAAAAATATCTAAATATCTAATACCAAATAGTATTTGGTCGATCTTGTTCAAATTTGGCAAATATCTATAGGTAACATTATCTCCAACGTAGCCGTTTGCTTATCCCAATTATAATAATTACGTTGTCTGTCCGTCCGTCGTATTTTTTTTCTTATCTTATTTTTATTTCTTCTTTTATTTATTCATTTTTTCTTTTAATCGTCATTTTTAACGGGTTTAAATGTTTTCTTTGATTTGTTTAGAAAAAATATGAAAATTATTGTCAAGCTGATCTTATCTACACAAAAAAATTTTTTTTTGAATTCAGATGCATCATAGGAATTCAACAAGAAAATAATTTACATTTTCATTTCAATCGAACCCTGGCGACACGATTATCTCCATCATCTGCATCTGAAGGATCTTTGCAGGACAGAACATATCTCCACCATTTTAAAATATTGAATATTATTTATTAATAAAAAAATTTGATCAATGTATGCCATAAAAAAATATGATAGTGGGACAACATTTTATATTTTAAAAACATATTAGAGCAGAATATTTCCCCAAACCGTCCGCTTGTTACAAAAGATACACATAAAAAGAAGGACAAAATTCACTTGAAAAGACGTGTTTCACAACCATTTTGCAGCGAATTTCAATGATTTCCTTCATATATATATATATACTGGAATCAGAATTTCCATAAAATAAAAAATTAAATATATTTGAAGACTTTGTTCAAAGTTCTTGTAGAAAACGAATCTGACGGAACGGCATTGAGTTTGAGCATCTTTGAAACTCTCTCGCGGAGCACGGTTAGTATTTATAATTGTTCATTTGGAGCGGCCTTACGATTTCTTAAAGTCTAATTGTAAGATTATGAAGGCCAGACACGTCTCAATGCTATCGAGTCTTATTCTATAAGAAATTCTGCCTGCGAAATGTAATACCGAAAAACTGTTTAAATTCAGATATTCCGCTCCGAATGCGGAGTTGAACATTTTGCGAATGAACGATTTTCGTCTTCGGCCAACTTCGGCACGTCTCCCCCAACCGCTTGGTTGCAGCTGGCGAACAATAACCAGTTGAAGCTTCAACTGCCTTCATCTTGTTTTTCATTATTTTCAGCTCTAATGCGAGGGCAAAGTAACGATATCGAGATCAAGATATTTAGTGGAAATTGTGAAAGATATTTTACGGGCGGGAAAGATTATTAACTTTTTAAAATATATTATAATAACTGTTCGAAGAATATTTTTTCTTCTTCTGTATGAAGGCTTGAACTTTGTGGTGACATTATTATTAAAATAAAACACAAATTACTTTGTTTTCACCACTATATTAGATTAAAAAATCTAAATCTAAATCTAAATCTACATAATATCTAACAATATTTTGTACGCATGTTCTGTGAACACAATTACTGGATTTATCAAATACGGGATTAATGTTTAATTAAGATAAATCACAAAAATCTCACGGAGACTAAACTGTTTATATGTGAAACATGTATGGAAGTATTTTGTACGATAACCCAGGGCATGCAACCTGTATGAGCTGGCTTAAGTGGTCACTCTTCACGATGTCAACGTTCACTAATTCCAACGTAAGAACATCCACACATCGAATTTTCGAAAGTTTTGTATATGTTCCAAATAAGAATCATCCGTATATTTCAAGGGTTTATGCAAATGACTACTGTTGTCTCTTCTCATGAAACAGTATAAATAGATTTCGCAGCTGGTAATGATACTTTTATATTTTTAATGTAGAGTATTAAACAAGATTCTTTTGAATGTTGGTATATATATGATATTTTTCCCATTTATTCAACATATAGACTAGAATACACTTGAAAATCTGAAAACTGAACTGAAATTTATCTTCATAAAAAAATAATATTAAATAAAAAAAATTATATTTAACTATACTAAACAAAATATGTACATGTTTACTTGAATGTTCCTACATTCGCTTGGTGTAGCATTAAATAATAAAAGTTACGTAAAATAACATTCTAAAGGAAAAAAAAAACATATTTATAATACAAGATCTAGTAATTTTACTGAAATTTAGTAAACAAGACATATTTTAAATGCTGTTGATCTACTCATATTATAGTCTGTTTTACTCATATTATAGTCTGTTTTATTGAATGTGAATTTATCCGAGTTTTAGTCATCATAAAAGCAACCATACGTATTAAATGTCTATTTTTAATTAATTATACGAGAATTATGCTTAAAATTTTTAAAAAATTAAATAGACATATATAAGACTAGTCGACCATCTAAAAAATTAGTATAAAATATTTAATTTTTACATATCTATATCTATCTAAATTATATTTTAATATACGTACCTAGGATTAACACACCTCAAATTTGAAGACTTTAAAGTACTCAAATTTATTGATCTAGTTCGGAGGGTAATATAAGAAAAATAATTAAAGAGCAACTTAAGAATAATTCGAAAAAAAATGTTTTAAAACTGAAAATCGCATACGACAAAAACACATTTTCTTACAACTTGTTTTTTCACAAAAACTCATTTGCGCAACATCATTATACATACCTACCTAGGAAAAAATATTTTATCAGCCTATCGGATAACATCAGAAAAATTACAGAAGAATAATGCCTACTAAAAGCAATTTAAGATTTTCTTAATCAAATATCATATATATATATATATACCTACATATATCTTCTGTGTTTAGTTTTCTGGGACATTCTGCCGTCTATATCTGATATATCTGGCCAAGGAGGTCAGATAAATACAACAGAGTAAGTATTTCAGAAATATACACACAGAAGATTCCGAACGGCTTTGAAAACCTGAGAAGTATTATTTATGCATACCCACACAATTAATTATAAACAGAATCTTCTTCTTCTTCTCGTGCCCTGTCCGTTTACCGGACGTTGGCTATCATGTTGGCTATGCGGACTTCGTTTACTGAAACAGCTCCACAGTAGACTGGCCAAACCACTGTCTCAAGTTTTTCAGCCATGAAGTCCTCCTTCTTCCAGAGCCCCGACTTCCGGCAATCTTTCCCTGCATTATGAGATGCAAGATCTCGTGTTTGGCTGGATGTCTCATCACATGTCCTAGATATTGAAGTCTTCCGATTTTTATTTTTTTAATAACTTCTTTTTCTTTATTCATCCGAGCCATAACATCCTCATTCGTAACTCTGTCCATCCAGCTTATTTTGAGAATTCTTCTAAAGATCCACATCTCGAATGCCTCAAGTCGCCTTATCAGTTCTTCGGTAAGCGTTCATGCTTCCATTCCATAGAATAATACTGAGAATACGTAGCATCTGACCATTCGAATTCGTAATCCTAGGTTGAGATCATGACTGCAGAACATCTTTTTCGTGCGGATAAAGGTTGCACGAGCAACCGAAGGATCCCATCTTTAATTTAAGTTGCAGCCCAAGTATACAATACTTTGTACCTTCTCTACTTTCGTTCCAGCTATATAAAGGTTGTCATTTAAGTCAACTGCGTTATTTTCGCTTATAAGCATGTACGTTTTGTATGTATTAAGTTCTAACCCAAATTTCTGTTTCATTCATGTTTTCACTTCTTGATTCAGCAGAAGTTGCAGATCCTCAATGTTACTTGTTAGAAGTACCATATCATCTGCATAACGCAGGTTGTTTAGGATTTTTCCATTTATAATAAGTCCTAGAATAGATTCTTGTAGAGCTTCTTTGAATATTTCTTCTGAATATAAGTTGAACAGAAAACAGAATACGTACATCAAAATTATATCATTTCAGCATGATACTTCTCGTAAGTACCTACAAAACTTTTTTTTAAAATTTTATTTAAATTATTTTTTTACAAATAAGAATGTTCTAAGGTTTTCACGGCCACTCAGAATCTTCAAGTTTGTGTTTACTGGGGTATTATGCCGTGTTGTTACGACCTTTCGGGCCGACGTTTCGGATCCCATTGCAGGGTCCATCATCAGGGCTGATTTTTACAAATAAATTTTTTTTTACAAGGTAGTGACAGTTACTTATGAATGGATGTTTCTCTTCTACATTAGTGTCATATACTCGTGTGTAGCAGAGGAGTATCATTACATTATACATTTACAAAGAATTATGTGATAAAATGTACATATTCATCAGGTAATAAGTATATGTACAGACAATCAAGTAATAATAAGTAAGTAAAGTAACCCTTGCTTCTTTAGAAGAAAAAAATCAAATATCTAACATGAGGTTGCAATATAAAGAAAAAAAATATAAATATTTATAATAAAAAATATATAAAAATTATTATATTTAAAAGTAATTGTCATATAAGTCATCATCGTCATCATCACCTTCATCCCCTTGACCTATTAGGGTCATGGGCCCATTGACTCGACAGGGTGCTTCCATATTCCCCTGTCTTGTGCTGTTTCCGCATGAGTCGACCAGCCAAGACCCATTCTGTTTTCATGCACATTTTTTGATGCATCTAGCTTAATCTGGAGCGACTCACCGGTCATCTTCCTTCCTTTTTCCAAAATAAGAATAAGTGTGCAGTATATTAAAGATTTAGAAAAATAAAAATCCAATACAATAAATAAATTATAAAAAAATTACAGCGGAAAGCCTGACAAAAACTCGTTGACTTAATAAGGCACAAGACGTGTGCAGATATATGGTTCTTTATCGCGAAAGACAAAAATAATGAGTAATATTTTTACTATATGGACGCATTAACAAACAAAAAAGTTTACATTAGATACAAATAAAATCCGGGTTTGTGTTACATTTCAAAGATTTCATTATTTCGTTAGCTACCTACCTATATTAAATAATCCATTAAATAAAACATTAAAAGATTTTTACCATTGTTCAGGATCTTAAAGATACACCCTATTGTCGTTCGCATTTACAGAGTTAAGCTATTCCGTATTAGGGAAAAGAGTTTAGAAAAGGCGAGTGAATTTTATAGTAGCGCTCGGGGTTTGGGGGCCGGCGGGCTGGGGGTCGGTCGGGCTGTGGGTTGGGAAGTATCTATGGACTTGTCTGCTCTTTGAAGGCACACAGACACTTAGTTTAAAAGTTTCCTTATCTTATTCTCAAAAATAAATCGGATTCACTTTTATATTTCGGCGGAGAAATTCATTCGGAAATAGGAATATTGATGGTAGGCAAAAGGATTGACTTTTAGGTTACCCAATTTGAGTAAAAGGATTCGTTTCATAAAGGGTATGTATAAAAACTATAATTCGTTTGGAGTGAAAGCATTTGAATGAGATTAAACAAAAATACAAAGATCCACTATTTTAAATATTTCGGGATTTTCATATTGGATTGGGTTAAAACAAATGTCACTACTCGCATAATCATATTCAATAAATATTAATTAAAAAAGTATAATTAAAAATCAAATTATTTTGATTGTGATATTTTTTTCAATTTAAGAATTTGAAACGTGGATTTAATTTATCAGAATAATTGAATTCTTTAAATTTAATACGATAAATAGCGACAATATTTTAGCTATAGATACACAATATTTTGTTTTCTCTTTTTCTGATATTTTGAATCTCTCAAAGTATTTAATGAAGTGAATATTATTATGAAAAATATTAATGATTAATTACAAAACTTTAATTAATATAAAACATATTTTACGTAAGTTTAATGTTTAATGCCATTGTTTTAAAACCATTAGGTATACGCAATTATGTAGGTAAAAAAAACCGAAATACTTATCGACGACGCATAATTTAATAATATATTTATAATGTTTTTCATATATTTTTTTAATTATAATGATATCCTTACGCTTGACATGAATAACAAGAAAAAAGATACATAAACATGAATTTGACACGAATTGTTACGTACCCCGATAAAATTATTCCAAAATTTATAATTATCCTAAATAAGTAATATTGAGTGAAATATAAATTGTATTAAATATGAATAATATTTAAAATTTGAGATATTTACCCAAGCCTCGAGATTGTACAACTACAGATATATTTTTCAATTAAAGAGTGTCAGATTTATTCTTACCTTCCATCAACAACCGTTTTGTCACCAAAGAAAACAAACTCAGGATTGGTCTCTGGGAAAAGTTTTGTTGAAGGAAGCCTTCAAAGCCCGGTAAATAAACACGAAATTGTTTTTAAAGAGAAACCAAAAACGAAACAGAACAAGAAAATAAATTACAAGACGATCAAGTTTGTCTATTGCAGCAATCGAATTTTACAACGCGCGGGAAAACGTTTGACGTCTCGCGCTAATCGTGAGTTTCGATGCGTCGGTAAAACAGGAGACGTGCTCGCAGGAGCGCCGTCGGCGGAGGACTGGTCCGGTGAGCCTGTAAGCATTTCCACTAGGCTTTACCTATACGCGATTGAGGTTATGTGCGCGCTGGCTGGATTTTATCTGGACGAAGCACAGTGGAGCTATGCGGGGGGAAAGCGACGCCAAACTGAACTTTATTCATATCCTTAAATATTATCATGCTTTAGCGGCAATTTTTGTAAAAACGTGTATACACACTTTTATAAAGAAAATTGTTTTTAAAGTCTTATGATGGTACGTACAAAATTATATTTCTTGTTAATAATAATTATTTATTAACAGATTAGACGGAAGCGAGTCGATGTAATCTAAGGTATAATTAGTGTAATACATATGAGAATGATCAAAATTTTATAAGATTATAATACTGGTATCTCGTACCTAGTAGAAAAAACTTTGGATAGTCTTTTTCATTCAATTTTGCATAGAAATTTTTCTTTTATCTTTGGGAGAAATGAAAGTCACAAAGATAAGCGACATCAAAGTTTGTATTTTATTAAATATTATTTTACACTTATTTTATATAAAGCGTTTGACTAGCGCCTTTAGTGACATCTGAAATATTAAAAATTCATTCGCTTTTATACAAATAAAATGCCAAAAACCTTTATAAAAAATATTTTTTAAATTTCTGCAAAATTTTAATCATTTTGTTTAACTTTTATCAAAACGAATGAATTTTTAATAAGCGATATAGGTTACTATCATGATCGTCTTAACGTTTTACAAAAGAAAAGCCAGAAATATTGAAAAAAATGAAAATTTGATGTCGCTTCTCTCCGTAAATATCGACATATTACCCAAAGTGTAAATAATATTTTGTATTCTGAAAAATTTAATTGCGCAAAAAAATTTTATTTCATACTACTTTATCATGAAATTTTTAAGAATTGTGTGAAATATTTGTACATAGTTTATATCTGACAGTACATTTATACTGAGCGATATTTGTAAATTGTAACATTGTACTGTACATAGGTGGGTTCTCTTTTTTATTGTCTTGTTTGGTACAAAATCCCAACAATAATAAACAGATCTGTAACACCACAAATGTATTTTTTATTATTTACTAAACACAATTAAAATATCATTTCCTTACTGTTTCAAGAACTTCTGCGATTGTTTTATTATAGAAAGTATTATTAAACCTGTATCACTAAATAAACAAAAATAATACCACCACGTCACGAAAATGGACACGAACAGTTTAACTACAATAAAATAGAGAATGACCCACGTAGGTAATTATTATATTTAAATGACTTCCAATGTAATAACGTCTGTCGCACCCATTCCCGTATAGGTTTATAACGTTTGTTTATTAGAGTTATCTCTCAACTGTTAGAGAGACCAGTTTGAGAATGGTTATCCCAGTGTAACCAAAATATAGCACAAAAATTAAATATTTTTACAAATCCGCGAAGTTCCCGAAAAATAACCTTTTCATAATGCATATACCTCTTCGCGAAAACTTCTATTTAAATATATATATATATATATATATATAAGGATAAGGTAAGGATAGCTACTAATTAACTGATACACTCTGTGTATTATACACAATCCTATCAGTGTATTAAAAAGTACAAAGTTGAACGGAACGTGGACTCTAATTTTATAAGTAAATTGTAACAGGAATTTATTTTTTGCACGATTATGTACATGTGCATAACTTGTATTGATTTTATGCGGAAAAAAAATATGTCAAAGATAATTTAGGCTAAGTAATAGCTTTGTAAGCCAGACCATAAAAAAAGTTTTTTAATTGTTCACATCATTAAATTTTTTAGAATTTTGGTGAATGTCAAGTGTAAATATTTCTTAAATAACAATATTTTGATCGTAAAATAACAAATGATAATAATCGGTATAATAAATAAATGTTAAGAATTTTTTCAGAGAATTTTTTCATACATTTGAAATATCATGAAAAATTAATGAGAAGAACAAGTCACCACGGAAATGGTCCATTCTTTCCGTGATGTTAAATTACTCGTTATGATCTCACTAATGTTTCATTCATCTATGGCGGTATTTGGCAAATAAGATGGCAATTTTTCAAATGGACGTGATATTCCATTTTGAAATGTAATAAAAATTAAACATGAATTTTACTCACTCGTTATAATCTAAATATAATAATTTTGTTATCTGTATGCAACTTGCTGGAATGAAAAAAAAGGTAATTAGAGTGATACGCAATCAGCGTGCGGCTCATGTTGTGCAGTCACGCAAGGGTTGTTATTATTAATTCCGGTGATTTTTCACGTACGCCTAGTAATAAGAATAAGCTTTTAAAAATAAAATCTCTTGTTAGTGAAAAAACAATAATACCACTTTTTAAATTAATTTTTTTTCTTCTTATTTCTTTGCTTTTACTTAGCACTATTATATTTGACACTCTTTACTATCGCTAGGTAACACGTATTATACATTCACTTGAACCTTCCAACCGATTCACACGTATTAATTGCTTCAGTTTATTTCGCCACTTAGGTAAGTATTGCGCTTGATTATTCACTTATTTATCGCTGTATTATTACACGGCAGGTCACCTTGGCCTTGCAACTCATGGCAGACCTCGCAGCGACATGTCAAACACGACTACAACTCCCGCGCCGCGGCCAGTTGTATTTATATCTAAAAAAGCTGGTAACGAAACTATTACATTTTTCTAGTGTTTAGGAGAACGTTCTCGTCACTTCTAAGCATTTCTGGATGTTTGTGGACGTTTTTCGGAGGTTTAAGATCCCTCAAATGGTTACAGGCCGTTCCCGATTCTTCGATAGTTTTATGAAATAGTGCGTAAATTCTTTTCGTCACGGAACGTCGCTACATTTTTTTCCATATAGTATGCGCTGTTTGTTTTGTATGTTTGTGGACGTTTTTCGGAGGTTTAAGATCCCTCAAATGGTTACAGGCCGTTCCCGATTCTTCGATAGTTTTATGAAATAGTGCGTAAATTCTTTTCGTCACGGAACGTCGCTACATTTTTTTCCATATAGTATGCGCTTATCAAATACAATGCGTAGACGATCGGTCGATCCATTTGCTTTGACGCGACGGAAGATCCGCGCTGTGTAGCGTCGGACTAAAGTATTTTAGTAGTCCGTAATACCTGTTTTCACTTATGAAACATAAACACCCGCGGATGTAATGACACCAACAGAGACATGAAGATGCTTAGTGTCTGTCTTGGAAGCCTGAAAACTTGAGGAATCAGAGCAGAGTGTGGCCGAAATAAATGTAGAAACGCCATCTAGTGAGACCAGAAGGTAAAATATGTGCTCAAAAGGTAATGAGTAAAGATCTGAAAGTAGAAAGCCAAAGCATTGCTGGTTGGACTATGAAAATAAGACATAATTTCTATATAACAATGTCCTTCATTGACGCTACGCTGACGCTGTTTTCACAGCGGTAATCGCGGCCGAAATATATTGAGTACTCTTCATAAAAATACTCATATTGTACATTGATAAAAAATATTTTCATTTAAGAATTATTAAAAAAAAAACCATAGTAAAACATATTTTATCAAAAAAGAATTTAAGATACAAAAAAATTTGTATAAGAAAATCATGTGTTTTTTGTATTGTTTTGATTTACATACCACTACTATATAATAACTATTAATTAATGTTAAACTGAAATTCAAACATGAACGGTGACTCGCCGCATTTTTAGCACCGTTTTGTGAGCAGGAGATCCCGCATCGGCCCTCCACACATGTTGTTGGTGATGTTTCTTTTCATTACAATTTAAAATAAAATTAAGCAATTAATAATATATTACAGATAAAACAAAGAATAAGTTTTTTTAATTTAAAAAAAATATCGAAATACGTGGCACATAAATATTCTTAATATTTTCAAACTAAGCTTAACGTTTGTGCTATGAAAATAGGAATACTTAAATGGAGAATGAAACAACGATCACCGCATTAGGCGAGAGTCTTAACCACTACATCAACAAGCTATTACAAAGTAAGAATAAAGCGTCGATGAAATATCATTGCAAAAATAAAATAATGACAGAACATCTTAATAGTAAAAAACTTAAACAGCGAGCTTCAATGAAATCACATTACAAAAATAGTGTATCAGCACAACATTGTTGATACAAACCAAAAGAAACGAGATAAAGGAAATAGTGTAAATGATATATTTAATGAGCGCTAGCGGGCAGACTACGAAATTAAGATACCAGAGAAGCTTGAAATAAGGTGAATTTGATAATAATTATGAAAAAAAAAAATTATCATTACTTGCTGCGAAATCTGTCATATTATATTATGTCATGAGAAGAACCAAAGATGCCTCTATTATAGTCCGTTCGAATACATTGTAACGAGATAGTGAACCGACTGAATACTAACAATAATACAACAAAGTCACGTAACGCAAGATCAGTTACCCGTGGTCGCAAACTCTCCAATATTATGCACGCAATGCACTTGAAACATTTATTTGGAATCGTCTTGAATGCCCTAAAACAAATTTATCGATGGAATTTGTCTATAAAAGGCGTCACGTAACGCGAGGTAAAGCAATTTAATTCGTAACGATAAGTAAAGTGTGTGGCATCTTAACGGGATAGATATTACAACACGCGATACTACCAACAGAGTGACCACGGTGCGACCACCAATGTAAGTGAATAAAGGGGCGAAAAGATTCTACGTGCGAATATTGAACGGAGTTTACTAGGACACGATTAAAGCAATGAAAACAGCGTTAATTAGTGTGAATTAAGGAATAGTACAATAATAAATCTTTGAAATATTCGAGAAACATTTAGCGACTGCAAAATTAAGAATGGTTATACAACTTAAATCGTGTCCAGTGACTTTCTTTGGCATTAAATTAAACTAAATTAATTTCCAGCGTTTTTATTTGTCTCCCGAAACCACATTCCATTTAGATGTTTAAACATTGGTACCGGTTAACATTTTATTGCATAACGTGATCTCTTAAGCCAGCTAATATAAGCATAAACCTTGGGCCACTCCAAAGCTTCCATACACGTTTCCCATATTAATAGCTTCGTCTTTGTGAGACTTCTTTGATTTGTCTTAATAAATAATTAAATATTTCAGGTTAATATTACGGTGGTTTAGGTATGTCTTTGATTCTGACGGCGATAGGGTACTCTTCTAAAGAATATGACTCCAGTGAAACCTCGAGAATCGAACCGTTGCATCCATATGACTCGTATAAAATATCTGTTTGTTTCATTACCCAAATACGGCAAATAATTTCCTTTAGTAGAAATAATGACGATGATGATAAATATAAATATTTTTGACTATGCTATATGATTTGAAATGAAATATGATTTGAATTTATGCTTTATATGACACTAGGAAGCTCAAAATAATACATTATAATGATGATATATTTATTATTAAGAAAAACCTTTTTATTTGATTCAGTAATTTGAGTATTCACAGGCTGTATGTTCGATTTAGAAATGGATTGTCAAACGTGTTGGATTTTTGTTCAAACAACATTGGGAATTTCTGTATAAAAGTTAGATACCCAATCAGAAATCCTTTTAAGGGTAATAATTTTCTTTTGTGTTCTTTAGTCTTCTTGAAGAATTGAAAAAAATTTCGAAGAAATTTTGTCTAGAATTAAAGAAAAAGTTTATAACGGGGTCGAGGTATTTTCATGAGAGCGAGCTTTCAATAATTCAATTGATTAAATATTCACGAAGGTTATCGCGGTAAATTGAAAAGAAAGTTGAATACTGTGCTACGACGATCTTTTTCTGTACTTGTTTAATTTAATATATTATTTAGGTATTTTACAAAACCTACCCAATAAAATAAATTCATTCGTACATACAACCACGGAGATAAAAATAAAAGCGAAAAGCTTATCACTAAGAAAAATTTATTTTTTAGCATCATTAGTTAAACAAAAAATATGTAAATGTAGTTATGTACGTACATTAGAAGTTTAAATTATTTGGTATATATAAAATAAAGAGCGCACCATTTTTCACAGCAAAACTGTCAAAATACAATGTGATGCAGAACTATTTAAACGCGACGAAGCGTGAAACGAATCAGCCGCAAAAACTGACTAAGGAGATTTAATTATAATCATATTTATATTTTATAACCAGCTGTAAGTACCCGGCTAAGCGTTGCTGTGGCTCAGTCTTGTTAAACGGAAAAGAAAGAAAAGAGAAAGCACAAGTTTCTAACATATTTAATTTTACAATGCTCATTCTATTTTGCTGCTTTTCAAAAAAAGCATGTTTTTACCTGCCACAGATGTGACATCTGTATAATAGTAGGTATATACAGACGTAGTAGGTATATAAAAACATGCGCGTATTCGAATGCAGTATTGTATCAAAGTCAATTCGTGAAGAACTTTCGAAGATTTAAGATTTAAGAACAAACGAATATTTATATTTTTATATATTGATAGCTGTTCGTACCCTGCGTTGCTATGCAAAATTTGAGTATGATCACAAAAAATTTGATTTTTTTGAAAAGATTTGTACAAAAGACAGACAGACATTGAGTTTTATAGATTACATACGATTGGCTGCACTTTCTCAAACGTTCAAACATTGTGTCAAAAAGAACATTAGGAGATTTATGATTTTGGACAATCGCAAATTTACATTTTTATTTATATAAATAAAAAGTAGGCATATGAAAAGAAATTAAGAATACAAAAACATTCTCGTAATCGAATTCAACGTAATGCCAAAATTTCAAAGCAATCGTTGAAGAACTTTCAGAGATTATCGATTTTTTACAGACGAACATTTACATCTTTATTAATATAGATCATATAAATTACATAATTATCCGTGAACTACGCGATCACGGATAAATCACCCGACCAGAGACAAATAAGGATTTTTTCCCTGTCTTAAGGATTTTTTACTGTCTACCAGTTAGGCTCTTTTCCTGAAGCAAGTTCTCAGGTACCGCTATTAACATAATGTCAGGCTTTCTTATGAATTCGAGACGTTTGTTAATGACTTCACATGCATTTTTAAGAAACCACCAATAAATTTAAATACCTTGGATAAACTACAGCCCACTGAAAAAGTTTCATTCATGTTCAGAGATCCTTAGAAGAACGTTTATGACTGTGATGTAACTGGGTACAAATAGAGGAACCTGGAGTTACACCAGTAGTTACGAAAGAAAAGTGACCGGTAGAGAATCATCCTGGAATCACGCAGAGTGACCCGGGATTGTGTTTGTTAACTGTAAACTACGAGGGTATTTATTTATTGAACCCCGATTGTGTTTGTTTCTTTTGGTTTTCGTTTTGTGGGGTATTATGTACGAACTTTCTAACTGATGTTTCGGATTCCATTGCAGGGTCCATCATTAGGGCATTGATGCATTGATCTGAGTGTTAACGTGGTTAAGTATTGCTTTTCAATACTATGTCGAAAGCAGAGTGGGTTTATGTTTATGTTCAACCGCAATCCCGTACCAGAGACATGTATTATCATGAGTTGACTTATGTTATTGTATATTTTATTGTAATATAACTTTTTATATGAAATCTACGACGAAGGCTTTAAACTGCTGGATATCATGAGGTACAATAAACGTAAACTCTTCTTCATTGCGCTACAATACTTATTTCTTTGTTTTTAGCTTTTGATATTTGTTTTAATTGAAAATTTAACGTTATTCAATTATGATTAGTAACGAGGAAATAAAAATGATTTTTATAATGAATGTAATATAAATGTATTTGTAGCGTTATATGCTGAGTGATAATATTGAAATCGAAATGTCTTTGGTGTCCATTTTATCGTAATCCATGTGGACACCCTACTTTTATTTTTACTGAGACAAAATTATACAGCGTTACTGATAGTAATGTCAACTTAAGGTACATAATTACCAAACTTTAGAATATAGATTTCCGTTTATTTATGTGCTTATTCAACAACTTTTATTCACATATGCTAACACACACATAATTTTGAATATTTGTTATTTATCTTCTATTATATTCAACAATATGTACTTGTTTTTTTAAACATACCTATCTACAATATCTAAGCAATTAATTAATTTTATGTAGTATTTAAAGTAAAAAAATGTGAATAAAGCAAATAATAAGTATGGCCTGAAGATTAACATTCGCAAAACAATTTTTTTAATAGCATTCAGATGCCAAATATAACCATAAGAAACGAACCAATAGAAAGAGTCACACACACAAGAGCAAAACAAGTACCTACTTAGATGCATGGGTGAACGAGAACGGGGATCCATCTCAAGAAATAAATGCTCAAATAGGAAGGCAAGAAGAAGGCAATAGAGATGGCGTTTCTAGAATGAGATCATTAGTTACTAACCGTGAACCAAGTCTATAACTTAGAATGAGTATTAAGTCGGTGTTATATTTTTGCCATTCTCTTATGTGGGGTGGAAGCATGGACATTAAAGAACTAAATAGCAAACTTGACGCTTTTGAGATGTGAGTTTCCTGGATGGATGGCGTATGGAAAATGACCGAGAAGTGCTACGAACTACCAAGCCAATAAAGCTCATAATAGAGAAACAAAAATATAGTCTAAACTAACTCATCATGCAAAGGAAAATAAGTGGTAAAAGAATTGTAGGAAGATGCCTCATCTGATCGCTGCGTAACTTGAGGGACTGGTATAAGTATAAGTAATGTCGTAAATAATCGCCAGAATGATCGCCGACCTTCGATAGGAGATGGCACCGTAAGAAGATTAAGAAGTATTTTGTTAAATAAATAAAATAAAAATAACAGTTCATCCTAGTGAGATGAGTGTCTCATTTTCTTACATGAATGTGTGTATTAAAGTGCACAATAATAGAAATTTAAATAAACGAAAAATAGAAATTGAAAATTTGTATGGTTTTCTCAATATTCCTATTGCACTGACGGTATACCGGTCAGTGTATTTCGTTCGGCCCTAACTACGCCTGCAATCCCCAATCACGTATTCACACACTCACACAGGGACACTGACAAACATCCGAACGAATACTCATGCACGCGCACAGATATCATTTTTGTTCGGATTCTGTATCACGGTTCATATGATCTGTGCATGCATTTCACAATTAAGTTCCCGCACGCATGAGGGACTGTGGAATATTCGATTCGGTTGATATTATTTTATAGTAACGTCATGGATGATAGTTTCGGGTATATTTTTTAAAACCATAGAAACGTATATGCACGGGTTAAGTATTAAGTTTAAAATAAATTTGTGATGGTAAACAAAGTTTCGATTCGAACGGCATAGATTTGCATCGAAAAAATGCCGGGAGGAGGGAAAGGGTACGAGAATAGGAGGGAAATGTTACCTATGTTACCCGCCGGGTCCTAAAGCATAAGTATGCAAAATTTGAATCGAATCGGACAAACGGTGTGGATTTGTATAGAGAACAGACAGACAGACATTGAGTTTTATAGGTATAGATGAAGTTACTAGAAACAATATTGAGTTTTACATGTTACGTTGTTAAATCGATTTTATTCAATAAAAATACAATTACTTTATATGCAATAGTATTCTAATATTTTTTGTATTTTTTTATTTAAAGCTGCATGGGTACGTACATAATAAAAAAATTAATGTAAATTGAGATATTTTTTTTATTCTTTATTTGTTTATGTTGAACATAATACATGTTGGTTAGAAAAAGAGCCAATCATCTCACTAGGATGAACCTGCGCCAAGGTGAGCAAGTTACAATATAAATAATATAAATATATAAATAAATAAATAATAATTAATAAAATAATATTAATATAAATATAATAATATGAATAATATTAATATAAATATAATAATATGAATAATAATAATATAATAATAAATATAAATGTAATAGCAGCTTACAATATAATAATAGTAATAATTATTCCGAATTTTCTAACCATCTTTTGGCTATGGATCATTCTTTTGATGTTAAAAAGGGTTTACAAATTTTAGATACAAATTATACAGAATCACAATTTAATAAATTAGAAATTTTGGAAATAAGAAAGAGTGTTAATAATAAATTGAATATTATAAATAATCAGGTCCTTTTTGCAAATAGTTATCTTTTAAATTTATTTTCATGTTTTACTTTATATGATCATTTTCCATATCTAACTTTTTAATATTTTGATCTGTACTTCGATTTTTAAATGTTATTTTTGTCATCCTGACGAAGAAGCCATTGACTTCGAAACGTGTTGAATTTTTTTCAATAAAAAAGTGGTGCTTACAAACTTATTTTATGTAAATTATAATTATGTCACCATAAAACAATTTTGCTATATTTGAAGAAGAAGTAAAAATTTATCAATTAATCAATTTATTTTAGATATAAACATATAATATGGATACAAGAAACAAATAGATATTATTGAATATACTTGGCTTTGTCTTTACCTCATTTTCTTACGACTCATATTCTTTATTGTACTTGTATTTCCTTTCATACATGTATATCATGTATTATATCTCATTTTAATTCTTATTGCCATTGTTGATAGTGAAGCGATTTTGTGTTGACACCTCTCCGCGCCGCTTGCACTCATATGAGTGGCTTGGGGAGGACGACCACGTTAACCTCAAAAAATGCCGAATTGGCTGGCGAAAGTGTAGTTCTGATTTAAGTGCATAAAACGGCCCTGGGTGTTTGGTGGGTTCCTCTTAAAAGATCTACCTAATAAAATAAAAATTGGATTGTCCGAGAAAAAATAAAAAATAACGCGGATAAAATCGAAAAAAGAAGATGACGACATAGCGTTTTTACATTTTATATTTTCTATAATACATTTCAGAATTAATCCGTTGTTTTATGAAATTGTTTTATTTCTTATACTTTATACTTAAGGATAGCCAAGGGCATAAAAGTTAATATGTGGTTATTTAATAAACTTCCACGCAGTTAAAAGGTTCTACTTTTTAATACAGTTAAGACTAGTGTTGTCTATTGCAAAGTAAAGGATTTAATTAAAAGCGTTCATTAAATGAAGACTACCTAAAAGTCCATCAGCATAAATAATCTCTTAATGGCGAATACCGTATTTTACATGTAACAGCATGAGTAAAAGATATACGATACACTTAGAGATAAGCATGTATAGAATGTATAGAAATGTATGTAGTAGAATGTAGAAGAAATATATAGAAAAGCTACGAAATACGAAGGGTATAAAAGCAAAGGCAGCAATAATCAAAAAATAAAAATAAATGTTTCGAATACAGTTAACTAATTTTGAATATACTAAATGCAAAATAATATTGCAATTTAAACTCTATCTCTTCCATTATCATATTTTTAATAAACCCCCAAAAAATGTGTCACCTGACCAAATGGCCACTTCATACTAAAGTGAGATTTAATGTCGACTTTCGACTGAAACATCACAGAAAAAATCCAATTATGTAAAAAGCAAAAGCAGCAATGTCCACTATTATGTAGCAACTACAGCAATATCCATATTTAAAAGTTGATTATTTATTTATGCACGTATGTAAAAAAAAACTGACGTGGCAATTGTTTTTAAACACTTATTATAATATGTAGGTTTCATAGATTTCAGAGAAATTTCCCTGAGTAGTGACATATTTTTTTATTAACCTCAGAAACACCTCAGTGGGATATTTCTGTCTTTGCTTTTATATCCCTCATATATTTTAGAAAATTTTTTTTGATGATATCTTGATTTACATTGCACGCAAAAACTTTCAAAATATTACGGTATTCATTATTTTTTATGGTTAAAATTCTAAGATAGCAAAAAAAATGGTAGATTACAGACACGTTTTAACGATAAGTAATGAAATGCGTCCCAAAATCATCTGGTAGAATCTACCTAAGGCGGGTAAAAAAGGTAGAGTATAATTTTAATATGGGACCTTTAAAATTCAAAATTATCAAAGAAAATCGCTTTTTGACGTCGCCATAATCTGACGATTCAAATATGGCATAAAAATTGCCATAATAATTAAGAATAATAAGAAGTTAAAAATAAATTATAATTTTATTTAAAAAGTGCTCCAAACAAAGATTGGAAAACATTTGTGACGATAATTGAATAATGACATGCTGGCATTGCCGTATTTAGGAAATTGTTAACTGAACATTGCCCACCGGATGTTACATGATGCTGAAGCGCCGTTCCATCTCTGAATTAATGTGATATCTAGGTTAAGTTGTAATTTTAATAACCAAACTTGTCTAATTGTATGTTTTATAGAAGCCGCGTACACTTAATTCATTTCAGGGACAGTCAGTCAT
Organism: Agrypnia vestita; assembly: GCA_016648135.1. Lineage (NCBI taxonomy): Eukaryota > Metazoa > Arthropoda > Insecta > Trichoptera > Phryganeidae > Agrypnia > Agrypnia vestita. Next base: position 280,986 of record JADDOH010024209.1, read on the forward strand.
ATAAAAATAAGCTCCTGGAGGTAGAATTCGAGAAAGCTACAACGCGGATGTAGGTATCGTCCCGAGATAAATTTTGTAGGCGTGCTCCCAAAATAGATTTAATAAGCAAACTGAACTATTTAAATAATTTTATGATAATTGTTATTTAATGAATAAATAATATTATGATACTCGAGCTGAGATTTGGTTTCTATTTCTAACTTAAAATCCATACAGAAATATTTTATATGTAAACTGAAGTTCCAGGCCCACGACCCAAAAGGGACCAATAAGGTCCATGTTTGACGATTCAGCAGTCGGTAGTAAATAAAAGATCTCGTTATAACATGTATTAAGAAAAATATTTTTTGACGATACTAAAAGCAATATTTTATTAAAGGAATGTACCTTTAAATTTCGTTAAGGAATATAATTTTTATCAAAGAATGTAATCAATGGATAAAGTTCCCTAACCGTGTCGATAAAAAGCTATGTATTATACGACGTGGATATTTAAGTAAATTCATGGCCGATTACAGGTATTTTGTTGATAGGGCATAATTTATGTAAAGGAATATTTTATTTCAATTTCTAAAAACTTTTTACTATTATGTTACGTAACATGTTTTATTTGCGTTTCAATTGAAATTACAGTCATAAATATATTAATTTATCATTTCAATTTATGAGTGTACTTAACAATTTGTCACTACTTTAATTTCATAAATACATTATTACAACATTATTTGCTTTGAGTTCCAGGGGATTGAACTCGAAATCATTGCGAATTATTTAACTTGACATCTATGAAATCATATGTTATATAACCCTAGTGAAAGAAATCGAAAGGTCACTTAACAATGATTATTTATTTATTTTATTTTTAAATATTTAGTATTCACGGAAAACCAACAGCACAACAAAGAAGCTTAGAAAATATTTATATAATATAGATGGCCAATTACAGGTCTATTAAGTATGTCCTCCACGTACAAATGACTATCATCCCGAGGTTTTGTTCGCAAGTTAAATTTATTCATTATTTAAAGTATTGAGATAGACATCCAGTGTTTTCATTAAAAATAATCATGCTGGCATTCAACATTCGACATCTTACAGTGATGGGGTTAAAATTAATTGAAAATGTGGCTACACTGAAGGGCACAAAGACTTGTCAAAGAAAACTACACATGACTACTGTAAACATTACAGAGAGCGTGGGCCCACAGTCTTTCAAACGGTAGAGACACAAAATAATCTTACGCGTTGCCGCCAAATTTGAAATTCTCGTTCAACTTAGATATTCGTTCGTATCTTTGAATGTTTCGATGCTGAATGCTTGCATATACCAGACTTTTCGTTATGCGTTGAATGACCAGGTACAATTTGCCAGGATGTATCAATTTTCATCAAAATTATCGTGTTTTTATATGAATATGATTACTAGCACTGGCAGCAGGAATCCGATAGGTTTTGTCCAAACAGATTCTTTTTTGAGCTATTATCATGGAGCTTATTTGAAAATACTTATTGGTTAATTTTTCGGAAAACTTTAATCGAAATCAATTAATATTTCTTTTATCGAAGGTGCTTCCAATAATTGTTATCGTCACTAATCATCTTCAATTCTTGTCCAGATATATACTGTCTGACTTAAAACCTTCTGAAGTCACCGTAACCAGTCTGTTATTTCACATCCGTCTGGTTAGTAAATAAAATACTCAATCAATATAAAAAATGCTTTCGGCAACCAACCACATTCATTAGATATATTTTCTCTGCGGGTAAAAGTATGTACCTATTTTAATTGTTTACCCTGCGTTCAATAGAAGTTTGTAAATATTTTACGGATTGGATAAAAAATGAAAAGAGAAATGAGAAAACTTGTTACTTTAGCTTCTAGGATCAGTTTTAACATGGTTATAATTTTTTTAAACTTTTGAACGTTTTGAAATAATGCAGGGAAAAATTTCAGATATCCATCAGATAATTCTCAGAAATTTTTTAAATGAATTTTTGATATTGTAAGCCAGGAAGTAAGCACAAAGTAAATACTAATAGTCATATATAAGCCTTGATAGACCCTACCAAGGACCAGAAATAAAATATAATACAAAGTTATAATACGGCATAATATCCCAGAAAACTTTACTGAAGATTGAAAAAAAATTTTAAGCGCAATATTTTTTATCGTGAATGTAATTGACTTTTGTCGTTGCTGATTTATTTTGTTCCGTTATTTTGAGCTGTAAGGAAAAAGTAAATTTTAATGATTAACCGCCTCAATTTGTAGACAAATAATAATTTATAGCTCCAGCCGAATTGACCTGGATATTTAATTGCCCGGTGACTGTACACTCAAATGATAGCATTTGTAAAGATCTCTAACGAAGCGACATTAAAAGAAAATCATTCATTGTTAGAAAGTAATTTTAACAAATAACCCAATAACAAATTTCTTTAAAATAAAATATTTATTTGCATTTCGCTTTGACGTTTTCTGAATTTTTCAAATCAAACAGGGTAGGTATTCAATATTTGATAGATTGGTTTACACCTGACATATTTTCGGCACTCAAGTTTGTAGAGATCGATTGAGTGTATTAAATTCCGCGATAGGTAACATTATTTTATACTTATTTTAAGTGTTTTTGATGTAAAAAATCGGTGATTACCCTAATGTGTTTGGTTTATTATTCAAACACGACAAAAGTATATACAAGGCGTTTACATAACAGCTTTTGTAAATTGTTAAAAACACATCAATCTTCCGATATTTTGGCCAAAATTGGACCCTCTTTTGACATTCATTTTCTCTTTAAAACTGTGTTATAAAAGTGTTATATTCTCGTTACTTATGTTATTAAGGAGATAACACAAAAACACAGTTATATTTTTGTATGTAATATTGGTTTTGAATACAAATAAAATATGAGAAATATTACACATATAATACGTCTGAAATTAAGAATAGGTGTATTTAATTGTAGGACAAATTTTGTTAAAATTAATTCTTATGAGTGATGGACTCAAGCTTTGCCGGAAAATTAGAAAAATAAATATTCATAACTTTGAAGCTCAATGTCTCAGTTAACGAGATAACTGCGGAGAATTTGCACACTGTTTAAACCCCTAGTGATATGTCGCTTGCAACAGCACTGTCGTAGGATGAAGAATGGATTACAATTGCTTGTTGGTCTTGTGGTTAGGACACTGGCCTCGTGATCCAAAGGTTGCGGGTTCGAACCTCACTCCAGACTAGCAAGTTAGTCCTATTTTCATAGTACAAGCGTTTAGCTTAGTTTGAAAATAGTAAGAATATTGATGTGACACGTATTCCGTGTTCACATCTCTATTTAAAAAAAAAAAAAAAAAAATATCTACAACCTTCGGAAAGTGTCTACAAACGTCGTAAAATGCCTGTAACCGCCGGGGGATGATGAAAACCTTATTTTGAACTCTAGAGTATTCTAGACTCTAGAGAGTTCGAGAATACCAGTGTTTGCAAATGGCACGGATTTGGGCTGCCGCGTGGAATTCTCATGTTTGACAGTTCGTTCAGTGCGAGGTACGTGCGAGACGACGGCCAGGTGTCCCCAGTCGGGAAATTACGAAGCGACAGATATCGAGCGAAATAATCGAGCGAAGTACTTAACTGGCGAAATAAACCAGAACGACTTCTATGTGTGAGAATTTAATATTCTGCGAGCGATAAATACGTGTTATCCAGCGATAACAATTTAAAAGTAATAGCAATTTAACAAATATGGTTAAGTTTAATTCATTTTAAGTGACGTTGTGAATTGAATTATTGAATAATCATTAATTAATAAACCACTAATTAATATCAAATGTTTTCATTCATTCTTCGCTAGCCACAACATGTGACAATGCTTTGTTATTCCAAGCTCCAATATGCCAACTCTATAATATGAACTTTACAAAAATGAATTTAAAGAAAGTGTTTTCGGTCGCAGAGGGTGGTTATTTGTATAGGTGCAGCGCTCTATCAAGTCACAAAAATATTTTTGTTTAGCCCTTGTGTAATACGATTATTTAAAATCGATTTTTAAAATATTTGTTGTTAAAAATGTGTTATACAAATATTGTAATAATATTATAAATTTTAGTGCCATGATGAAGAAAAATGATTTTTCCTAAACCAAAGGGTTTGAATTAATTCGCGTAGAAAATAATTTTACTTTTTTTCAGTATTGTCTTTACTGGGTTAAGTAACAAGATTAAAATAATCAAACTAGGTATATCCTTTCACCTCTCTTGCTTCCACCTTTTTCCCTTTCACCTATTTACACATCATCTTTTACTTCATAACGCGCTTTCATATTCCATTACTCCTAGGGACCGGACGAGCTTTTTAGACATGCGTCCAACCAATGAACTCATATTTAAAATTAGTAAATTCTCAATTCATTGTATCTATTTTTTCATCTAATTTCTGTCATGTTTTAACTTCAGAGTGAATAAACGACAGAGACTGTAAGTAACCGCTCATTTCTCATCCAGTATAACTTATTTTTTGTCCCGAGCGTCCCAATTCCTAGAACTGTGTGTAATATAATATAACAACTATATATAATCCATCTCAAACTCACACAACATCAACTCCCATAAGTTGTTACACAAATAAACTACATCAGACATTAAATAACAATTCTTTTGAATTATTGAAAAGAAAGCATTTATTTCTCACCGGTCGAAAAGAGTAAAAAAAATTAAAATAATTTTTAGGGGTATTCCGTAAATATATTTTATGTTGATACATCTAAAATGTTAATATATCTTCTTCATCAATAGCTCTACAGCTCATCACTTCATCACTTCTCGCCTCCAACTCCTCCTCTCTCCCGCTGCGGTCCTCCATTCTGTTGCCCGCTTCCCTTTGACCACGTCTTCCCATCACAGCCTAGGTCTGTCGACTCGTCTTCTTGTTATGTAAATACATAATTAGGATAAATAAATGTCATATTTACATAAAAATAATATTGGTCCGTTATCTAGTCAAAAAGTATTTATTCATTTACCAGCGGCGATTGTTATATACTAAGAATGTTCATAGGTTTTCCCTGCCTCTAAGAATCTTCTGGTTTGGATCTTCTGGGGTGCCAAGTTCTTGCCGTGTTTTTTTACGTCCTTTCTTACGACCAGAAAGGTCGTAAAAACACGGCATAATATCCCAGAAGACCCAAACCAGAAGTTATATACTGTTTCATGGAAGTGACAAATTTTAACATAGGTATCGATAGCGTAGTTGTTATATACTTACCAAATTTGATAAATGTGTTGTCAATATTGGTTCAATTCGGTGAACGTTACATTTTCCAGTCTCATGACTTGTCGTAAACCTCGTAGACGCCCAAAAAATTCATTTCTACTTTCTCATATACTTCATCTCTATATGACATCTATAATTTACCTTAATTACATTTATTTATATTTAATTTACCTTAATAAAGCTACGTCAGCTGTCTCACCACACATTATAACCACCGTATAGCGCCTGTTCATGTCTTGTGAATTATTGTTGTGATAGCGCGCTTGAAATGGGTACGATTTGCCGCTCGGATAAAGCAAACACCGAAATAAGATCCACGAATATATGAATGTACATCTGTTTTACAGCACTACGTCTTATTTTTGTAGTAGTAAACAGACAAATAAAGAAAGGCGTATTTAAGGAGGTCAGAGTGCTCCGATTATAATACTAAAAATACATTCATAAAAGATTAATTGAAGCGGGAATTTTAAAATATCTAGTTTTATATAAGGATGGTACGAAAAATGATGCTTTCAAATGATTTTTGTGCGATTCCTGTGACATCCATCAAACAAGATTTTTTTATTTCTCTACCCGTTTCAAGCAGTAGAATTTTAAGATGATGAAGGTACTTTTGTGCAAGCTTTTGAATTATTGTGAATGGTTCTGATTCAGCGAACATCTTCAACGGTCTTCCTGCTTGCGACCTTCTTCGTACTTAAACCTTCCATCCCCTTTGCGAAATATTCGTGAAACTATTACACCGTAGATTCATTAACGGTTCTCAAACCAAAAATATCGTTAAGTTAACGAACAATTTTTGATTCCCTTTGAACACATATAATTGCCGTTAATCAAAAGGGATATATATACATTTATATATATGTTATATTTAAGGTTTTCGCGGGTAAAAGATGACGAACTTCTTTCTGGGGGAACCCGCGTCAAACAGTCCTGAAAAGGACTTTTAAACTCCCGACGTTTCGAACAGGTAACACTGCTCACTCTCAAGGGCCTCTTATTTTGAGTACTACCCAAAACTGGACGAGTAAACCCGACTGTTCGGGGCAAGAGCCAGAACAAAGGCGAATTAAAATCCTAATTGGTGCTAAAAATTATTGATTTTTATTTATTTGTTTAATAGCCGACTTTGCGAACGGGTAATTACTTTACTAATTGTTTTTTTTTAAGAAAAACCAATTAGTGAGTGTATATTCCACGTGCTGGTATTTTGGTAGTTAATCGCTCGCCGCCAATATTTGCACTTAATCGCCCGCTCACTTTATCTGTGGTGCTCGTTAGCTGTCGTAACTGTCTGACGCTAGTGTCTACAGCTGCGCAATATATAGGATCCTGGACTTATCAAACATAGATTCTCAAGCATAGGTGCATTTTCTACCAATTTCTTATTTATCCTCAAATATTCGTTTATTTGTTTATCCTAAAATATTCATTTATTTGAAAATTTTGGTTATGTGCTGGTTTTTCTCGATTTTAGAATGGAGTGACAAAATAAATATTTTGCAATGCAATATTCTTTCAGAAATCGAAACCGCAATTATTTTTCTATCAAACTAATCATATATGTATATAATAATATTATAATTATTACATTTTTGCTACGATTTTTTTGATGCTACGATTTGCGATGAACAGAAGCATAGAAGCACGTTTTGTGTACTTGTAAGGTAATTTTAGATATTCAAGTGCCTATGTTTTGTTTTCCTTGTCCCCTTATTTGTGGTCCATTTTACGACAAATACCTCTTTCATGCCAAAGAAGTCGCTGATTGAAACCACTATATGTCAGTCCTGACATGAAGAAATGACGAAGAATACTTAGTACAAATAACATAGTACCTATAAATACATGCATAAAGATGGTGGCTTTTTGAAAATGTGATACAAAGTGGTAATTTTAGCAAGTTTGTCTTATTTTTAATAGTACAGGCTTGGTTTGAAAATAGTGAGAAAAAATCATATGTCTCAAATTTTTTCTCTAAAATCTAAATCATAATATTAACAAAGCGCAGAGTTTCAAGTTGAATAAGCTATTTATAAAACAGATAATTATCACAAACTGAAAGAAATAAGTAAAGATAAATTAATATATTTATGGTGTTGACTTAAGCAAGCTATATACTACAATACTACCTACCTCGCTTGATATGTAGTTTCCACTCCCGTTAAGTAATTTTTACCACATTTATTAATACAGTAAACACTCAAATGCTAACTTAATCCAGATATAATATTATAGATGTTTCATAGAGACTAGGCTCCTTTTTTATATGGTAAAGTAGGTATAGAAGTTTTTTTGGGTGTCTATAGGGCTTACAACCTATCGTGTGGCTGGCTTAAGTGATCACTTTATATTATGTAACGTTCACCAATTCCGCCTAAGATGTACTATAATATCAATTGAAGTTTTGAAAGTTATGTATATGTTTAAATTACACACTTTTCTTCACATGCGAGTTGTATTTTCACTACCTGTGGTCGAAAATTCATCATTCCCATATACCAGTACAGATGTCGCCATTGGTACCTAATAATATAACTATATATATAAATAATAAAATTAACTTAGTTTTTACCACTTTTTATATTGAAAATATCAACATGTTTCAAGGTCTTTGTCCCCTTTGCCAGGATACATTGTATACTAACAAAAATCAAATTCAGAAATGAAGTATAGACAATCAAAATATTAAAAAAGTTATATATGGAAAATAAATAACAATAAAGTACCTAATCCACATGAATTTTTTTTTATTTAATTTTTGTTAGTATACAGGGTGTCCTGTATCTCGACGTCATGTCGAAATCGGGTGATAATAGTTATCAGAAAAATATGTTAAAAAATCATGTGTTTTAAAAAATTATAAGCATTTTAAAAAAATCAAAAAAATCTACACCCTGTGACGGTCTTCTCACTCCTGTTGCTACAAATCATTATTTTTCTTCATTTTTTTTATTGTAATGTAATCCTGAATAATACTTCTGTAAACTTTAGTCCAAAATTTAAAGCCAACTGCTCCAGCTTGGAAGAAAATGTCACTTTTTGGTCAAACCAAGATTTCAAATTCAATATTTTGCCCAGTTTTAACTGGCTGTTTTTTTTAAAAATATTTATCTAATCACCCGATGTCGGGTTGACGTCAAGATACAGGATACCCTGTATAATTGTATTTTGACAAAAGGGACATAGGCCTTGAAACATGTTGATATTATCAATTTAAAAAAGTGGTGAAAACTAAGTTCATTTTATTATTTATATTAATAATGTCATCACAAAATTATTTTACTATTTTTGAAGAAGAAGATATTTGATTGATTTTTAATATGTCTATAACATTCTTTAAGTTTATTAACGTATACACCGAAATATGCCTGTTTCATTATTTCATTGTTTCAATTTTTAACTTGTTTTTAGACCAGTTCTTATATATTTGATGACAAAAAAAAAACAAAAAATTTGATTAAATTTTTTACTCATTTTATCCCAAAATACAATATCCGTGCTCGTTTAATGCCAAAAAAAAATCTATTTCTAAATCCGTCAACGACCGCCCACCCCTATTTTGTGCCTGTCTATAAGCAGCCCCAGTCCGGATGATCGCGAACTAGCCTGGTGAGGTAAGCGAGCTTTCGCTTCGGCCGCCCGCCGTGTATATCGGGCGAGGTTTCAGCTAAAAGCTTAACGGTCCATTCCACTAATTCAACACTCCCGAAACAATGGCGGGCTGTTGGAAGAAGATAAGTGAAATCAAAGCTTGAACAAACCCTCGCTCGCAGACTTCGCAGTTCGCAATTTGCATTAAAATAAAGTTACATTTTATAAAAATAAAACGAAGATAAAATATGAGCTTGTAGACAGAGGCGGGGAATAATATTTTTTTAATATAATACGTAGGCTCGAATTAATCGAGTAACCAGACCCTGTTGATCGATACCGTACAGCGGAATAAATAACACCTAAAGTGGGTATTTCGCACTCCGCGCTCCATTAGGACTTGTAAAATTTATTTTCGGAATAAATTATCAAGGATTAAGTTTATCCCGAATTTGTACTCCGTTATAGAATAAAAACAAAATTATTAATATGACCTTCCGCAATTATCTGCAGTATTTTTAACTGCCCTAGAAAATAAGAGAGTCAAGATCTTATACAACTGTGCTGAAGATACTTACTGTGCATTCGTTTAGACTAACTCAACCTTTTATATATTTTTTGTCAGACGTAATTTCCGATATTTTAATATGTTGATTTGATCAGGTATATTTCTAAGAATTTGTGGAAGAATGTATTAAAAAATTTCGTAACTACCTATTATCAATTCATTTATTTATTTAAAGCTCTTTCACAAAAAAAAAAGAAATTTTGCTATCATTATGTCGTTAGATCTAATGCCGCGTAGATTTTGTGTCGCGTGGGCTTTTTGTTGTAAATATTTTTCGTTGGACCAAATTTCCGTGGACCTTTTTTTGTATCCCGTTATTTTATTAGTTGCTATATAATCAATTTTTGAGTGTATTACCGTTTCATTTACTATTCGCGAAAGCAAGGTATTTTTATTATTTTTTTATTTATATTTCTTGAGTAGCTTGTTGGTCTTGTGGTTAGGACACTCGCCTCGTGATCCAAAGGTTGCGGGTTCGAACCTCACTCCAGACAAGCAAGTTAGTCCTATTTTCATAGCACAAGCGTTTAGCTTAGTTTGAAAATAGTAAAAATATTGATGTGACACGTATTCCGTGTTCAGATCTCTATTTAAAAAAAAAATGTTTATGTTACGATTTACCATTAACCTGTATTAATATTGACTATGCATATTGTTATGGGATATGGCTGTGAGAGGCAAATGAAACACTTAAATAATTTAAACTTTTATTTATTGCGCAAAGTCACTGGGCACGAACAAAATCACAGCACAGCTCTTGAATTTAAATTCGATAAATATTTTAAGAATATTTCAACAACTTATTATTACACTGTTTCTTAATTCACACTAATAACGCTGTTTCTATCGCTTCAATTACTTTCGAGAATGTTTCGTTTAATTTTGCACTACAAAAACTTCTAGGTCGTCGGTAGGTGCTCTGGCAACCACACCGTACGATTTTTCAAAATTTAAAAATTTAGGACTTTCTATTCTACGCATAAATAATTTTGGTCTGAAACTGAATAATTTAGAATCATTAGAAATTAGCAAAGCATGTAGTAAACAAAATATTACAATAATCAATTAAATTTAGCTACTAGTCCGATTTAAAAAAATTTCCAATAATTTTGTGTTATCAGAACTTCAGCAATAATATTCTTTTTTAAATTAATAAATAATTTAGAAAACCAAAAGACATCATTCATTTTTATATTTTGACATTTATACCCTGACGATGGAAAGATTTTTTCGAATCATTTAGGTGTAATTAATGAATACATGTAGATTAAAACAAATAATAAAATTTATTTTTTAAAACGTCAATCTACAAAGATGCCCAACCAATTGAAAAAATTAATCATCATCATCATCATCACTCCTGGCACCACAAACCGTGGTGGGTCTTGGCCTCCTCAATAATTTTCTTCCACTCATCTCGGTCTGGTGCCAGCTCTCTCCAGTTCCGAAGCTCTAAGGCAGAGATGTCTTTGAGGACGTTGTCACTCCATCTTAATATTGGCCTTCCTAAGCTCCTTCGCTCTATTGGCCTTGAGTTCAGCAGGGATTTTGGTGCTTGATGCTCGGACATTCTCACCACATGACCCAGCCACCGAAGACTTCCCAGTTTTATAAATTTTGTGATGTTTGGCTCCTTAAATAGAGTATAGAGCTCATTGTTGTAACGTCTGCGCCAAAGTCCATTTTCTAGAACCAGTCCGAAGATACGCCTCAAAATTTTCCTTTCAAAAACGTCCAGTGCTCGCTCATTCCTCTTAGTTAGTACCCACGTCTCAGCTGCGTACGTGAGCACTGGCCTAATAAGCGTTTTGTACACTAATATTTTGGGGTTTCTGGACAGCAGTTTGGATTTTACCTGCTTTTGTAGGCGGAAAAAAACAGCGATTTGCGCTCACTATGCGCTTCTGGATCTCCTCTGTAGTATATTATTGTTGCTTGTTATCAGGGATTCTAGGTATGTTAATCTTGGTACCATTTCAAACTTTTGACTTCCACACGAGGGAGTTGGAATTTTTTTTATATTGTCTTAAACTGAAGATTCTATAATTAAAGTTTTTATATATTAAAATCATTGTTTCAACTTTAGTCCTTGTTTAATGCTGGGCCAATTTGAATATCTTAACACATCTTTATTAATTTTTGACTATCTTTTTTTCCTTAGAATGAATCTCATTGCTCTGTTTTGTTGAATTTTTATTTTCATGTCTTTTTTGTTACTCAAGTACCTACAAATTAGCGGTGCAATACTGGAAAATTGTGAAATATTTTGTTATGTTACCATGACGCGTCTTACTTAAAATATAATCTTATATTATTTTATGTAAGCTATATATTTGAACCTCATACATAAAATGCCGTATAATCTGTCAGCTGGATTAGCAAATGATGTTAATTCCATATCTTGTGGACAGCAGAAAATAATTATGTCGCTTAATTAACTTATTAATAAAGATAGGTTTTCATTTTGCAAACGGCTTTTGAATTCAATAGTTATCAATGTTATCTGTAATTCAGCTTAACTATTTGGATATTCCCAGCTGAGAGGAAGTTCATCACATTATCAAGTGATCAAATGGGACGAGAATCTCCGGCACAAGCCGGGGGAGCCTGGAACCACGTCCCTCTTCAACCCCTCATCAAACAAAACCTCGTCCTTTACAGGGTGCTCCTGATTTAATATCTACCTATGACTATTTACCAAATAATATATGTAAACAATATATAACATGTTATATTGAAACGTTCTTCATTTCATATTTTCAATTAATTATTTTATATAAAAATTTAAAGTTAGGATGTTTTAATTCCTCCTGAATTTTGTTGGATCCAAGTAAACAGGGAAGGCTGAAAGAAGACCTCACCGTTCTACGACACGCGATCATCCGCAGGTTCCTCCAGTTTAGTTATTTTTTGGAGAGGTGTGGACTGTATTAATGTACTTTTTTATCGTTCACGGGTAGAATTGTATTATTAGAGACACGAAAAAATCAAGTTACGAATTCTGGCTGTAAAATTTTGCCGTTTCTCAAAGGGATGAGGAAGAGAGGGGGGGGAGGGAAACAGAGAATTAGCTGGTTGGCACTAGACTCTCGCATTGATTCGAAACAAATTGATTAAGTAAACCAAGCACGATAGTATATCGAGGGGTTACACAACCCTGCGAGACTAAGGAGGGTTGAAAATGAGTGATTTTTTACAAAGAGGTGATTAACTATTTAAATTTTGTTCTCGGCACTTATTAAGATAAAACTGAACTGTTATTTTATAAGAAAATAAAAGATCATTTTATTAAGTAATGAAATATCTACAGTGTTGCATACGAATTTTTAAATCCGATTAATTATTTGTTAAAAACAATCGTTTGATAATATGTATAGGGATTTTTTTTTCAAATTTCTCACTATTTTAAGAAAATTTTTTTTTCTTCCAAATTGTATATGTAACATTGTAGATATTTAATTTATTAATAAGTACTTGATCTTGTTTCCTGTCTCGAGTACCGGGGAAAATTGCATGTCAGTCACAGAGAAGGAGTCCCACGAAAATAGACATGACTGACAATTTTTTTCAAAATTTTTAAAATAAAATAATAGTTTATTGCTTAAACTTAATGTATCTTAAAAAGTGACAATAAAAAATAAGAATTTATCATCTCTTTGCTTAAAGTTACCGAATTTATGCTTAAATGTGGAAAAGTTCGAAGTTATTTATAAATTTAATTCTATTAGTTTAAATAAGTTTTTCTTGAAATATTTATACAATTTTAAGTAATTTGGAATCTTACTCCGTGGATGTCATAATTATTTTTGGTTTAATATATTATATATGGTTTTATTTATTAACAAAGTTAGCAATATCATCGTAGTGTAAAAATCAAAGGCAGCAATATCCACTTCAACCAATCAACCCGTAAGAATATGTCACGTGAGAAAATGGCGGCTTCATACTACACTAAGAGTTGATATAGATTTGAGACGGAAAATATCAGCAATGATAACAATATTCAATTATATCGTTAGCAAAAGCAGAAATATCTTCTATTTGGAAGCAAACAGAGCAATATTCAACTTTAATATTTATTTATACATAAAATGAAAACCGAGATGGCAATTGTTTTTAAAAACATATTTCCGATAAAATATAGGTTTCATAGATTTTAGAGCAAGTTCCTTGAGAAGTGACTAAGAACATCCACACAAATGTGTGAATGTTCTTACGGTGGAATTGGCGAAGGTTGCAGTGTGTAGACTGCTCATCTAAGTCAAGCTTATACACGTCACAAGCCCTGTGGCCAATCTATAAACACTTCCATACACGCTTCTCATATAAATAGCTTCATCTCTTTGAGACTTCTATAATTTATCTTAAAATTGTTAATTTAATGAAACAATTTTCATTTTATAATTAATATTCATATTTATATTCTTCTTCAGTACTTTTAAAGTTTGCCGTATCTCTAGACCTGTGAAATTTTTCAACTAAAAATTATAACTGAATATAATTCAAGGGGGTATTTTTTGAACTTTTCAAATACTACAATAATCCAAACGTGTGTACGATTTGATTACATTATTTTTCTGGTCTACCTTTCGTGAATCGGGAGTAATTGCAAATTTCTCCTTAATGGTCTTCTTTGGTTTTTATTATGGGAAAAAGGGCATAATACCACTTCACGTGCCTTGGTGTAAAATGAATAAATTTACTGTTGTTACGAAGTGAATCTTGACAAAAATGGATTGTTACATTTTCATATTTTAAACAGGTTCGTTTCAGTATTTAGTATTCTTTAAATAGTTTCAGTATTCAGTATTCTTTAAAGAATGCAATTTCTCACTAATCTCTCGTCTTTCAGCTTTGCGGGCCCATCTATGTGGAATCAGCTGCCATCAGTGTTGCGATCTATGGAGAACCAAGAACTCTTCAAGAAGAGCCTAAAAACTCTTTTTTCGGGATAGCGCACCTGTAAAGCGCCCTTGAAGCGTCTCTTACGCAAAAACGGCGCTATATAAATTATCATAAACATAAATATATGGAGTACTTTATGCTCGTATTTCCAGAATATTCGCACGTCTGTTGAACACTTTATTCACTGTTGAACGCTCGGTAGGTACTCTTTTTATTAATTGTCGCTGGTCGCACTGAATCGCCGCTTCGCTTTTTGTCTCTGGTTTCGCTTTCAATGGTCTCGTATTGCTTGTCAAAACTTATCTTGGGCGTAATTTATAACCGTTTGATTTATAGAAACTTCTGGCGTATTTGAGTGCAAATGGCTTTCTTCCAGAGTTTATACTCGAATACTCGAAATTTATATGATTTGTTTTAAATAAAGAATGGTTATAAAGATTTTTTTTTTGACGGAATATTCTAATTATAATTATAATAATTAGACCTAAAGCCGCTTGATTTATAGAAACTTCTGACGTATTTGAGTGCAAATGGCTTTCTTCCAGAGTTTATACTCGAATACTCGAAATTTTCGAGTATTCGAAAAAAGTATTCGAAAAAAACGAAATATGATTTGTTTAAAATAAAGAATGGTTATAAAGATTTTTTTTTGACGGAATATTCTAATTATAATTATAATAATTAGACCTAAAGCCGCTTGATTTATAGAAACTTCTGACGTATTTGAGTGCAAATGGCTTTCTTCCAGAGTTTATACTCGAATACTCGAAATTTATTTGATTTGTTTAATATACAAAATGGTTATTAAGATTTCTTTTTTGACGGAATATTCTAATTATAATTATAATAATTACAACTAAAGCCGCTTGATTTATAGAGACTTCTGGCGTATTTGAGTGCAAGTGGCTTTCTTCCAGAATTTATACTTGAATACTTGAAATTTATTTGATTTGTTTAAAATAGAGAATGGTTATTAAGATTTTTTTTTGACGGAATATTCTTATTATAATTATAATAATTACACCTAAAGCCGTACCAATATTTTAAAACTTCTAATCTGGGCTTAAAATATTCCAATACTTTTCGAGTATTAACGATTATATGTTGTGCATTGTGTTATAAATATACACAGGCGAAATAGATGAATATACATATTTATAACTGCTAGCTTTATGGTTCCAACCCAGAAAAGTTAGTTTTGGGTCAGTAGTAATGTCAGCATCCGCCCCGCCACCAAGCCACCTAAACAATGTTCATATTTCTACACGGTTTGATTTTGCTTGGAATTCTGAATTATTGGGTGATAACATAAGTTGTGCCCGTTATTTTCCAAATGAAGAGACCAGGGAGCGCAGTAAAGTAATTACAGCAAATTGCTGATTGATGTATTCTTTTTTATTATTTACAAACTTACAAGTTTTTAAATACTTCTGCAATAAAGACGATTCGGTTATGACTCGAAGAATTCGTGATTCCAAGGGAACGAGGTGTCAAAACTTACCCTGTTTTTTCTACCTGACATTACAGTTTAGCTTGGAATTGAATAAAATAATTGATTTTTTGTAAAATTTAACACAATTCCAATAGTAATAATTTCACTGTTTGTCTGTCTATATGTTCGTAACATCCTTTAACATCCGTAACTTCTTAAATAAGAACTTTCTTTTTCTTATTCGTTAGGTACCGACATGTAAAAGTACCGTCATTATTCACGGGTTAGAGCTAGTATCTTCTAAAATAGTAAATTTCATTTTGAATAGAGTACCTTTAACCTTTATCAATTAATTTTACTTTTGGCGCACATTTTGAAATTTGAAAAAACGGGCACTACTTATGTAAACACATTATATATAATTTATGTTTGTATTTGTTGAATCGCAACATATACTTTCACTACATCGCCCTCCGGCTACGATTTGATAATGGCTTTTTAACAAAGATTTACAGTTTAAATAGTTCGGAAACAGCCTGTGGTGTTATGGGGTGGTTTCACCCGACAATTAACCCTCAGAAACCGGAATGCGTGTTCGCAATTAATCGACATTGATGGGAAGGAAAATACTACAGGAGGAAATAAATCTGGAGGGAAAAATCAAGGGTCTGCAGGGCTGGTGAAGGATCACTTATTATCCCCAGGAACGCAGTGGAAAGTAATTGCTAATGTTTGAATTGAGGTACTCATGTGTCATGAATGAATCGATTAGATTGAAAAAGCGAAATGTCGCGATTTTATCAAAAGACTGGTTTTTTATTTTCCTCATGCGGTTTATCAAAAAATGAAAAATACATAATTTTACCATAAACGAGTTCATCATACACTTCGTACATCTCATTAATTTTGATTAGATTGTAATACGTCCTAGGGCATGCAAATTTACTGGAAAATTTATTGGTAAATCGGTAGAATTTTGCTATTAATACCGGGTTACCGGAATTTATGAAGGTGCCAAAAAGTATATATTATAGAAATATATTATGAAATAAATCATCAAATTAAAAAAATCATTTTTACAAAAAAAATCATTACTCATACATATTTATTTTAAACAAAGATTACATGTATATTACATATTTTAAACAAAGATTTCAAGATTACAAACAACATTATCTAAAATAAATCAAATTGAAGTGTTAAATAAAACGGATATTTTCTTTATATATCACAAATTACTTTGTGTATCTGCAAGTATATATGTTAATCAATTAAGAAAATAAAAAGGAGAGATGGAGTGTAGGGTATATAAATGTGGAAGAGGCGAGAGTTATGTCTGAACAGAAAAATATGGCGCTCCATCCTCCGCCTAGCTTTTCGGTGAAACGGCGTAATGGTGATTTAGTTTGTTAGTTGGTACGAGTGAATCATTTAGTTAATAACAATTAAGTTTATAGGATCCACGGATGAAATTTCCTGGTGTCAGAAATATGTGCTCCATGCACACAATACAGTTTACAGTGAATGACAGCCAGCTCCACACTGAGTCTGCACGAAAGTTTCATGGATAAAGTCTCATCCGCGTAAACGCACCCTAAGCGCTGATTTGAATTTACTTTGAGAAGTTTAATTACGAACTTTTTTTATTGAGACTTTTTGTTTTATGAAGTACACTTGGCCTTATAACTTTTTTCATCCTTAATAGAAAAAAGGTTTGAGAAGAATTTTCCCTCCTCTTTGAAATATATAAAAGGCATGATGATAATCAGGGCCTGCCTCCTGGAACAATAGTACGGCATTTAACAACCAAGTCGATAACGAAGTATTTTTTTTGAGATGCATTTAAAAATAATAATTTACAGATTGATGTCTTCTATGTTTATTTTTATAATAATTTAAAATCTTTTCGTTTCGAAGAAGTCCACACGTTAACCTTAAATTATATTACAATTATATCTGCAACCCACCAAAAATGACCGAACATTGGTTCGCATCTTTGCAAAGCCCTACAATATCTTTTTAGCGATCCACGGAGAGGGGACCGAAGCAACATGCGTAGGGCGGCCGGTTCCGGTTTGCCGGCCCGGGGTTCAAGCCTCGTTTCCGGCCACTTAATTTGTTTTTTTAGCCGTGAATTCGAACAAATTACGAACATTACACGACACGGACAGACAGATGGATGGACGGACAGATGAACAGACGGACAGACAACGAAATTATTATGTTTGATAAGGCAATATTTTTAGGCCTAATTGAGTGGCACATTTTTGAGTATGTATAAGAAAAGGACACGTCTGTATTTATTAAGATAAATAAGATGAATTGTAGAAATCTCACGAAGATAGAGAGATATTTATATGGGGAACATATATGAATAACTTTTTGGAGAGTCCAAGAGCTTATGAACTGTATGAGCTCACTTTACACAATGCAGTTATATTTTTTACACAATGCAGTTTTTAACAACAGAAAAAATCATAATTAGTTAGTTTTTCAATTCAATTTTCCTGGATGAGAAATCAAAGAGAAGTTTCATGAGATTTAACAGGACCATGTACCTTCGGTGACCACCATCAGATATTGGTTTAATTAATTCAAGCTTGTCCCGATGTCAAGTTGAGTAAGAAGGATATAGTCAAGAAAATCCACGATATCGTATTAGTAGACCATCGGGTGTAGTTTAGAGAGATTGTTGATATTATACACATCTTAATTGTGTGCGCTCAAAATATCCTTCACGAAAAATTGGGCATCTTATTTATTGAATATATACTGTATTGAGTAAATAAATCAAAATGCATTCAAAACTAAACAAATCTCAATAAAACACATTCAATAATTCATCGCCCATTTTCAGTTTAAACTCATGAAAATTTTAGATAAAAGAATTTTACGATATTAAGACTTAATATACATATGTCATTCTAGTCTATGGTACCATTACCTACAGTAATATAAATATTCTTCTCCTTAAAATTTGTAAATACAACGTGTGCAAATGAAATTATCAACTCTCGATATTCAGTAAAGTGTTGAAAAATAATAAAAAATAGTAAAAACACAAGAAGTTTGCTTATCAGAATTCTCAATCAAGGTACAAGTAAAATTATATCCTTGTCTTAAATTTTTGTCTTACCTACCTCGTTTTTTCACATCCAGTATGCACTGTTAGAGCTGTAAAGAGGTTTGTCACGCAGGAGATGAAATTCTTTGCTCTCAATGCCTTTTTTATTACCACTTTAATTGTGCGGGATTAACAGAAACCAAATTCAGAAAAATGAACAAACAAAACAAAACCGTTTGGAAATGTCATTCATGTAAGGTAAACAAGTGCAATACAGCGACATCTAGCGGCGAACAAGGTACCTCCAAGAGCCCAGAAACAGTGCTGCCAAGTGATAAAATCAACGCCCCGATAAATAAAAGTGCCCGTACACAATGCGTCAGCATCAAAGATATTGACGGTTTATTGCAAATAAAATTAGATGAGTTTACAACTAATTTTTTTGCCAACCTAAAAAAAGAAATATCTATTATGATCAAAACGAAAGTGTCCGCGGAAGTCACGTCAATAAAAGAAAAGCTGTCAACCATTGAGGACATCCAAAAATCACTAAATTTTTTCGCTGAAAGTTATGAGGAACTTTTAAAAGAATCAAAGGAAAATTTCATTACAATAAAAAAACTGACCTCGGACATCGAGCGCTTGCAAGATACCTCTAAAGTAATCACTACACAACTAAATAATATAGAGCAAGTGAATCGCAACTGCAACCTAGAGATTCAGATGATACCGAAGAAGCGGAATGAAAACCTAATGAAAATAATCGAAGATGTGGGCAGTGCAATAAACTTTCCCATTTCTAAACGGGATATCCTAGATGTAGTCCGTGTCCCCCATCGAGTGAACTCAACTCGTCATAAAAACATCATAGTGAAGCTGTCATCCAAGATTATGCGCAATGAAGTCATTGCTCATGCGCGCCAATCTCGAAGCCATCTCACATTACATCGCCTCGGATTAGGCAACCAAGACCAACGGATCTTCATTAACGAGCACCTCACTCTACAAAATAAAATCCTCTATCGGGAAGTACGCGAACGAGCAGCCGTAAAAAAGACGGCCTCATCCTCGCAAGATCTACAGATACCGCTAAAATTGTCACCATTCGGAACGAACAGGACCTGGACAAACTATGACTATATTACTACTACGTTTCCACTACTGCAACGTTCGACATTCTCATATTACCTTTCTACACAATCTCGATAGCAATGTATTATTATCTCGTTTCTTTTTACTATTTTATTATTAACTCCATGTCTCTCATTTTTCTTATTACTTTCTCTAGATTGTCCATATTTAATATACTTTTTATTGTCTATCTCCTTATTAACTGGCATATTTACGATTTCACATATCTTATACTGGCGATGCACTTGTCATTGAAGCTCGGTAAATGCACCCTGAAAAGATCACTGATTATATCAAACAGTCTTTTCTATTTTTCAGCTCCACATTATTTATGGCTGTTTCATTAATTAAAAACGAACGAGCTATATTTGAATATACCTGCACTTGTCAAATTTACGAAATTTGTTTCTACAGTTCAATACCAATTACCACACCAATGACGAGTGTGAATTTATCAATTTTACCAATATGTTTGATCTCCATCAATTCAATGGGATATATAACGACAATAGACGGATTTTGGACCTGGTTCTTTGCAACGAATTGGTCGGAGTTTCAGAATGTCTTGACCCATTAGTATCTGTGGATCCCCACCACAAACCATTGACAATAACGGCTAATTTTATTGACTTCCATTCACTGAAACCAGCACCTCGAACGAAATATTGTTATTATCGTGCTAACTTTGAGGTTATTAATAATGAACTAAACAAGATTGATTGGGATTTATTGCTAGCGGATAAGCCCGTTGAGCAAGCATTGAGATCATTTTACCAGGTACTTTACACTATTCGCGACAAAAGCGTAGAATGCAAGACGGGAAATTTTGATAATTTCCCTTCTTGGTACACTGCGGTACTCAAAAAAATTATCAGAGAAAAATTCAAGTACTTTCGTAAATTTAAAATTTATGGCAATAAATCTGACGAATTATCTTTTAATATTTTACGCGATAGAGCCAAATCATTAGAAAACGAATGTTACTTGAATTACATCTCTAAAATAGAGGAGTCTGTAGTACGTAACCCCAAAACGTTCTGGTCATTTATTAAATCAAAATCTAAATCATTCAACCTGCCAAGTAATATGACATACGGTCTCAATACTGCCACATCAGGATCCGACATATGTAACTATTTTTCCGATTATTTTTATTCTACGTTTTCTAATCACTCTTCAAGTATTCAAAATACGAATTCTCTGTCCAATTACAAACCAATCACCGATTGTTTCATTTCATCAATAGAAGTCAGTAAATCAAACATAATAAATCAATTAAAGCATCTTGATATAAATAAATCTGCTGGACCTGATCAAATACCACCAATATATTTAATTAAATGTGCTGATATAATTGCTGTACCTCTAACAATTTTATTTAAAAATTCTATTAAGGATGGATTTGTGCCAGATATCTGGAAATCGGCATTTATTACGCCGATTCATAAAAAAGGCTCGAAATCAGACGTTGCAAATTATAGATCTGTTTCTAAATTGTGCACAATTGCTAAAGTTTTCGAGAAGGTTATATACGATCAAGTCTATGCAGCTCTTCATCACTCCTTTCATCCAGATCAACACGGATTCATCAAAGGGAAGTCAACCGTCTCCAATCTAATCCTCTTTAATGACTTTCTAACTGATAAAATGGATAAAAGACTTCAAACAGATGTGATCTATACTGATTATAGTAAGGCGTTTGATAGAATAGATCATCATCTGTTGATTAATAAGCTTTTCTTGTTCTTCTTTTCTTTTAAAATGTGGTTGCTACAATTATTCCACAATGTTAAGAAATATTTTTTCTGGACTGGAAATTGAATTATTGTAGAACAAATTTAAATTCTCGATAAATTAAAATAAAGGAGTCCTCATCCTTATGAAGGAGTCACAAAGAGTGTAAAATGAAATAGAAGACAATAGTATACCAAACTTATTTTGAAAGAAGTTTTTGAGTATTTCATTATTTTTTGAATTTCTTTACCACATTATTCAATGTATGAATATTATAGAATGAGTAGCTTGTAGGTCTAGTGATCGAAGCAGTCGCCTAGTCACTAGAGTACAGAGTTTCGAATATCATTCCAGGAAACCACCAAGTTAGTATTATTTTAATTGTACAGACATGTAGCTGAGTTTGAAAATATAAAGAATATTTATGTGAGGTATATTTCTTGCACGTGTCTCTATTAAATTTAAAAAAATATATAGGTACATATTTACATTACATGGACATTTTATACAAAAATACATATGCTTAAAAAGTAAAATTTTCAAGAAAGTTCGTCCTAAGGAACGAAAAATATAGAACGAAAATATATAAGCGACATGATAAAATATTGATGCGTTGCTTAAAAAATGGTCCAATCATGATATGGTAATGTTTGAATAATTAAACGAATAAAATGAGTCGAAATTGTTCAGAATTTGGTGAATTTAAGTTAAAGAAACGCACCTGTGGCTCTTCACGAGCCAGCTCCCGCCCTCTAAGACCACTAATTAACATAGAACGAGGACTTACGAACAAGTACGGAATTCAACGACAAACTTCTCCTTGATAGAACACTGCTCAGCTCGATCTGTACGCTATCTCTCCCCGAGTATATTTGCTTGGCTCGGGTACTATAGATTATTCCATTGGGGTGATTCGATAATTAAGGTTTGTAATTCACCCTTGATTTATGGTCCTTTCATTTTGATGGATTTAAATATTTGCTAAGAAATTTTCATCAAGTGAATTGAAATATGGCTAATGTTTTCAATTACAATTATTATTATAAGAATACAAACACAATTTATTATTATAAGAGAGTTCAACAAAGTTAAAAAATGTCTTAAATATATTAAACTGATTACCGATTCCAATGTATATGAATATCGTTTGTACTTTATTACGAATTAACATAATTTAAGCTTCGTCAGAAACTTTAAATCTAATATATATTAATATTTCATACATACTTAATTTTCATTGAAAAACTCTGAAAAAATAGATGCTTGCAAAAAAAGAAAAAACTCTCAATATATTCCAATAAATTATCTCCATACGTTCTTAAAAATTGTTTTTTTCCAAAAGAAGTACCACTAACTGAGAATTGTCGCGTTGACCTAGCAATTCCAGACAGAGTAATATCACGACGTTAGAGTGTACATTCAAGAATTTTTGCTGCTGCAGGCACACATTATTTTCACTGACGATTAAGACAAAAAGGTTACCGAAATAATTAAAATGTCATATCTTTTAAAAATTCTTTGCCAATATTCAGGAAAAAAGATCATCTCTGCTGACTGATTGACTGACAAAATAGTGTCGAAAATGTTCGGTTTATATTACATATAATATTTTCTTCAGATGTGAAATTACACGTCATGAAATACTTTTATCTAAGCGAATCAATCATGTTGTCTACCTTTAAAGGGAAAACTCGATAGCTTTGGGCTTTAAATTTTTTTTTCCAATTCGATTCTATTTATTTTATAAAAGATGAACGAATTTATTTCGACAGGTTGGAAAAAAATCTAACAGTCTATCACAGCAAAACATAAGATTTTACTATTTAAATTTTATCTTACAGTTTCAATCTGGAGCTGGAAATATAATTTCATATTGTTAAACACAAGTTAAATTTTTTGTCTTAAAAAATATTTTGTATACTTAAGTTTAATCATGCGTGATTGAGAGATATTTCTTAATAAACATAAGGCTAAGCTTTTTTAAGACATGAACGGTCCACAATTCTGGAAAATCATTTAAAAATTTCATGATAATTAATTATGTTAACAAATGGCAAGAAAGAGGTATTGAAACAATTTTACGAATGAGTTTTGACTTGTATACGTAAATATTTCAATATTGAATACGTACGAGTACATTTATTTATTTATTAAGGAATCTAAACTTTAATTTAAAATTAAGACAAATTTAAAAGATTCACAGATGTTTGAGGCACAGAATTAAGAACAGAGTTGGAAAAGAAAATATTGATAAGTAAATTATTTAATACATAGTAGTAATCAATACAAAATACTGAAAACTAAATAATGGTAAGCAACTGAAAATAAAAAGTATATGAAGAAATGAGATACTTAATTAGTGTTGACTGTAACACGGGAATAAGGATGGAGGGAAAAGTGAGAAGGTAGGAGTAAAGGTAAAGATGGAGGAAGAGGAGATTAGATGCAGTGAGTGATTGGAGTGAGTGGTTGAGTGAAATCGATTAAGTGATGATTCTTTAATTCCGTAAGTCAAATAGTGCTATTATAATAGTAGTATAGAGTAGTTTATTATTATATAATTTCTATTCCATTTTTATTAATTATCATTAAATATAGGATGAACTAGTTCTCACAAACAATTGCTTAATCAATTTACTTTAACATAGTGCAAAAATAAATATTTAACTTCTAAATATGGATATTGCTATATTTGCTATTATGTTTCAGTCTCATATGGACATCAACTATCATTTTAGCATGAAGCGGCCATTTTGTCTTGTCAGGTTGCAGTAAATATTCGTGCCTTTGTTTTTAAGGTTGATTTGAAATCATAATTTCGGATGGAATAGACCTGTATTTCCTATAAAATCTCTAATTCGACACATTTTTAGTTAATTCTCCTCGGTGAGTGCATCGAAATTTTTTTTTTTGATATTGCTGCCTTTGCTTTTATACCCCTGAAATATAATAAGTTAAAATAGATGCTCGGTAAAAAAATAACCATATCTAAATAAAATAAATAAGACATAGGAAATTTAAAACTGTTAGGAGTATTAAATACCAACAACCGCAAAGACATAAATAAATATGGAATGAAAAAATGATATGTGCTAGGAAGGGGATACAAGATAGTCTTCTGCACTACACCTCTGGTGTGCTGTTGAAGTACGACGTGAAAATGTATTGTCTATTCTATAAAACGCTTAGGGCATATTCATTTAATCATAATTACTTACGGTAGATGGTGCTATTTTTTCTGGTTTGTTTCCATGGTGAAAAATTTTGGATTATATATTTTAGGTAGATGATTCCTAATTTAAAAATTAAAATGAAAATGGTACTTTGAATTATTTTATATTTCATAAAACGCTTGGTACACTCGTGGTATATCAAAGAGTGAGAATGTTACCATTATATGGGGTAGAGTGTGCTTTAGTTGGTTTGCATCTAGGGTGAAATTAGCAAGTTCATAGATATTTTGAAATAAATTTTCCAAGTAATCAATAATACATAAAATGGCCTATGAAAATATTTATATTGTTTTTTAAATTTCGTAATAACGAAGAAAATTAATTTAGCACCTTTATTAATAGGTTAGATATAGAATTTAAAAATATGACCACATGTTTCAAATGAATATATTTGTTTAAATAATTATTGTATAATTTTACATGTAATTGAGAAGACATTTTTTTATTTAAGATTTTTTATATTTTTGATATCTTTGAAAATCAAATTAAAATATGTACGTACATGTATTCATATTTATTACATAAATGTTCGAAATACTTATTAAAAATTCGGTAGATAGATCGTTTTATCGCAATGGCCCGAATACAGAGTATATACTTAATTAATGATTTAAAGGTAAAGGTACGCTTTAAAAGCGTAACTTGCAGTGTAAATTACACTTTTAAAGCGTAAACTTTACTTTACTTTCAAATAATTTAAAATGAATGAAATGTGAAATCTTTAAAATCAGTCATATTTACCCATACAAATGACGGATAATTCAAAAACAATTTCAAACTTTTTCGTTATTCCTCTAAGATTTCGGGAAAGCTTTACGAAAAATCCGATAGATGTACGTGAAAAATTGCTTTTGTACATTTTTGTATAGGCAGTTTTCCTAAGCAAAGACGTAAACCTCTCTGGGCGTTTTGTTCATAGTTTTGCGTAAAGCTTTTGAAACTTTTCACAGGATGCTTGTAGATACAGAAAATAATTTATAAATTTATGTTCATTAATTTTCTAAACGAGGTTTTATTTTTAAATTTACATTTGAAAATAAACTGATATATATTATTGATGTTAGGTACATGCCTCAAAATGTTGAATTCGCTGAATATTATTTTATTCTATAGGTAGGTATACGTTTTGTATAAAGAGTTATACAATTTCACGATATAATGACTTTTAATGACTGAATTTTGTGTATAATTTTTTTAAAGTGAGTACTGTAGCAAACAGTTCAATAAAATATATATAATATTATAGGAATACCAAAATTTCCAAAATTAGCTGTATAAAAATAATTCTCAATATAAATAAACAACTCAATTTAGTGCGTACTACACCATACTATGAGAAATTTATTTGTACAATTTTAGTTTAGAGAGGAGCAGTCCCTCTCATCATCGGGTGTAATTAATAACTCATTTATATAAGAATAAAAAATAAAAATTAAATTCCATTTGGACAGGGAGCCGCACAGAGAGAATATTTACGATCATTGACGGAAACAAGTCGAAGATGCAAGTGAGGACTGTTCCTTTCGAAACTACAGATGTAATAAATAACTCAAATAATATTGAGTATGTAATACAAATTTTTAATATTAATTTTACTTTAAATAAAAATGTAGCACCATCAAGTGACTGCCAAATCTTTCAGTGATAAAAAAATAACTAATGTATCTGGATGAACGTCTGTCGGGATAAATAGGGATGCACCATATTGACGCTCTTACAATCACGTCTATTACTATGTCAGTAACAAGTTGATAAGCTCTCTATAAACTGAATTAATATTGTCGCGTGGAACTCCATTGATGAAAGTCATTGTTACCATATCGTGACACGGAAATTGTCTTTAGAGTAAAAAATTATCAACCTGGTGACATATAAGTAGGACCAATACGGGAGCTTTCGCTCATAAGGGTCCTGGGAATGCGGTGGGTGTTCATCAACTCTTGCCAGTCAATAAATTATATTCAAGCGGATCATCGAGTTTATTTGGATCACCGATTTCCTATACGGTTTTCCTCCAAGTTTCAACGAAGAGAACATCACAATAACTTAATAATTTAAAGTGGAATCTGTCCCCGTCATATGCGAGAGTACTGAAATTATCCAGATTTTTAGGGTGCATTTTATACGTGCGTGATGCATTAATGGTAATTTATAAACTAAATACTAACTTATTACGATAAATTATAGAAGTCTTACAGAAACGAAGCTATTTATATCAGAAACATCTATGGAAGTCTTTTTATACGATGATCCAGGGCTTACAACCTGTATGAGCTGGCTTAATAATACAGTTAATTAATCAGTTATCACTCTATACAATGCAACGTTTACCAAATCCACCGCAAGAAGATCCATACATTACCAATTTTTTAAAATTTCTTTGTGTTCCAAATCTGAGAATCTTTCATTTATTTGAATGCTTTATACATCTGTAGTATTTTATTATGAAATAGTTAGTATACATAGATTTCGCAACTGGTAAGGATACTCCTATATTTTTAAAGCGGAGTATTAGGCATAATTATTTTTAATTTATATATTATGATATTCTTTCGAATTATTTAACACATATACTGATTTTTAACTCCTTTTACCATTATATATTTTGAAAATATTTTATATGTTAAATTAATTATTCCTTTAGGAACAAAATCCAGTAACTATGTTCTCGGAACATATTCACGTATAAAATATTGTTATAAAACATTTTGCGTTCGTATCTTCTACTTCTGCCGATCTGCGTCCAGTCCATCCCAGGTCTGCGTCCAGTCCGTCCCAGGTCTGCGTTCAGTCCATCCCAGGTCTGCGTCCAGTCTATCCCAGGTCTGCGTCCAGTCCGTCCCAGGCCTGCGTTCAGTCCATCCCAGGTCTGCGTCCAGTCCATCCCAGGTCTGCTTCCAGTCCATCCCAGGTCTGCGTTCAGTCCATCCCAGGTCTGCGTCCAGTCCATCCCAGGTCTGCTTCCAGTCCATCCCAGGTCTGCGTCCAGTCCATCCCAGGTCTGCGTCCAGTCCAGTCGTACGCTTTGACAATTTTGCCTTACAACTCATATATTGATCAGATAAATCACAAGACCATAAATGAAAACAGAACAGCGACTGGTAAGAAACAAACAAAAACGTTCAAGTACAGGGTATTTTTTGTTCAAAACTTGCCAGCTATGTCGTAGAGGAGGTTACTTAAAAAAGCATAGATTTTTGGAAAATCGGGTCGCTTGGTAGCGGGTAAATGCAAAAATCTGTGCCTTTTCATTAACTTTACTATCACTATACTTTATGATTAAACAACTGGCTATTAGGATCAACAGTCATCCTCGGATGAAATTTTGATTTATTTTGAAAGCTTTTTATTTATTTTTTCCTGTTATGCAAATATTATCGTATGACTGTATTAATTACAAAAGTATTTTTCATTTGTTAAACTATGTGTTTTAAAAAAATATTTATTATATTGAAATGAATAAATGAATACTGGAAATGAATAAAGAGATAAGTGACAAAAATATTTTTTTAGATAAGAATACAGATTAGTATTTTATTCCTTCGCCAATAATTAAACACTGCACTGGAGTCCTATCTGTGTTGAATTCCTACTCATACGGGAATGCATATCGTATAAGAATAAGGCACTAAACAACACCAGTATGTTGAAAATATATCTAAAATAGCACGTACATGACGTAATTATTAAACAGAATGCCGTTGGCAGCGGCGTCATTTATTGGCATCTCATACTTTGGAATACTTAACATACTTTATTGACTTTGGAATATTTATTTTTAAATAATAATTAAGATATTTTTATTTTAAAAACTAACTTTTATTAAATGAGTAAAGTTTCTAAAAACGGAAATAAATAGAATATACTGTTTAAAATCATCTTTTTATACCCTCCGATATGCCCTCACTGCACGGGAGATCACACATACGCTAAGTGCCCCATTAGAAATAATACCCCAGTTTGTGCTAACTGCACAGAACAAAACAAAAGATATGGCGAACATAATAACACAGACCACGAGGCCTTTAACAGCACTTGTATTTACAGAAATAAAATGCTAAAAATCGCTAAGGACAGAATCGACTACTAATAAAAATGTCGGAATATATATGCAAAATATAAATATAATATAATATGCAAAATAGACAAAAAAAACTATGTCGATGAAAAAGTATTTAACAGCTTCAGCAACTCAGCTTCAGCAAAAATTTAATGTCTAATCTATTAATACTGTCTATCAAAAACGTAAATCACACCCCTATTATTATTCACATGAATATCAGGAGCTTAGAAAAAAACATCAACGAGTTTAAAACAACTATTAATAATGCTTCGAAAAAGCCGGCATGCATCGTGTTAACAGAAACACACTCTAACCGTGAAGTGAACAGGTTAGGTTAGGTTAGGTTAGGTTAGGTTAGGTTAGGTTAGGTTAGGTTAGGTTAGGTTAGGTTAGGTTAGGTTAGGTTAGGTTAGGTTAGGTTAGGTTAGGTTAGGTTATCATGTATATTAGGTATCATGTATATCTATCCTGGATATAAATACATCGCTACGACATCTAAAATCAACAAAAACAGTGGCATTGCGAAGTTCGTTCAAGACATTATGTGCGAGGAAGAAATTAAAATAAACGAAACAAACTGCCTACACCTGCATATCAAGTACCGTAATAAAAAAATTGACATAATCTCCCTCTATAGAACACACTCCGCAAATGTTTGTTTGTTTATTGAAGAATTACGGCAATTACTTTTTAATTATAGAAGTGCAAATACAATAATACTAGGAGATATTACTTTAAACATCTCGAGCGATTATACATCGAATAATAAA
The DNA here is from genome assembly GCA_016648135.1 of Agrypnia vestita. Taxonomy (NCBI): domain Eukaryota; kingdom Metazoa; phylum Arthropoda; class Insecta; order Trichoptera; family Phryganeidae; genus Agrypnia; species Agrypnia vestita. The sequence goes on from JADDOH010024209.1 coordinate 310,755, forward strand.
GATAACTATACTTAACATGATGGCAGAATTATGTTATATATCCTGCATAAACTCTCATACTAGAAATGCGTGTGGGCAAAGGCCATCGTTTATTGACCATATTTTCACAAATATCAAGGATATAAATAACATTCAATCGGGAGTTATAAAAACGTCAATTACCGATCATTTCATAACCGTATTATATTATATAGAAGCATTAAAAAATAAATTATCATCGGAATTGTGGTCGGACGTTCTCCGAAACGATAACGTTAATGAATGCTGCGAAATGTTCAAAAATAAGTTAACAAATTACATTAATAACTCGATAAAATGTATCCCTTCTGGAAACTGCAAAATTTTGTAAACTCAAACCATGGTTAAAACATGGACTAGTTATATCCATAAGACACAAAGAACGACTTTACAAAGAAAGGAAAAAAAATCCTCTTGACAAAAAACTAAGTAAGCATTTCAAATCATTTAAAAATAAACTAGCTCATCTTATAAAAGACACCAAAGAAAAATATTACAAAACTCAAATTAGATGATTCTGAAAATGATAGTAAAAAAAGTGTGGAATATAATAAATGAAATATTGGAAAATAATCAATGGAGTAAAAAAAATTGCACAAAAACAATTAAACATAATAATAATTTAATAAATTGTTTGGAGGAACCAATAATAGGAGCTAACGCATTCAAAGATTACTTCGAAAATGTTAGTAGAAACTTAGCTGAAAAAATAACAGACACAAATAACCGCACTGAAATAACTCCGAATATAGACAGTAAACTTGATTTTTTTGAACCAACTGATCCGTCTGAAATCGAACAAATTATATCTAAAATGCGAGGCGGCTCTGCTCCAGGTTTTTACGGTCTTACCGTCAAAACACTGAAAAGTATAAAAAAACATATTTATACACCAATGTCACATATCATAAATGTAAGCCTCAAGAATGGAGTATTCCCGAATACGTACAAAAAAGCCATAATTACTCCAATATTCAAATCGGCTAGCCCGGAAGACGTCTCTAACTATAGGCCCATCTCACTATATCTAATATATCAAAAATTTTCGAAAAAATTGTAAAGAAAAGACTAACTTTATTCATAAAAAGAAGTTCTATAATAAATAAGAATCAATTTGGATTCACAGAGGGAATTAGTACGCAAAAATTTGGACAATTATACAGAGTAATCTGGATAAATCGAACAAATGCATAGGAATTTTTATTAATCTAAAGAAAGCATTTGATAGCATTTCTCCTGAAAAACTTGTGGTAAAATTAAAAAAAAACGGGATAGATCTCTTAGTTCTTAATTGGATTAAAAGCTCCCTAACAGATAGACCTCAAATAGTAAAATTAAATGATACCTTCAGCACATCACTAACAAGTAATTTCGGCATCCCCCAAGGCACGGCTTCGGGCCATTACAATTTATTTTATATGTAAATGACATCTTTCAACAAAATATTAATGGTCAATTACGCAGATGATACTGTACTGATAACAAACGGCCCAACGTGGGAACTAGTTGGGCCGTTTACTCTAATTAGTAACTAGTTGGGCCGGCTAACCCACGAATTAGCAAATAAAAATATCAATACTCTAAAATCATGGTTAAACAGCAACTTACTGACACTCGACGCCAAAAAAACTACATATATCTTATTTTCTCTACAAAAAATACCTATACATAACAACAAAATTATAATCCATGAGCAAAAATGTAATATGAACTGTAAACTACCTAACAACAATTGTACATTAATCAATTCCACCTCCGAAAAAAAATACCTTGGTGTGATCATTGATTAACACCTCAAGTGGAATAGACAGATCACTTAACTAGTAAAAAGAATAAGGAAATGTATCTACATATTCGTTAGATTAAGAAATATTTTAAGTGCAAAAATTATTTAAAATGTTTTTAACGCCATTGTTCACTCTCTACTCATATACGGTGTTATCGGATGGGGAGGTTGTTATAAAAAAAACATTAACTCAGTAAAAATATCACAAAGGATTATCATCAAAGTAATACTGAAAAAAAATCTACGTTTCCAACAAAATGTCTCTTTAAATTGTTTCCAGTACCAAACGTAGACGATATTTTCAAGCAAGTTTCCATATTAAAAATATGTAAAGAAAAAAACCTTACAGAAAACCAAGAATATTTCAAACTTATGAGAAATGGAAACTTATTTATAATGCGTAGGTGTAAAACAACCCAAATGCAGCATTTATAAAGCCATTAATAATTACTATAATAACTTACCTATCGAGATACGATGCCTCAGTAACCTCTCAGAGCAAATCAAAAATATTAATTTTTTCCTAAAATCAAACTTAAATTCACAAATCATTTAAACCTATAGCATTTTTAGAAAAACTCCAATACTTTCATTATCAATTTACCTTTTTTACTGTATTAATAAATAACTTGTATATACTATGTACCTATACAGTATAATAAGGAATAAGAACTGTGGCTCCCTCATCAGACTCAAGAGCTTCTCTTTACTGATGAGGTCTACATGACTACCAAGTATTTAAAAAAAAGTTTAATCTGATATGTATATATAAGAACTGTATTTGTACCATAAATTAAATAAATTTAAAAAATATATAAATAAAAAGCATTTTAAAATCAACAGAAAACGTAAAAATTTCTTGCAAATTTAAAACATTATAACTTTATTAATATTTATTCTTTCTAAATTTCCTTAGTACGGATTCTAGATAATGAAGTACATTTTATACGTATAAAAAAAACATATTATGCCTACGTATAAATATTTATTAAAATCTTGCGCCGCCTAGAATACTAAAAACAATTTTTATTGGCCGCGGCCTCTCGATTAATGTTTATGTTTTCTTAATTATTGTTAATAATGTTCAGTTTATTACTTTTATATAAGAACAAAGGTTCTATCTAAGTTATTGACTTAAAAAATGTAGTCTAGAATAAATATTCTGATGTAAATAAATAATAAAAAACCACATTTTCGTATAAAAAAAACGCCGAAATGCATTTGCAGTGAATGTCCAACCTTATGAGTTTTGGTGTTGGGGGACTTTTTGATTTCAATATTATTCAAAGCCTTTATTACTTGTACGTTAAATTTAGGTGCCATTTTATTTTCTAGAAATGTAGCCCGTCTCCAATAGTTGGTTTGTGAATTCTGATAAATTATTATTATAAGGACATCTTAGGTCGTAAAACAATCAGTGCGGTTTGATTAATACAAATTTTGTTAGTTAACTCAAATCAATAATTAACCACAAAGTTAATGCTATAAACATATATGTCTGATAAAATTACAAAGTTAATGCTATAAATATATATGTCTGATAAAAAGAATTCTGTGCAAAATGTGATACTCTGTGATGGTAGGAAACGTGAAAAGGTAGAAACGTAAAAAATACATTATGGTGCTCAAAATTTAAAATTTAAACAATATTTTAGTTTCGTATATTTATTGGTACCTCGATAATAATTACCTAAATTATTTTATTTTATTTTAAATCTAGCATACATCACTCTTATTTATCTGTAATACAGCTTGAAAACCCTCTCCTTGACCAGCCATGGGCACGCAGTAAGAAGGTCCCGATCCTTGTCTCGGTCTCCCTTTCATCCTTATAGGCTGCAGGAGTTCACATCCAGTTTCCATATCGTCTTCACCTTTGAAAAAAATGTAACCACCTTTAAAATTGTATCATTTTATTATGTCACATTTTACGTGTTTATAAATTGATATTTTCGCAAAAGTCTCTTTCCAAGAACACTTAAAAATAAAAAAAGTGTTATTTTATAAGTGTTTTGTAAAAATTAAATCTTTGAAATCAACAAAAATTCATGTATTACAAATTACTTAAATGATTGCACCTTTTAATTGAGATGTGATACTAATTAAAAAATTATTTTACACGGATATTCATTAATGTACCGTCTCAGAAAGAATTCATTTACAATTCGAGTGTGTGTTTCAGTATAATAATAAAAATAAAGTCAATAAAACATTAAACCCTTTCTTTTTTTACAAAATTGAGTTAAATAAAGTCAGTAAGTTAAAGTTAAAAATCTATCCAAATTTTTTTGACAAGCAGACAAGTAGACACTACGAGTTAAAAGAAAGGGAGTAAAAAGCATACAATAAATTATCATAAGAAAATGCACATCACAGTGTAAAATCGAATAATAACTGATTTAACCTTTAGATCTAGTGTATCTGTGTGTCTTCTGAGGGTAGTGTCTCTTGCACGGGGACGGTGACGCATCGTTATCCATGTGGCCGAAGGTCCTGAACTGAAGGGTGTGATCCAGGATGGGGCCGGAGGGTGTTCTAGGGGGCGCCCCCACTTGGAATGTTGCGTACGGACTTATTTCGTACATATCTGAAATTCACATAATACAGGGATGTTGGAAACTATTGAATAATTTTAACTATTACCAGGCAATAACATTGACATTCTTGTTTGTATACAGGTTATTCTGTCTAAAATTTATATATGAACGCGAATATTTTTAAAACCCAGCATCTAAAAATCGTGTATTTAAAAATACACGATTTTTAAATATGAAAAAGATTTCGAAAATCTTCTCTCCCGTAATTCAAATATATAGCTTATACAAAATCCTACAAACTGCCATTGTATAAAAATTGTAAATGCACAGGTTTTTGAACAAAGACAAAATATTAAACTAGTGTAGTCATCCGTCAAAATTTTGTTAATTTTGTTAGTTCTATTTCTGCTGATAAAAAGAAATTTACAAAAAGATAGTTGCTCGTGGCAGAAACAAAAAATGCGCTACGAATCAAATTTTCACTATTCCAAGAATAAAAATTAAATATGGACTGAGGTCACTTGAATATTTAGTTCCCATGTTCTTGAAAAAAATACAAAGTACCTTTCCCACAGGTCTAAAGACTCCAAAATCAGTGGCAGGACTTAAAAAGTTGTTATTAGTAAAAGACATAAGTTTTATATGAACTGTAATAATTAGTGATGTATAGGTATTATTATTTATATGAATGTACATAAAATTGTTTTTTTCTTATTTTGTTTTTAATTTTTAACTTTGTGTTAAAATTTTTTTTTTTACTTTTGACATAAAATTATTTTTGTTTTTTATCTCTTTTGTTTATTTGTTTATTTATTATTTAGTAACATTAAATTGTGAAAATGAACATGCAGCCAAACGTCTTTTTAGACATTTTGTGGGACTTGAAATATTCCAAAAATGTAATGAAAATAAATAGATAAATAAAATAAAAAATTCTTTGAATGAGACCTACTCTTTTGTGCAAACATCATTTTTTAACATTTTTCAGTGAAGGAATATGAAAGTTTTTACATACGAAATTGCTTATCACGGGAAAATCTGGATAGTAAAAAGAAAGCTAGAAGAGTTTAAATGTCTAGTTTTTAAACTCTTGGCACTACAACCCTTGGAGGATCTTGGCCTCCTTGTCTCGGTTTAGTGCCAGCTCTCTCCAGTTCCGAAGCTCCAAGGCAGAGATGTCTTTGAGGACGTTGTCACTCCATCTTAATTTTGGCCTTGAGTTCAGCAGGGACTTTGGTGCTCGATGCTTGGACATTAAAAATTGTAGAATAATGTGAGGAGAAGAGGATATTATTCTCGAGACTGGAAAGATTTTTCGAAGAAGCAAATAATGTCACTTGACCAATTTTCTTGAATGATAATTCGTACATAGGTACAGTTATGTTTTGAAGTTTCAACACTGATCGTCCAGCATTTTATAATTATTAATCACCCCTCTTTACAAAAATGTATACAAAAGGCCACAGCTTTACAAAAGGTTTTGATTTATGTAGGGAAAGAGATGGTAGCTTTCCGTAGGTAGGAAGGGTTAAGCTCGGTTAGCCCGTGTAATAATAAGTAATTCCGTGAAATTTAAAGCTAGCTTTATTATGACGTTACGTCTGTACGTACACGTATGCTAGTGGCTGTGGATAAGCTGTGGATAACAGATGGCGGTAGGAGAATATTTTTTTCAAATTTCATATTATTAGTGCACTCTTTCAGACGCAGATCCTTGCAGAATAGTTATGAAAAAAATTTACAAGCAATTTTCATTAAAAAGATTTTTAATGAAAGTTGCTTGAGCATTATGTAATATTGTGATTTCGTGATACTAATTTTTTCACAGACATTAGTGAAAAATTTATCATATAGAACTCTGGATGGTATCACTGCTAAAACTCACGATTTTTAAATTTTTTATTACATCAAGCTTCTGCTTTGTTATAAACTTGCTTTTTAAATTTTTATATTAAATTTATTATATGTTATATTTGCATTCCACTTTATGATACTAATATTTTTATAAGTTATTATTTTTTAACATTTTAAAATGTCTCGAAAACTATATTTTTTTCTAATTTTTTGTGTATTTTTAGCATCACCAAAACTAATATTTTAGTAAGGATTATCTTTTTAAAAGAGTCATTTTTCCAATAAAACAAGTCCTTTTAGCGTGCAATCGAAATTTTCACTTTCAACTTTTGGAACTTTTTAGAAGATATTTTTCTAAATTCTTCCATATTACATACGTTAAATATTAGGTCCTTACATATGAAATTGATGTTTTGCCGTACTGGCAAATTTGATCTCAAATATCTTCTCTTTGGTTAGGAATTCCAAATCCAAATTTATACAGCTATTTACTCATGTATTTGTGTTTTGAAAATTATAATTCATTTGTTTTTTCCTCAATTGTTTTTTTCTTTGCGTCACTCAGTTTACAAAATGAAAAACTTGAAATATCGCGTTATTTACGAGTACGAGTTCCACCGTGGCACCAGTACTGCAGAAAAGGCTCGAAGGATTAATGATGTGTATGGCGACGGTGCCGCAAAAGAAAACACAGTGCGTTTTTGGTTCCAACGTTTTCGTTCTGGAAATTTCGACCTGCAGAACAAGCCCCGTGGACGGCCGGAGACCAAAGTTGATAATGAAGAATTGAAGGCTATTGTGGAAGCGGATCCATCGCAAACCACATCCGAGTTAGCTGCAGGCTGCGGTGTTAGTGATAAAACTGTTTTAATCCACTTGAAGCAAATTGGTAAGGTGAAAAAGCTTGAAAGGTGGGTACCTCACGAATTGAGTGAAGCAAATCAACAAACGCGCGTTGACTGCTGCGTTGCATTACTCAACCGGCACAATAATGAAGGGATTTTAAATCGAATCATTACCTGTGATGAAAAGTGGATCCTGTACGATAATCGGAAGCGCTCATCGCAATGGCTGAACCCTGCCGAACCAGCCAAACCATGCCCCAAGCGAAAATTGACTCCAAAAAAGTTACTTGTGAGCGTTTGGTGGACTAGTGCTGGTGTCGTTCACTACAGCTTTCTTAAATCTGGCCAGACGATTACGGCAGATGTCTATTGTCAGCAACTGCAAACCATGATGGAAAAGCTAGCTGCTAAACAACCGAGGCTGGTTAATCGCTCTAGGCCACTGCTGCTTCATGATAACGCTAGACCACACACTGCACAACAGACGGCTACCAAATTAGAGGTGGTTGAAATTGGAATGTCTAAGACATCCACCGTACTCTCCGGACCTTGCCCCAACAGATTACCATTTTTTTCGAAATTTGGATAACTTCTTGCAAAGGAAAAAATTCAACTCCGATGGGGCAGTCCAAACCGCCTTCAAAGGTTTTATTGATTCCCGTCCGAATGGTTTTTTTAGTAAAGGGATCGATGAACTACCTATGAGATGGCAAAAGTGCATAGATAGCAATGGTACATACTTTGATTAAATAAATATATTATAATAAAAAAAAATCGGCTTTATGTTCCTCCCATACTAAACGTCAATTTCATATGTAAGGACCTAATAATATTTTTTAATAAAAACATGTGTACAGATTCTTGATATATAAATATTTATACGTATTTAAAATGATAAATTTTTGGTTATTCATATATTTTTTTAATCCTTTTAACCCCTGACTAGGGGCTTGTCTCCTTATTAGCATAGAAGAGACTTCATCCGATTATGAGTTATCATTATTCGTGTGACGAGAGATACTTAAAACTTTGCAAATTTTTCAACTTGCTATAAAATTATTTTGGACAAAAGATTTATTTGCAAAATTATCTAAATATATTTAATTAGAATCAGTCACCGAGGTAACCTTCAGTGTCTCTCCTCATCTTCTCCGGTGGACCTTTGATTGGTGACGTGGAATAGTCGTGTTGGCAGTTCCTCGTGTTCTGTTGATCGGCACAAATCGTTTTTTCATCGCTCGCTTGTGACTGACTTCGCTGTCTGTCTGCACCATACACCGATTGGTCATTGCAATTGCAGATCACGCTAGAAGCAAAATAAACGTTAGACATGGGGTAATAAATATAATTTGATTGGCGAAAATGTTCTTGGTAAAACACATTTTTACCTTCTTTTAGCAACGAGTAGATAGAGAACGGAGAGAGTGGAGATGGCAGCCAGGGTAGCCAGCGTTATGGAGATGAGATTGAAGATATTGTCATGGGATCCATCGGGATCATTTGGAATAACGGGGATTGGTATGTTAGCAGTGGACGACAACAGAGCTAAAATAAATAAATAATATTATTATACAGTCTTCTCAATAGTGCAACATCACGATTTTCTTTTTTTTTTCATCACAGAGGTGCCAGCTGAGAAATCTATGTATACTGTCATGTAAAGAACCATAGATGTCTCTAGCTTAGTTGTTCATTGTCCATTCAAAAATTCAGAAAGAAACTGATTAAGAACAGATGAAAATATCCACATATTAAAAAAAATGTAAATATGTTTAAAAAGCCAGCTCAAACAGGTCATAAGCCCTGGGCCATCCCATAAAGTTCCATACGCGTTTCCATATAAATAACTTCGTCTTTGTGCAACTTCTATGGTTCATCTTAATTAATCTCTCTGTGGACAAAATCCAGTAATTGCGATCTCAGAACATACGTATAAAAATAATGTTGGAAACAACATTTTTATATTAATTTTCATTTAAGTAAACAAGACTATTACGAAAAAAAGATTATGTCGCCCCTTAAATAGGAATTGTCATTTGCGAAGTTTCGAGTAGGACCGACTGGCTCCGAAACATTTCTAGTAATTTCTTATTTACTGTAAAACGTCCAAAGTGCCGTGGAATTCCTCGACTACGTGTAATTATTTCTGTTTCTCCAGTCTCGTAAAAATATGATATTAGGGGTAGTAAAACTATCGCATTACACAAAATGTATTTATTCTCACCTCCGGAAAAAGTGGTGGTCGCCGCCCTTATGACTGTTTCCCCCTTCCCCGCGTGGTTCTCTGCAGCGATTCTTATCTGGTACCAATTAGCCGGCGTTAAGGGCGATATCACGAGAGGGCCCTTGTTGTGGAGGCTGACGGCATTCCACGTCACAGCGCCGCCCGTCTCGTCCCGGCGCCACTCCGCGCCGAGCGCCAGAAGGGGACACAGAGAGCCTCCGTTGCCACTCAAGGCGCGCTGTACATCCACCACGATACTTGTGGCGTTGCTCCAAGTCAACGATGACCAGTCTTTCGAGAACTTCGGGGCTGAAATTTATAAGGAACTTTTTGATACAATTTTAAAAATTACAAAAATGTCCAAGGAATTAATTAATTACATGACAAGGAGTTAATTAGAGTTTTTTTTATGAAAATATTTAATGCGATGTTTCTCTTTTATTAGATATTAGGGTGAAGATTCGACATTCAAAACAAATTAAATGAATCAAATAGATAAATATTAATGAAAAATAAAACTGTCGAAAAAATATTTGATCACTATCGGGTTACGAACCCAGACCTTCTTCTATACGAACACATGATATTTCGAAAAATTAGAGACATACTTATAGTGAAAATTCTTTTAATTCATCACTTTAATGTGTGTAATAACCCTATTATTAACCTTTGTAAACATTTGTAGTCTTCCGTAAATATAACTTTCCATTTTCCTCCTTTTTGTTTTTTTCATTTTCCGAATAATTTTTCTTAAATAATTAAATTTATGTTGCAATGAATCCAAAAAATATTGAGTACGTTATATATGCTAGGTGGTAATACGATATGTCGATATATATATTTTTTTAATGTATGTAATTTTTTAAACAACTAATATATATATTTTTTAATAAAATCAAGTTATATAAAATGCAATTTTATAACACAGAAATCGGTTTATCATATTTTTCCGCATTGGAGAAGTTTTTGGTTTTTAACCCGGTAGAAACAAAATATATTTTTTTAATTTATGATTTTTTTCTGTATAATATATTGGATTCATCTAATTTTGTTAAAGTTATAAAGTGCTGAAATATATGATAGTTTGCTAGCAATTAATGATATATCTGTACAAGAAAAATAACTCACAAGTATTCTAAAAAATAATAATGGATGCAGACCATTTAAACGTAAAAAACTTTGTTTTTTACATCCAGACAGACTTTATTTTTAAGATCGCGGAATCGTAAAGATGAAATTACGAGATTTTATCTCATTTTTAACAAAATTTAAATGTCAAAAGCCAGGTTTGACATTTTGAAAATTAAATTCTAAGCAGCTCAATTTCTCTGTATTTACAATATTTAATTAAATTAAAGAACTAAAACAATTAGATTAATGGCCACGTAGGTTGCAAAAGTCTACTAATAAAATATAATACGAAACAGGACTTAAGGGCTTGTCCTTTTAAATTACGTACCATTACGATTTCAATTAAATAATTTCATACAATTATGTGATTATGGCGCAAAATGAAAAGATTTTTTTACGTCTAGTCCCAGAACTTACTGTTATATTATAATAGTCATTAAACTTTGGAAAGATAATGCCGTTCTTATGCAAGAAGGAAAAACGTAAATATAAATTATTGTGTGTATTATTTTAAGAGAGCACTATTTTTACTGTTGTAGTTTATTTCATATCTAAAACCGAATTGTATTAAATAATGGAGTTACATAACGAATTTTAAAACGAAACTATGGTAATCATATTAAAACCTTATAAAAAGTTTCCATTTTCTGGGTCATTTATTTTAAATTTCAATCAACTTATAGAAAATGTATTTTCAAATATTCGAATTTATATCTCAACTTTTCCAAAGCAGTGTTTCCTTTTTTAAATAAAAAATAAATTTTAGGAGCTAACGATATTATTAACTCCGGGATATATACATTTATCCTGAAACTTTCTTGATAAGTAATTTTCAATTAATTTTACTTTTGATAATTGTTTTTAGCTAAAAATTTACTTACGGTGTTATGTAAATCTTGGGCGGTAAAAACCCAAAATTATTTCATGATTGAAAAAACTGAGAATAAGACTAATAAAATATATTTATCATACAACTTGTTTAACAATACAAGTTTATATAACATTTATATACATATAATCAGTAGAAGTCAAAAACAATACATTTAATGAAATGTATTATATATTTAATATCTTTCTGACAAAGCAATAATTAAAACATTTACGTCAGCGAGAAAAAAGTTACTTATACGACGATGTGCTAAACTATAAAATTTGTACAAGAAATTTATTTCTTACCTTACTTTGTCAACCCAGTGTAACGGAATGTCGTCAAACAATGACGAGGCGACAACGTTTCTCGACGTCAATTCCAATCAACGAAATAGCACTGAGCAATTTTTAGGCTATTTCGTTGATTGGCATTGTTATTTGTCCCCTTTCTACTCGACAAACTTTGAAGTTTCGTTCTAAAGAATAATACAAGCACGAACCTTCTCCCTTAGTGCTTGTGTGAAGTGGCAGGCTAAATTCTCCCTTGCCTACCCTGTTATAAGAGGCAATTTGAAAAGCATATCTTGACCCGCACTTTAAGCTTTCAATTTTGTACGAAGTGACTTCCGGGGAGAGCTCCATAACCTGCATATTCTCGTCGGCTCTCTTGTAACTCAGGGTGTATCCTAAAAAAAACAATAAAATTAAAAATTTGAAAAATAAAACGTATAGTTATATTGCACCCCGAGAGCAAGACTGTATCAGCTTTCTAAAATATGCATTCTAAGGTAATGCGGTTTAAGATTATTTATTCTCGTAATTCAAACAGTGATGTCAGCATCAAAAGTGATTTGTAATTATTGTGTATCTACATGACAAAATATAATTATTTTTTTAAATATTTCTAACACACAAAAACAAATTTTAAAAGAGATATTCGTGCATTCGATTTAAAAAAATATATATATAATGCAAACATATCACCTTCCATTGTAAAACAACAATGGAAAGTCACACAAAGATGGTATTTTGGTACGTAGTAGAAATTAATAACAACAGACAAAAATGTGACATTCTTAACTCGTTTCTTTGGAAAGGTGGTTAGTGCTTAGGATAAAAAAAAATTAATTATTGACATATTTACTTGAGAGATGATTCTAATGACAATTAAGATAGGATTAAATAATTATGATAATGACAATAACATAAAAATTACATTTTCTTTGTGGAATTCAGAAGTTATTACCTCTGATACGTTCAGCCTTGATCTAGAAACTTTGCAAGACTTTTGTCTATATAAAAGCAGACATAATTCCATTTAAAAATATATATTTTAACGTGATGATAGAATATGGAGAAATTACACATGGAATCCCTCGTGATATGTCAGACAGCTAAACCAAGGAAATCATTAGAATTATCAACAACATTCTGAAAAGACCTCTGTAATAGAGTGAAAGCGATAGAAACATACTCGAAAAACTAGAAATGTATAGAATAATCAAGGAGGTTAGAAAAACCAACATTTTCGTATAAAAAGCGAGGTTATGGCCACTGCGCATCACGTTGTCATTGTTTACATCATTGATGTTTTGATGTATAACCAACGCGACATTACTAGCGATAAAACCGACCGCAGTGCTACCAACGCGCAGATTAATCAAGAAAAATATTAAGTGAAGTACCTATTTGACGTACAAAAGTTGAACGGAGTTTTCTCGGAAGTGTTAACAAGCGATAATAGAGTGTGCGCAGACAAGTGATAAATTGCAAAATAGTGTAAAGTCCTTAAATTTAATTCGCATCCAGTGTTTTCGTTCGCCTCCAACAGCCACGTCCCGTGACAATATATATATAGAAATACAATATAAAAGTAAAGTAATAAAATATTGTAATGGCTCTATAAATTTTGTGTTTTTTGTTTTGTTGAATACTGTATTTCATTGCCGACTGATTTCCATTCAATGAATTTTCATACTGGATCATTATAAATTGCTTCGAATGAGAAATATTCATGATGAGTATTATATACTATAAGTGTTCTAGATTCACAATTAATCAGCTTTCGGCAGAAAATTCTCTGTAACACTCTTCATTGAGTTGGATTATCTGTTTATTTTAAGAGAAGTTTAGTTCATCACAAACAGCACCGGCCGTACGTAAACGACCGCAGTATTATGTTTTAGGAACATAATATGTATTCCAGAAACTATTAATACTAATATCGAAATATTAACATATTAAAACTGATATTAACACGAACAAATTAAATTGCATATTCCACAACTCATATATTATTTTTAAATGAAAAGAAAAAAAGAAATGTCTTCATTAATTTATATTTGTATTGTTAAGTTAATTTTGCAATATTACATATATATATATCGATTACTCCAACGCTTTACCGTGACTTTTTATCACTTTTTATGTCTTTAAATAATGACGAGGTAACATCAGCATTGCTAAAAGTATTCAAAAATAATATTTAAAATATAAACATATAAAATACTTAAATTGAAGTAATACTTTCATGTGGAAACTAAAACATTGAATTTATATGAAGAAGTAAACGAAAATCGATGTCATTTCCATCTCTAAAATCAAATCGACTCACGATTGCTGCCAAAACGCACCAAAAGTTTGGTAAAAATGCGCTAATCAAACCAGTATTCACATCTAAAATAATGATATTGTCACGTGGTGTGGCTGCGGGAGGAAAATAAAAACACTGGAAATTAATTAGCGATTTATTAATTAATGATTAATTAATTATTCAATGGACAACGTCACTTTGCATGAATTAAACTTAATGCTATTCTTTGAATTACAAAATTTCGTAATATATCACTCGTATATATCACTCATCCCGGACGGTCGTCCGCGACTCACTTCGCATTAAATGATCTGTCAAAACAAGACTACCAGTATTTAGCGTTCCGCGCTATTTATACCCTGAAAGTGGATTATCCAACCTCCGAAATTGTTCTAGAGTTTAGGAAAAAGTTCCCGTCGCTTCTAGGCCGTTTTAGTTGTTTATGAATGTTTCCCGAATGTTGTAGAGTAGTTGTATTCCGTGAATATTTTTAGCACTATTATTAGAAAATATACAAATAGTAAAGCATATTATTCGACGTTAATCCAATGGTTGTAAACTATAACATATTGCATTATCACTAGACTTGAATGTGAAATTAAAGATTTTCACATGGAAAATAACATAAAATATTATTAATAATAGTAATTTTTAGTATTATTACAAGTTTTAGTATTATTTGAAAAAAAAAAGAGTTTTTAATAAAATAAATTGATTAATAGATTGCAATTACAATTATTAATTTGCGCTTTATCCATTAACTCCATAAATGAATTCACACAGTTAATATATCGTACACGAGATATGCAGATAATTTCAATATAGATCAGCAAGAGGCAGACGTCTGCCAGGAAGACTAGACCGCAATGGGAATGTCAAGGGATGAATGGTGCTCTCATCCCTTGAGGCCAAAAAAGAAGAAGATATCTCGATGATTTTTTAAGACCAAGGTAATAATTTTATTGTATTTTTTAATGGAGGCACATTTTTATGGAAGTCAAAGTTTAAGAACAAAGTTTTTTGATATTTAAAACAAATTATATGACAAAAAATTAATAATACTGCGATAATAAAACCAGAAATTTTCTAATCCGAGGAACTGCAATTGTCATTTTCGCTAATTTTAAGTCTAAATTTTAAACTTGTGTATCTAGTCGTTCTTAAATAATAAATATACCTATTAGCAGTCAAAAATAACGTAATTTTATTATGTATTTCAGCCGCTAGATCACAGTTAAGGCTGTGAAAATAGAGCGACCTAGAGTAGTCGTCTTGATATTAATGATGGACATTATTAAATAAAAAATAATGTTTTTTTTCCTATGTCTCATTATTATTTGAGCCATCAATACGTACATTGTTCAACAGAGAGTTTTTTACCTCATTATTACGTCTACTTTAGTGACGAATATTGTTACATAAAAAGAAAACGTTTTGATCAATTATCAATATAAATAGCACGCGATATAGTAATGGATGCATTTATCGGTGGATGATTTAACTTAAATATTTCATTATAATGAAATATTTAAGTTAAAACTAAATATTTAAAAAAAATCTAATTCGGAGTATTTTATTAAAAAAGCATAAAAAAGAGCTTCATTTTATTTTATAATATCAATTTTGAAATCACACTAATTTTGAAAACGTAAAATGGAAAACCTTTGAGTAATACATGCCAGGCGAAAGGTAAAATAAGTTTATTTTTCATTAAATCTGGAACATTCGATGCAACGGTTCGCTCTGACGCAAGCAGTTCTGATTTCCGTATCGCCTCAACGTATGGACTTATTGTTTATTTGTTCATTAGTTATTTTTTGTCGTTTGGTGTTTTTCCTTGTTTCCATACAATATCATATTTCGTTTGTTGTGCATACTGACCCAATTTGTTGTTGCAATGTCGACAAAATAAATTGTTTTTTGCTATGGCAATATGCGGAAGGTCAAGTTGAATGCGGATATTCGAGAGTGCGCAATAATGCAATCACAGTTAATTAGGGATGGGCGTTGAATGGACGGACTAGTTGAAATCAACCGTTGACGTTGCGTCGACGCGTCGACGGTTTACGTTTGTCGCATGGATTAGTTGAATTCGTAGACGGTGGACGGCGGACGCCGTGAACGGTGGACGATTCGGGATTCAACTTCGTGCAAAGCAACGAGCGAGAGCAAGACAAAACGTCTGCGTGTATTTCTCTCTCGTCTCTCGTTGTCGACTTGAATTCCCAATTTTGCGCTGTATAAAAAAAAAACAATTCTGTTTAATTATTTTATTTTTTATTGAACTAATATTTTACTGCTTACACCTGACATTGCTGTGTATGCCTACTTCTTTCTTTATTATATATAGAAAGAAGTATATAAAACAATATGTAAACAAATAAATAATAAAATATTTCTTTTTACTTATAAGCACAAGTAGCGGTTTTATTTTCCCCGAAACTATATTCCTTCGAACTTCTTTAAATTTTAAAAATTAACGTCATAAAAATAGCCAACGGTTGAGCCGTCGAGAAGCGTCGCGTCGAACCGTAGACAGTTGACCATCGTCCCGATGTTTAGATAGAACGTCCGCGACGTCGTCAACTAGTTGACGAATTCAACTAGTTGATCGTCTCGTCGATGGATGGACGTGGACGGTCTCGTTTCGTCGACGGTAAATACGTCGACGACCCATCCCTACAGTTAATACCTCGTCTTTTGAAATTACCACAGATGGAGTACATATTACAATATCGCGCACGGAGAAGTGCATTCGGGTCTCCACCATCATTTCGGGTGGACCTCTGCTGCGCGCCCACAGAATGTATTTGTTATTTTACTTGTATATCTTCACCTGCTCCCGGAGTTTCTCCTCGGTGAGAAATAAGCATCCCCAGGCAATCTCAAAAACTCCTTTATTCCACGAATCCACAACGTTTCCCATAACTAAGTAGGTATGTTATATGAAAACACATTTATTATGGATTTGTGATTTCGATTTTGAAATTATTTGAATATAAGCAGTATCCCCGGATTGGAAAAGTTTCTTAGATCTTCTTTAGATCCCTCGGAATTTCCCCAACATGATAGGCTGATTGGTTATATCTTCAGTGCAGAGCTTACTCCTGCTTACTTCCCATCACGCCGTTCCCCTGTTAGACAGAGAGAGAGGATAAAGCGCCACATTCCTCTAGCCTGACACACAATATCATAACATTCCTTCTTCATTCATTTGCTCAACAAGCCTGAACCGTATGAGCGACGCTATTTATTATATTTACTTAGCAAAGTTCAACTTTACATTATTTTCTAACATCTTCATCTTTACACTATCTTAATGGATTTACCACATACACGTCTGTCTAAGTGATCTCATCCCCACTGCATTCGGTCTACTTTCGTTTATTTTCTCCAGCTAGCTCTAAGCTTCACCTTCGTACATCAGTGCTGGTGCCAGAATTCCATTGTATACCGATAGACCTCGGTAAACACATTTATATTAGAAATTATCGCATTAAAAGCACCGTCCACCTTATCCTCTGCAGTCACCCTCCTCTCGATATCATTCTCAGTCTTCCCTTTTTTGTAGAACATACTTCCCAAGCACACAAACTTATCTATTCGTTTCAAATATTCATTGCCTACTAACTAGTATTTCACACGTTCTCTTACTTTCCTCCTTCTCCAACACTATCACTGTTGACTTATTTACATTTATAATTTGGCCACTTTCCTTGCATACATCATACATCCTGCTTACTAGACTGTAAGTCTATTTCGCTAATTGCCAATAATATAATTACTGCATCATCCGCATACAGTAAATAGCACACAATCAAATCGCTTATCCTCACTCCTACATTCACACATTCCAGTTTTTTCACACAATTATCCATATATAATACAAGTTGAACCATGTAGCCAACACAATCCTGTTTGACATTTTTGTAACATGAAACCATAGTTTCCATGTGCCTCTTATGCCTCCACGGCTATCCAACTTGTATATGGATAATTGCGTGAAAGACCTATAAAAGGTTATTATAGATTGGAAAATGTGGCGAAAAATCATCCAAAATAACTGTAATAATATTTTCGCCCTTCTATCTAATGAGTAGACGAAATTGGGTATAGGGAGTCCACATAAACGTAAAGTCGGTTTTCCACTTGAAAAGGATTTTTTGACTTGTGACACTTGATAATCGTGACAATATTAAAGGTATTTTCATATAAACTTGCAATTGATTTAGTGTGGGTACAGTACAACGTAACACGCGCATTGTTTCGTTGTGTTAAGTTTACGGATATGAGAGAGGCGTATCCGTAAACTTAACACAACCAAAAAATGCATGCGTATTAAGCACTGTACCCACACTAACTCAATTGCAACCTTAGCTATGTATATGAAAAGACCTATACTAGCAATTTACATGTAGCGTAAGTATCAAGTTTAGTGCTCTCGTGCTAGTTACTTACTAAGTGCCGCGCTAGGATGAAGCGTCCCTTTTTATCCGCATTATTTCTGTCATGCTTCTTATCTCTTTTATTCATTGTGACAGACTTTCATTTAGATACATTACAAGAATTAATACACACATCAGCCCTGATGATGGACCCTGCAATGGGATCCGAAACGTTGGCCAGAGAGGTCACACACACACGGCAGAATATCCCAGAAAACTATACGCAGAAGAGAATTAATCACAGTTCCAAGATCACGATTGCTCTTATTGACAGTTAAAACGAAGAAGAAATTATTTTTGTTGTCATTTTCAACATATGAATACTGGGAATGAATAAAGCACTAAGTACCAGAATGTTCATTTTAAGATACAAGTTAAAAAGCGAATGAAGTCTTTTTCGCTCTTAATGTACCTTTTCATTAATATTTTCGACATTAATACACGTCGGCACCTCACGTGAGTTGTCTGTCTGTCCGACCGTCCGCGTTACATCGTGTAACGTCCGTAACTTTTATAATGTAAAATTATTTTTCGAAAAATTATTTTTTACAAAAATATTTATCTTCCATAATATTTTTTTTTTGTTTTCAAAAATTTTAATTTTTTTTCGAAAAATTTATTTTTCGATTTTTTTAAAACAAAATCAGTACATACTTATTCCTAAGGAACCGACATGTAAGAGTACCGTCATTTTCGACGGGTTACCGCTAGTTTTAATACTAAAAACTATAAAATTCTCATGTCATTTAGTGCATTATTTATAAAAAAAAATACCGCGGCACTTAATACTTGTGCGATATGCATTTCCATATATAAAGATAAATTTAGGCAGAACTTCAGTGTATTGTTTATTGCATTGACGAAGAAATATAGCACGAAGTAAAAAAAATATTTTTTTTCACTTAGTGCTTTATTAATTTCCAATATTCATATAATATTTTTCTATGGAGCGGTCAATTTATTTGAACGAGATGGTAAACTCAAACAGCATATGAAATTCGAACGAGAGAAATAAATTAAACGATAAACTTGTAACAAATCCACAACGCGCTAAAATCGATACTCTTCCACATCGGCATCCCAAAAGTCTGACAGTAGTAATGGGCAAAACTTACCTAATATGGGAGAACCTCCGTCGGACGAATTAGGAGTCCACTGCAGCTGGGCACTGGAGGCCGTCGTGTAGAGCAGCTGCAGGCCGGGGGGGCCGGGCGGGAGCAGGCACACCACGCTGTAGGTTATCTCATCGGAACCAAAAAGGTTTTTGGCCGTACAAGTGTAATTGCCACTCACGGACTCGTCAACACCTGAAATAGTTTTGTGGAAATGAAATTAATAACATATCGTCGCTTTATATATAATAAAGCCAGTGTGCCGTTTGGTACATTCTGAGATGAACGAATCAATTTGTGAATTTTTCCTATAAATAATGGAGATATATTAAAAAAAACATTGCCGTTCATCTAGAAAGGCTGCCTAGTAATTAATTAAAATATTTTTTATATTCTAGTCTGTGCAATTATTTTTTAAAATAGCTACATTCGTTTATCTCAGAATGTACTAAAACGGCAAAAGAGGCGGAGGGGGACGGAGGGAGGGGAAAAAGGAGGAGGGAAAGGGAAGAAGAGGGAAAAGATAGGAACAAACAAACAAGGGGGGGGAGGGAGGGAAGGGTCGGGACAACAGGGGAGAACGAAGGGAGGGGGGACAAACGCAAGATGGAAGAGGACTAGGGAGGCGGGAAAGAGAGAGCAGAGAGAGAGAGAGAGAGAGAGAGAAAGAGAGGAGCGAGAGTAGAGATAGAGAGAGAGAGTAGGAGAGAGACGAGAGAGAAACATATATATATATATATAGATGTAAGATATATATATATATATATTATATTATTATATTATTATATATATTCAAGAAACACATTCATATTTGTGAAGTTGTAATTTAAGTTGTAATTTTTCAGAACAATCAATTAATAAAAATAAGAACTACATATAGGGTCGATATATTCACGGAAACATAGAGGGTTGTTATAGCTTAGTGGTCAGAGGAGGTGACCTGGGTTCGAATCGCAGTAGTAATCTAATATATTTTCGTGAATTAGATTTTTCTGTATGTCTTTCTAATTGATTAATTCATTTGGTTTTTAAAAATAATATATATTTTTTCTTGTTTTCGCTCTACTGTAAAATTGACTTCTTAATCTTTAGACACTCTTCTATTTTTGTTACATTTGTAGGGAATGTGCGATCTGAATTCTGATTTGACTTATAACATGTGTGCATATAAAATGCACACTGTGTTAGGGTTGATATGACGTACTATGAATCAGCAGATTTCCCTCGGCAGTGACTCTGTATTGGTGACCGTGACTGATGGTCTTTCTAGAGTGAGCCCAATTAGTGCGAGGAGTAGGGTTCCCAGCAGCCATGCAGCCCAGGGTCAGCGGCCTCCCAGCTCCGCTCCTGACGAGGCCTCCAAAAGATGCGATGCGAGCACCGGCTGAAATAATAAGCGTTAGAATTTCAAATAATTCGGTGTATTCGTAAAACAAAGCCTTCTATCTCAAATATCTGCCCTCCTTCAAGAAATATGAAGGAGTTATCCATTCAGTTCATATCTATGAAAAGGGAAGGTTTGTTTACTTTCGTATCAGGTAATATGAGTGAATTTTATTTTTCGATATTCTATCTGAAATATTCCATGTCGAAATTTCAGAATTTTTTGCGTAGGCGCATTATAAGTTATTCACATGCACGTGAGGTTTTCTATATAAAACAGGTACTATCTACATCAATATTATTTAAACGGAGAAAAATAGAGTTGAATTCAATCTTCGTTTTAATATAAACGGGACGTCTAACATGATTTAGTTCGTCTGGCAATGTGAGCGAAATTCACCGTTTTTTCTCATACCTTCTTTTGCATTTTGTACCAAATTTTCGTACTGAAAGATTTAAAATTAAAATTTATTAATCTGATTCCTTATTTTTTAAATACGAATATCTTCCAAAAATGACAAAAAATAAATTATTTAATCAATTAAAACATATCCATCCCAACGATGTTATGAAAATTAAGAAAATTGCTCCTGTCTTTTATGACTGAATGGACTTGTGATGTATTTTTTTTCAATAATATTACAAATTTAACGATTATCTTAATTTTTTTAAATTATCATTCATCAAAGGAATGGATATTTTTATTTTAAAATAAATACAAAATATCAAAGGGTCCCTCATTTTTTTTAAATTGAATCATACTTAGAATGATTAATTAAAACAACAATAATTATAACAGCAATAAAGTATCTTATTTATTAACTCCTTAACCCAAATATATTATTTATGACTCAGATTCAGTTTAAAGAATAAATGTTATCATACGTAGCTAATAGAAGTCGATCGTATGTCTTATTCATACTCACCGTAAGTCGTATTCAAAATATTTGCTTCCGCTAAAGACTGTCTCGTTATAAAACTGTTTTGAGCCGGGATCGTTCATAATACCTAAATATTTTAATTTCTAAAAAATTTTCAATTTTTAAACTATAAAAAAATACTTTCTGTAAAATTTTATTACCCTGAGTAAAAGAACATTAAGCTAATCTTAGCATAGTGAATGGTATTAAAAAAGGCCGCTTAGGCGGTTTGTTCATGGTGAACAAATTAATGAGGATAGACTCGCAAGAAAAGGTGTATGACGTGTGCATATACGACACCGTAAATAAATGAGAGCGAGACTTGGGACTTGGCTTGACCAGATAAACCAGATACTGGAATGTGGTCATGTTAGAAACTTAATGAGGTGAGATTTGTGTTTCAGGAGAATAATGGGGCACTATCCTTTTTACTGATCTCCGTAGAAAATAGCATGATGATAAAATATGTTTTAATATATATTTTATTTATTTGTCCTCTTTGTCCGGGTCATCAATTCATCAAATCAACGTCAAGGTTATCAATGGTCATCAATTTGACCTATTCCCAACTACTTGTCTTCTAAACTGGTACCCCCAGCTTGAAGGCGAACGAACATCTCTCGGCACACCCTTTCGCGTTGATCATTCATTTGCTGAAGAATTCCTTGAGATCGCCAAATGATTCACCGGGTTTTTATCCTTTCTCGAAGTGGTATAGCATAATGTGGCGTACGTGTGTATGATTTTTGAAGCGCATCTTAATTGCATTACGAAAAATGTCAAATAAAAAAAACGTATTAAAGAAAATGGCGGATAATTATGCAACAATCTAATATGTATATTTGTACTCTAATGATGCAGTAGGATTATATATTAGGGTCATTAATGGTATTTTATTTTATTTTCTGAAAAAATATTTACACATACATATATATATATATATATATAAATAATCTGCGAAAAGCCAATTACAGGTTTAAATGCAGATATGCGCATCATATTAGGTAACATATAATATTCACTAAAATCTACCAACAATCGATCTATATCTTCGTACGTATACTAAAATCACTAAAAAACGACCGGATCATTTATAAATCTGTACGAGTTTAAGAATTAATCAAAATGATATCTTATTAAAAAGAAAAACAAAACTCACATTTAGTGACGGAAGTTTCAATTACGGGGGAAGTAGCGCTGCCCTCTCCTGCTCCGGTACTAGCTGACAGCCAGAACTCGTATCGTCCTTTCTCCACCAAGCCCCTCACTTCTACGGTTCCCCCTAATCCTGGCTTGCTGGGAGACGAAGCATCTGCAGCACTTATCTGACGAGTGGTCGGGGCATCGTCACTAGAAAAACAAATCATCAAAATATTATGTCCAAATATTGCTGTAATGTATTTCGATGTACGTACATCGTACATGCGTGTGTGTGTGTACGTACGGCGCGAACACTGACGCGGCACTACAAGCTAGCTCGGGAAAATAGATGACCGCGGGAAAAATTTAATATTGCCTAATAATACCTAAGTGGCTAATGTACAGGACAAACTTTGCCAGAAATTGGCAAATCTTGGACTGTAAGCAGTGTTTCAGAATATTTAGATTTCACTCCTTACTATGGACTTCCTAAGCACATGGCTTAACCATTTTTTTTTAAATAGAGATGCGATCACGAGATACGTGTCACATCAATATCTTACAATTTTTAAACTAATCTTAACGCTTGTACTATGAAAACAGGACTACCTAGTGAGGTTTAAACCCGCGAACTTTGGATCACAAGGCGAGAGTCCTAACCACAAGACCAACAAGCTACTCGATACAATGTTTTATTGAAATATTTTTAATGAATGATGCATCTTGATAAAATATTTCAATTTACATGACAACTTATGGTGATTTTATTAATATTCCTTAATTAATTGTTGAAAGTTAAATAAATTTGCATTTGAAAAGATGATTAAAATAATGTAAAAGAATAAAAATTTTAAAAAATGTAAAACGCAGACACTTCGTGAGAAAATTACATATTCACATATTTTATTGATTAATAAAAACATCCACATAAACACTTAAGTAATGAAACAAATATTACCTTCCAACAGCTCTGTAGTAAACTGTATAGAAAAGTATTTTTCCATTTGGTTTTTTCGGAGCCAACCAGCTTATGAGAATTGAGTCGGCATTTATTGAAATTGCTTTCAGATTTGCGGGCTGGCCAGGAACTACAAATAAGAAGTATTACCTACTCATTATTGAACTGTAAAATTATCATTAAATAATGTATTACATGTAGGTACCAAAATGGATAAATTAATCAATCAGAAGATAATAGTAAGATATTACGTCTTACTGAAAATAACGTAAAATAATTGCAAACGCACACAACAAGCAAAATGAAGTTCAAGATTCTAATCCCAATAGCATTCACATTAAAAAAATATATAGGTACGATGTTCTTTATATTTTAAAATGCAAAATAAAGGTTTTAATTCTAAAACATATTTGCAATATCATTGAAAGATTTGGCAGATACTATATGGTCCAACATTATAATTTAAAATATGTTTACTTTACTTTGTAATACACACATAATATGAGTTATTAAATTACTACTATAGACTGCTCCTCTCGAAACTAGGTATAGTAGTCATTTCATAACTCATATTGTGTGTGTATTACAAAGTAAAGTAAAACAAATTTAAAATCATATTTGCAACACTCAAATGAAAATGTAATTTTTAATTATAATTAATAATTTATCTATAGTCGAGAGGCATAAAAATTTCTGTTATGGAATTAATTTAATAATTTTTTTTCAAGACAATCATTTTTTGAATACACATCAATAAATGCATATCTTTTGATAATCTAACTTAAAGTATGGTGACACAAAAAAAATCGAATGACATAAATTACATAGTCATGACGAGCACAAATAGCTTCTCGTGTGAAATTTGTTGAAGTCTATTCACGTCCTTAGTACATACGTCAGCTGGCGTATTAGTATATGCCAGATATTATTTGCTGAATTGATTTGCCTTTATGTGTAATATTAATGCCAGAACAAAATTATTGGTCTAATAATGAAAATAAATGTAAAAAAAAAAAATCTGATTTTAAAGTGATGTACTTTAAACGTATGTTAGGGAGGAAGGAAACGATCTCAAGATTTTAGTGTTAAATAAAAAGTCAACTAACTATCCTCTTCCGTTGTGCAGAACACAGCTGGACTTAGGATTCCGTCCCCCGCTCCGGTGTAGGCCAGCACCTGGATGGAGTAATTGGTATACTTGAGGAGTGCGTGGAGGTAAGTCTCACTGCTACTGGTTCTCTTTACTTCTGCTGAAGATACGTTGTCCTCCACTAAAAATATTTAAAAAATTAAATTATTATTGTGATAACGCTAAGTGTATTGCATCTTATCTGAAGTTAAAACGCAACCTCGTGTTACATAATAAATTGCAAGTAACCGGTATTTATTGTGTAAAGTATTAACAGTAGGTAATTTATACTTCTCAATGACATGATTCGGCAAAAAAGAACGCACACACACATGTATCCATGTGTCTTGTTTGCGCATACACCTGTCACTCGATTCTGACATACTCACTTTTGTTTCTTCTTATAGTGCCATATCCTACAGGAGGTCGACTCTATTCACCACAGCACGGAACAACTCAGTCAAGTTACACTTGTACCAGACCCTCAAGTTACGCAGCCATGAGATGCGGCGTCTTGCTACATTTCTTTTTCTACTTATTTTCCGATGATGATGAGTTATTTATTGTGGTCGTCTCACAATATATATCTTATCTTGATAGTTCGCATCACTTATAGAGCCACATCTCAAATACCTCTAGTTTTTGGTTTAGTAGTATCATTCTCACAGACAAAAAATAATTTTAATATACCAATAAAAAAATTATACATAAATAAAAACTTAAACACTTTGTTATTCTACAGACAATTTTATTATATCAACATGTTTCAAGAGCTAAGCTCCCTTGTTAAGTACAAGTAATGTACTAGTATATTACTTGTATTAGTAATAAAATTATCTGTTGTATAAAAAAGTGTTTAAGTTTTGTATTAATATATTAAAATGGTGCTACAAAGTGATTTCATAAAATTTGAAAAAAAAATAACTGTAAAAATGAAAATCTGATGTAACATTTGGAAATTGGGGATAGAATAATAGTGAATATAAATAAATACATATACAAGTTATGGCCTCAATACATATGATATGGGTCAATATAAACTTACTATAAATGTCCGTTAGAGGTTTGTAGAGTATTTTGTAACCGAGAAGGTTTCCCCCGTGATGGGAGCGCGGAGGAGCGGTCCATTCTATTTTCAAACTTTGAGAAGACAGTGGCGTGCATCGCACCGACTGCGGGGGTGACGAAGGAACTGAAAAAAATATAGTTTTTTAACACTGAAAATGTTTGAATGTTTCAAAAATATAAAAAAACAGTGCTTTTTTAAGGGAACTTAATTTCTGGTTAAGCTTTTTATTCTGGAAAATTGTACTGAAATGTCATTTAATTACATTTCAACCGGCTTTTTCCATCCCACGAAGCTCATAAAAATTGAACAACATTTATCTTTTTTTTCTAGACATGACAAATATAAATATATAAATTTTGGAAATAAGAAAAAGTGTTTATATTAAATTTAATATTTTAAAAAACTGGTCCTTTTTGCAAATAGTTATCTTTTAAATTTATTTTCATATAAGTACTTATTTATTTATTCTTCCCCTATATTTTTATTCTTCTTTTTTAATGTCTATACTTCAATTTTTATTTTTTTAGTATACGTTGTATTTTCAAAAAAAAAATAGTGATGTAAACAAAGTATATTCTTGTTAATTATACAAATAACAGTTGAAAAATATTACAAAAAAAATTTATTGATTGTATTATTTGTATAAATTTACTTATATTATTTGATTAATTACACCTACATATTTCGGGAATACCTTTCCATCGTCAGGGTGTTATATATATGTCAAAATACCAAAATGAATAATATCTTTTGTTTTTCTAAATTATTTGTAAATTTATTTTTAAATATTATTGCTGTAGTTATATATTTATTTTATTTATTTATTTCATTTCTTTACTTTAACATTTGTTTGAGTTAAATTATACTATGCCTGTACTATATATATATATATATATATATATATATATATTATATAATATATATATATAATATATATATTACATACGGGTATTAGTGTATGTGAAACCAATGAACTGTCATTTGCCTAATAAACGCTGATTTATCGATACTGAAATGAAATGCAAATGAAAGTTTCGCAGTAAGATGTACCATAATTTTATTCTTGGTTGTTGTTTCCAATGTTTCCAAGGAATATTTATGTTTTTTCTAAACACACATTAACAAAATATGTTAAATAAAAGACCATAATTTATCGAGACATTTGTCTGTTGTCTAGACTTGTTTTCTCGTAAAACACAAAAATGGCCGGCAGACTCGGCCTTCCGAAAGTAGTTCTAATACTCCCAGTTCTGATCGATCCACGATACAAACCTAGCCGACGTCTCGGCCATATAAATATATTGCCTATTTTAGTATAAGCAAATGAACTATGTAAAAATAGAACTGAGCCTGTACAGGAGGTGCTATTTTATGTGATCTATTTCAATTATCCGCTTGGTGATTGGAAGATCAGAAAGAAGACCAGATATAACTATAACATTTAAGATTTTATTCAGTCGTTTTTGAACGGGCGCGCAGCACATTTTATCATACAAGGGTCTCGTAGCTAGTAGCAAAAACTTTGGGGTAATCTTCTCCAATTAATTTTGAATAGAAAATATTCCTTACACTTTGGGTGGAATGTCGACATTTACGGAGATAAACGATATTGCATTTTTTTTAAATATTTCCAGTTCTTCTTTTATAAAACATCACTTTATTATTAGTATTTCTAGAATGGTTTAAATTATTAAATATCAAATTTGTGATATTTTATATCAAATTGTGACATCTCCATTTTTAGCCAAAATTAGTTATGATTATAGTTTCGTAGGATGTAAAAGTTATGTTAAGCCCATGAAATCATAACTTAAAATATCCTTATGAATTTAAATCATTTCGTAAAAAAATATTTATTATGAAATTGTGACATATTTGGCCATCTTTTTAATGATTATCTCAAAAATATGAAAATGGAGATGTTGCATTTTGATACTTAACGTCACATTTGTCTAATTGACTTTTAGTATAATAATTGACTAGTTGAATCAGTATTTTTTCTCATGACAAACTAATACGTGGCCGACAGCACGATCGCTAACGTGCGAAGCTGGTATGCGATTACCGTTATCTATCGTGTTTTTTTATTTTTCGTTATTATATATACAATTTGTGTAACTAAAATTGTTTGCAATATGTATTGACTAAAGTTTTTAAATAAAAATAATTTTTAAAACGGAAAATTTATGTGCTCTCCCGCAACGGTCCTTCTCTTTGACTCACGCAGCCGGTGGAAATAATCATGTCGCCATGGTTTGAGTGAAATGAAAAAGTTAATTAATTTCTTGTTTATATAAGTATTTATATAAAAAATAAAAAATGTGCAAACAAATATTATTATTATTATTATTAAATGAGTGTTGTTTCAAATTATTATAAAAACTTTAATCTATAATATAAAATAAAAAACACACATTTTTACAAAGTCACGCGTACGCACACTTTAACACAAATATTTGTATAAAGTGATAATCGGCAATAATAGATCTTAAGCACAACAACCGCAACACTCGTTCGTAACTTTGCGATGTTTGTGTTAGTGTGTATCAATAACTGTTACCACTTTTATTTGGTTCACTACATGTACCACTACATGTAGGTACTGTACACGTCTATCGTTGTGGACGACATGTCAATTCAAAAATGAACACATCGATACATTGAACATAATATGCATGTTGCTGGAGCAGCATTTGGTTGAGTGTGAAATAAGTTATTAATTGGTTTATTTATGTATTTTTTTCCTAGTATTTTATTAATGTTTCATTAAAAAATAAATTAAAAAATTATTTTACTAAAAAAAAATAAAAAATGATTCAAAGAAAAATGTTCTTTTAGGATTTCTTTTCGACTACTGAAAATTATAAAGTTTATGATCTAAAATAATATTCATTCGTGAAATTACCTCCCTCTTTCGTCGACGTCAGTATGGGGACGCTCGGGGGTCCGTTGCCTGCCCTGTTATTTGCACTCACAGACACCCTATACTTGGCGTACTGCCCCAGCCCGGTTATTGAGAATTTGTTAGTGGAGGAGCCTTTCACAAAGGTCGAGCTGGTGTGGGGCGCCAAGGAGCTGGGCACCCCTGACTCCACTTCGGTCCAGTGAATCGTGTATCCCGAGAGAGTGCCGTGCCAGGATCCGAATCTCGGGGCCTAGAACCGGGAAATGTTGATTAGGTAAATTAATAATTATTTTTAAACTCTGCTCTGACGAAGGTAACAATGATTGATTACCTGCCAGGTAACGATTAGTTCGCCGGCTTCTCCAGGATGAACCTTAATATTCTGAGGTGGTTCGGATGGAGCTACAAAATGACATGATGTACAATTATTAGGGAAACGGAAAGAATATATGAAAGTAATTAAAAAAAGAATTTTGATTTATGTAACGTGACCATTTTATAACTATTTTAGTGTGTACAAACTCAATTGTAATGAATTCCGTATTAATTGGCAAAACAGAATAGATTTCAAAACTAGAACAAAAGATCATTTCAAATGTTTCAATGACGATATTTTTACTGACTTTTCAAATCATATTTTTGAGATAGGCCAGGCATTAGATGAAGAAAACCATACTGAAATTTAATATTTTAATAATGATGGCCTTGAATTATATTATATAGAAAATCAATCAATTAAAACATAGATAAATCAGTGAAATCTAAAAAAATATTCAAAATATAATTCCCACATTTTTCATATCAATGTCAATATCCTTTATAAACATATTTTATGAATTAAGTGCATGCCCATCTCGAAAAAGATATAGCGATAATACTTATAGAATGTTGTTAGACACTTTAAATATAAAAATTATTTTTAAGTCTTATATCAGAAAATAATATTTCTTTATATCCTGAAATTATGACTTTTAAATTATTCAAAAGTCTAGATTGAGTGATAGAAAAAATTGTCTGTCGACAAAAAACATATTTCTCAACATTAAATATCACATGATTGGAAATTTAATTAGTCGTTATCTAAACTAACACTTCAATTAAAATATTGGGACTTTGAGGTTTGCTTTATTAGGAGTTTGAATTTCGTTATTCAGTAAAGGTTGTATGCTTACAATGGTTAATATCAAAAATATCAATTGAAAACCATTTTCTTTTATTTTTAAAAACAAAATATATATTCAAGCAAATGTATATTTTTTTTAAAACTTGGTGGTAAGTTTTTTACGCGCTTTTACCTTCTTCTTGTGTTTTTACTACTAAAACATCGCTGTATATACTGCTATCGATATGATTAAAAGCCATCATTCTCATGGAGTACGTGGTGTCCGGTAACAGACCGTTCACCAACCCGTGCTCGTAATTCTCACTAATAGCGCTGAAAACAAAAAGCATTAATAGTTAATTCTATAACATGTTTTTCCTCTAATTGCCATAAATTTTACACTACTAAAATATCTAAGTAGACCTACGAATAATGGTGATTAAAGACCTGCTGATAATCTGTACATTAGAGTATGGAAAAGGCCTATATCCAGCAGTGGAGAGATAAAGACTGATGAAGAAGAAGAAGAAGATAAATATTTATTTTGTTACTAATAATTGTTTATTTATGAGCGACAACAAAAAAGTATTTCGAAATTTATTATTACGAGAAGAAAATAGAAGCGGTGGTATTTTTGAGATGTAATATTATTATATAAAATTAATTTTAATAAAAAAAAAACAGTTTTCATATGTAAAGAACGCACGCGCCGAACATTAGTCGACCGTTCGATGTGCGTCTTATTTTATTATTATTATATTATAAGATGATTTTGAAATTTTTAAGAATGTTTTAGGGCATATTAGATAACTACATTTAAAAAAAAATACACAACAATTTAAACGTACCCACCCTCTTCTTAAAATTAGGCCCTTTAAATCTGCCCTTAAAGAGCGATATGTGATATCTACTCTCAACCGTGAAAAATTATCTATTACATTTTTTAAAATAATTATTCGTCAAATGGGGTAAAAATTATGGGGTAAAAATTATAATAAAAAAAAGTTTGATGAATTCATTTATTGTATTTATTAGAACCCGGAACCTTCAGTGTGAAAAGCCAGTGTCGTTCCCACTTTTTGTTGGAAAATTATTAAATTCAATTCAGTGCCTATAATTCGGCGGTCATTAGTCATATGATATTTTTAAAGTTTCCATTATTTTGTTTTATAATACAAAAATATATAAAAAATATATAGAAAAACTATATATAGAAAAAAAATACATAGAAAAATTACATAAATGTTAGGAAACATATCGGCCATACTTGTGCCGAGGTAAATATCAATAGTCAATACGGCATGAATCTTTATTTGCTTACACAAAATCAAATCATTTTTGAGCGACTTTTACGTCTTTAAAAATTTAAATTTAAAAATGTAAATTAAGCTTTAAAACAATGAGGAATAGTTTAAAAATATTTTAAAATTAAAAGAAAAGGGATGAATAAACTAAAATATTGTTGTAAATACACTAAACAAGAAATTAAATGAAATTTCAGCGATAATAACTCATGAATCTTTTCAAATGAAACGCGCCTAAAACAATGAATTATTCTGCAATATGCTGCAGGCTTCACTTGTCTGCCGGGACGATGTCAGGGGTTGTGAATGGAGAGGGATTTATTAACCCTCGCTTCAAAAGCATACTTTGCTGTATTTGAATCGTTACAATTTTTTTACGGACCGGAATTTAATAAAACATGTTAGCTTTTATGTATAGTTATATGTGTGTATATATTCCCAACCAATATCTGTAGATCGTCCTCTATCTCAGACTTTGGCAACCCAAATCACCCAAAGGCCACTATTGAAAACAAATATGGACAGAGTCGAACCAAAAAAGGGTATTTTGTGCGTTGGCAAGATTCTTTATTTTTCAAAAGTTTGTTGAAGTAAATTCCCAGTTAGAGATTAAATTGTTTTTTTACTAACGCCTACTCGTTATTAATTTACCGTATGAATATACATATTTATTAATATTTTACTGCTCTCATTTTCGAATAGTTCCTTTTCTTACCACTGTCATCATCTTATCAAAAACGCAAAAAATGCACGACCTTTATTTTACGTAGATGTTCGCTGTGACACTAATAAATAAACTTAGAATTATTACAAAAGAATTAATAGGAAATAAAATGTTGGCACAGAGTCGTTTAGATTGTTCGATCATGTGGGACGTAAGAGCAAGGAAAGTATTAGGCAATGGAAAAGTTTCATGATGTTGATAATACGAAATTTAACTTAATGGAATTAAAACATAGATCAAAACTAATAAACCAACGAAAAAATTGTTGAAATCCGTTTATAAATAACAGAGAAAAATAATATTAAGGTTAGTGTATTGTAAAGAGGCTAAAAGGAATCACTTACTACTGTCAAGTGACAGTTTTCAATTTTATTCAATTCAATTCAATTCAATTTATTTAATAATATGTACATTACAAACAAAGTGTTTAAAGCATATATATTATAGAAGTATATAACATAAAATCTGGTCAAAGGTGTAGGAGAATTCCGCTTCGGAAAACCCCTTCAGACACATGGAATATATCAATACCCAAAGCGATTTTGTTCAGCATAGCTGTGGCTCTTCCAACAGGCATAACCATCGGCAGGTTGGTCCTGTATATTGGAATGTGAAACAATCTATGCTGACGATGTCTAATGTAATTATCAGGAACATACAAACCAATGCTCTGCATAATTTCAGGATTATGGATCATACCGCGCAACAATCGATAAAAATGTGTAATAATTTGAAATGGTCACAACACTATAGAAAAATTGAGAATGGTCACCAATATTCTACGAATTTTGGGAAGCATTTGAAACATTCTACAAGAATCCAGAAGTCACAAGAATCGTCTTCTAAGCACTGGGAACGCCTAGAAGGTTCGGTACTAGCATTGGCCAGATGTAAATAGGACGCGCGCGGGAGTTAAGTAGTTGTTTTTTTAGCGCGTTTGACAACGAAACAAAGCGAAGAAAGCCGTGAGCTGCGGAGGCCAGGGTGGTCAACCGAGCGATAATTCGACAGCGAATAATCTGGAAAAGTTTTTACTCGGCGAAATAAACCGACGCAAATAGTACGCGCGAAAACTGAACGGAATGTTACAGTGAATATTGAATAAAGGGTTTAAGCAATAATAAAGCGTCCATTTATGAGTGATAAATTACTAAAAAAGTTTAATTTAAAGAAAAGAGTTAAATTTGTACATCAAATAATTAGTGTATCAGTTATTAATAAATTCGTTATTAAATTCTAGCTTTTTCTTCTTTCGTTAGATCCTTGATCTGTGTTGACAGATCAGTCCTGGTCTTGTGACGAGGACGTCCAGCTCTCTCTCTCTTCATCTCTTTGGTGGTCTTCCTGGTGGCCGGCGCCCCTCTGGAATCTCGCGCATAACGACTCTGGGAACTGACTGCTCCATTCTCTCGACGTGGTCCCTCCAGAAACGCCTTTTCTGCCTGCTCCATTTCACAATATCTTGTATGTCGCAGGTTCTGCGGATTTCCGCATTGGGTACTCTGTCTCTGAGGGTCTTGCCCGCAATGGGTCTTAGAATCTTCATCTTTGTAATTCTGAGGAGGTGTTTAGTTCTCACCGTGTCCGCTCTTGCTTCGATACCGTATGTCAAGATAGGTCTTATGCATATTTTATATATTCTGACTTTGCTTTCCACTAGCATATGCTTATTGGCCCAAACAGTGTCTCTTAAGCATCCGGAGATAACCTTTGCTTTGTTTGTTCTTTCTTCAATCTATTCTTGTTCATTCTAGCGTGTTCATTGATTACTCCCGCAGCCACGACACGTGACAGTATTTTAGCGCGGAACGATTGACCTCCAACTCGCCTGTGACGTCACGCATTCGCTTAGCTGGGCGCTGCAGCGCGAGCCGCGATGTACCTACACCGGATACGAGAGATGTCATCACGCAACTCCACCGGGCGGAACAAAATAACTCATGCAAAACGCAAATTCAAAATTCTATGACTTTGGCAGTTTTTGAGATCTCTGAATGTTTTTTCAGACATTTGTTCTATTTTACTAAATTTTAGGAAATATCTAATTTTAGGAATTTTTTTTTTTAGGAAATTTTAGGAAAGTCTAAATTATAGGAAATATAGGAAACTATAGGAAACATCGCTATTATCAAAGACAAAAGTAAAAAAGGTTCAGAATGATCAAATATTGGCATGATCAGATAGATCAGATATTAAAACACGATACTGCTAAATGCTCCAACATAGAAGAGCGTGCATGAGAAGGTGTATGAAAATGGACGAGACGAAATCAATGTGCCAAGACAAGAGTGCGGCTTTCTATCTTCTTTGCCTACCCCTGTGGGGTACGAGCTTAACGGCGCGAAATTAAGTTAAATGAGAAAGATAAAAATATAAATATTATTAAAAACATAAGAAAAGCATAAACCTTGATGGTGCTGTTGAGTTGGTGAGGGTGATGTTAAGCACACTAGCAGTACCCCACGTCTCCCTGGAGTTCTGTGCCAGGAGTTGATATTGCAGCTGATATCCCAATATGGCACTGTTACCATTAAAGGGTTTCTTCCACTTTAGTTTTACAGAACGGCCATCCACTTGCATTAACTCTACCTGCCTTGGAGGGTCAGGCCTCTCTGCAAGAAATGTATATCGTCAATAAATTCACATTATTTATTTACTGTTCGTAACCATTGCACGTGCGACTGTAATAGCCATATGCTTGATTGAATTATTTACAAAAATAAGACATGGAGACCACCAAAAATGATAATAAATTAATTAAATTACAGTTCAAAATCACGACAAAATTAATAATTATCTGCAGCAATAAAGTACTATACCACTTGAGATTAAACTAAGCCTTGTCAAATAATATTATGCAAACAAAATAATTAGAAAAATGTGTTCATATTGACGTTAGAATTTTTCATTTTCATAGCACTCCTTTGAATGTTAAATATTTTTGTCAGATATTTCAACGATTAAATATAAAACAATAATAAAACAAAAATGCTCATTTTTTGAAAATCATAAAGTTGTATTTCACATTGTTTGATCGCTAGTTGTATCCTCCAACTGTAGAAATCATTTGGACTACTGTTTCTGGGACACCCATATCATGTGTTATAAAAATATTTTTTTTGGAAAAATCAAATAAGTGGACTCTTAAAAAAACGTGCTTGTGCTAGAACGCAAGTTATGGTTTAATTAAAAAGCAATGTAGGCTTCCTTTTTTGGGAAAATCAAGCAAATTTTTGGTTCAAACCTTGGACTGAAAGATATATGAAATGTTCACTTCTGCCGTAGGAGTTGCTTGCGTGACACCGATACAACCCAGAATCCTGACGATCAGCTCTATCTATACTCATTTCTGATTTGAGACCACTCTCTTTCTTTGTTTCAGATATTTTAATTCTGTAAAAAAAGAATTATTAGTAAGGTTCGATTAAATATCCAGCATTGGATCCCAAAACGACACCTGATAAGTAAGGAGATACACATATTGCTAAGGTACGTAGATATACGTTCCAAAAATATTGTAGAGCTCTGAAACTTTATCAAACAAGACGTATATAAGTTTTTTTCTCTTAAGAAATAAAGGTAAAATGATAAATCCATTCCATTTAAAAATTAACTATTATTACATAGTATACGAGAGTGTCACCCTTTATCAAAGGGACCAACAGAGATACAATTAAACCTGTGATGTTTGTGGGAGAATCTGTTCATCAAGAATTGGCCTTTTCTCAAATAGGAAGTCGCTGATGGAAATATAAAATAAAGGGAAGGGATCAGCGACTACGAGGCCCAGCAACAACGGAAAGAATGAAGTTGCATAAAATAATTTAAATATTGCTTATTATTAAAATAAATAAAAACAAAATCAATAACATGAAATAAAAGAAAATTAAACGAAGTTTTTTTAAATCATTTCTGTCAATTATCTCCTTTTGGACCTGGTTGAGGATTACCAGGATTGAAGTCAAAAAAAATCTGTACAAAGAACTTTGCTTCCGCCTTATCTTCAGAATACTTCGTAATTGTGACATTTGAAAACTTAATTCAGCTGAACAAAAACGAGGACTTAAGCGCTAACCATTTAACACAAGCGATTATTATTAGGTCTTACACCAAAAACATTTTTTTTTGTATATATCAAGTTGAACTTATTCTTAAATGTGCGTATACTGAGATTTCATTATAATCCAAATTTTTGAACATTGCTGTATATCGTGGTATCATAAAAAATGCTTAATTACACTTACCTATAACTTGTATGAATATCCATGGTATTAAGAGTCCAGGTATTTCTGATAGGACTATCTCCTAATACATCACAGACCAGTGTTATTGGCTCATTTCTTTTCACGGTTATATTTTGGGAAGCAGTTTCAAATCGCGCTGGCTCTACAAAAATAAAATTGTGTAACAATATACTTTATTATATCTTCTTTTAAAGCAAAGCCTATGAAATCAATGCCAAGGAGTGTGAAAAATTCCTTTTGAGTTTGGTATCGATAAAGGTCGATATACTCGGCGTACTATATGTAATACATAACTGCGCGAATAAAATGTACCAAAAATGGGTGGGATATTCTAGTTGACAAATTACGTTCCAGTTAAAGTTTATGAAAAGTGACTTTATTTTCAATAAGAGATTGGAATTGCTTTCAAGTGTTTCTTATTAATTTCCCACCGCAGCAAACCCGCGACAATATTAAAATATATTATATAGTAAGGTTATATTATTTCATATACCTACATGCTAACATTTTTCCTCTTTTTTTAGAAATGTTCTATTCATAACGATAATTTTTCAAAGTTAACTGCTTTTCTTATTGCTTCATGACGTTGGTTATTAAAAAGAGTTTGCGGTGTTGTGGCGATTAATTAATATGAAAAATGTACCAGTTCAAGAAAAAGCGCCTTTCTAGGACGGATTTGAACTCTAGTAAGGATATAAAATGTGTGAATAAACTTACCATTTACATCTATTAAAATATTTTTATATAAAATAGCACCAATTCCGTTTTCAGCTGTGCATCTATAGATGCCTTCATCGTGTTTATTGACTGAATCAATCAGCAATGTTCCATTGTTGAATGTATGCAAGTGACCGTTGATAGATGAAACCAAATCATAGTCCTTTCCATCCTTTGCTATAAGTCAAACACGGTATTTTAAACATTTTTTGGAAAATGTAATAGAAAAATGGGCGCCTATTTTGACATTGATTGAAGTATTTGAGAGTATAAATAGGTTGGTATTGTAATCTCAAATAGAGCTTATAAGGTGTAAATTTTACTCGAGATAGATATATAGGTACAATACATTAATGTATATTTGCACCAAGACGCAAAAAATGAAACACTACAGCAAAAAATATTTTATTTCTCAGTAGATTTTAACACGATTTTTTCGTAAATACATAATTTAAAAATAACTCATAAAGGAACTCATGATAGAAATGATGATATGGATGGTTGTAAAAACATGGCGTTTTACCCGAGAACTCCAGGATCAGAATATTTTCGGCTTTATATAAAAGATTTAAAATAAATATTTCTGATAAATGGAGGAAGACCATAACGAGTAATGCAAAAATTTGCAATTGTATGCAAAAATTTCCGAAGGAGTGAGTCATCCGAGAAAAGATTCACAATGCACATCGATACAAGTGATACCTGAAGCTAAAAACATGAATGAAATTACGCTTAACGCAGTGGGTTGTAGAAAATTCATGTACGATAGACGGAATTTATTAAGTTGTGGATCTGACTTTAGTGTAGCAAACTAGATTAAGAAAAGGAAACACATTCTTATTGTGAAGTTGCAATTTCAGAACAAAGTTCTGTGAATTATTAATCCATTTTTATTAATCAATTGAAAAGACATACAGAAAAAATCAAATTAACGAAAAAATATTTTAAATGCCGCCGGGACTCGAACCACGGAATCGGAGGTCCAGGGTTCGAGTCCCGGCGGCATTTAAAATATTTTTTCGTTAATTTGATTTTTTCTGTATGTCTTTTCTAATTGATTAATAAAAATGGTTAAGATTAAGAAAAGTTTAGATATTTTAGTGATTGGAAAAATTAGTGAACAGAGGTCGGCAACAAATATACACGATGATAATTTGTTTAGGTATCAGAAATTGACAAAACTGGGCGTAAACAGATAAACTAGATACTGAAAATCGTTCCTGTTAGAAACTTAAACAGTAATATGCGCTAGAAATAGCAAAATTAATGAGATATCGCGTTACCGGTAAACCTGTAAAATATGAAGTTAATAACGGTTTATCAGTAACTTTTCGGTAAAATGGATTTATTCAAATAAAATAAAGGCATTTGCGCTAAAATATCAGCATAAGAACCTTTTTACTGAAAAAAATACATGTTACTAAATATTTATATTTGTATCGAATAAAAATCTCTTTCAGTTATTGAAATAATTATCTTTTAGAAATGGTATAATATTGAAATCAGTCCTCAAATAAAATATTCAAAGTTTAGGCTAGATCTAATATTGCAATATAGATTTCTCCTACTGCAGATAAAGCTCTCTTTGTTTCCACACTAGTTGGCTGAATTGTTATAAGATAATTAAAAACTAATTTTTATTATGTTTTTTTTCAGGAGTTTTTTTTGTTATTGAAGTATACAATTTCTCTTCTTTTTTCCTTCGCTAAATTGTGCTTATGTTGTTACCAGCTTTTAGAGTTTATAGATTTATTCTGATATGCAAATATCGTCACAATGTCGTGATTTGAAATATAATACATATTATTGCAATAATTCTTTTACATTAAAAAGAGACAAGAACAATCAATTTAAGGAAAAGACAATACGATTAAGCTGTAGCACCCTCACTGTCCTCTTTTCCCTACCCCGTCACCGCCTTAAGCTTCACAGTCGTTGGTAAAAACTTTTATACTGGAATTATTTCTGGATCTGTATAAAATTTGTAATTGTGTAATCCTTAATTTTTCAATAATACAGTGAGTAGACTTTTATGGCCATCCTTGCCGTATTTCTGTTTACATTTACATGAATCAGTTCGGTATGGCCTTTAGAATAAAAAAAATGTCAATCTGGCGATAATGAGTAGGACCGGTATGGGAGCTTTAGCTCATAAAATGGTCCTGGGCACGCGGTCGTTGTCCATTCAATGAACATTAAAAAGTTATGAATAAATAAGTTAATTTAACAAAATACCGGTGAAGGAATTCGCCATATTTACATGAAACAGAGGCATGCAATGCATGCCCAATTGATAATACGGTAAGGATTATTGCGAACTTGGCGAGAAATGTATAGTACGAAAAATGCAGGATATTCTATTTTCTTTATTCACTTTTAAGGGAAAGAGCTAGATAATTTATTTTTAAAAACGTTTATAGTAATTGTAAAAGGCTATGTAAACTGAAAAAAATATAATGTCGCTCTCCGTGTTTTTGATTCCCACCAAAATAATAGAAAAAACGGAAAATACAGGACCCGTCGAAAACAATCCACAAAGATAAGCAAACTTGATGCCGAAGGTAACATTTTTACGAAAATAACTTTTTCGTGACAATTCGATTAATTTATTTCGTAAAAAGTCAACAGATATATAAATTACATTTTGAATAGCATAAACGTTATTTTTTCAGGCGTGAAAAAAATGTTACCGTGAAGTTTATTTATTTTATAAAAGTTTTAAAAGCCTTAATTCGACATTTGTAAGAAAAGAATATTTAAAACTTCTAAGACGCCGCAACCTATAGGGATAATTACATCCGTAATTATGATTATTTTTGGAATTTAAATGATTGATATTTGTTCGAAATCCTTTTTATGAATACATAAAAGTATACTCTATGCACGCCTCACATTGAATGGGGCTGGTATAGAGAGAGTAACAAAGTTTAAATACCTTGGAAGTATCCTAGCGGAAGACCTCGACCCAGAAACCGAAGTCAAATGCAGAATTGAAGCATCGCGAGCTGCTTTTAACAAAATGAGACAGATATTCTGCGATGACAATCTTAACCTGAAACTTCGACAGCGACTGGTCAAATGTTATATATGGTCAGTCCTGCTGTACGGAGTGGAATCGTGGACCCTCAAAGTGAGTAGCATGAACCGGCTGGAGGCGTTCGAAATGTGGATACATCGGAGAATGCTCCGGATACCCTGGACGGATATGGTCAGCAATACAAGAGTTCTTCAAAGAGCTAGAGTGAATAGAGAGTTGCTGACAAATATCAAAATCCGAAAGGTATCGTATTTGGGTCATGTGCTCAGAGGAGAAAAATATGAATTGCTCCACCTGATTCTTATGGGCAAGATAGAGGGTCGTAGAGGTGTTGGAAGGAGACAAATTTCCTGGCTCCGCAATATACGCGACTGGACGGGCATAAGAAGTGTTGGAGAGCTGTTTCGTGCTGCCCAGGACAGGGATGCTTTCTCTCGGGTGATAGTCAACGTTGGGGGGACCTGACATGACACCAAAAGAAGAAGAATACTCTATGAAGTATAAGTTTATTACTTACCACGCTGTTTGGACCAGAACCTCTTAGGTTCAGGGTGACCTTTTGCATCACAACTAATAGACAGAGGGCTTCCAAGTAGCAGTGACACGTCTTGAGGCTCACTTTTCCAATATGGAGGAACTAAAAAAAATGCATACTTAAATCTGAACAGTTTTATTTTAGCATTTATAACAAATATTTATACTAACA
Source organism: Agrypnia vestita (assembly GCA_016648135.1). Lineage (NCBI taxonomy): Eukaryota > Metazoa > Arthropoda > Insecta > Trichoptera > Phryganeidae > Agrypnia > Agrypnia vestita. The sequence goes on from JADDOH010024209.1 coordinate 351,508, forward strand.
GTTATGTAAAACAACCTTTTATAATTAATTCCTCCGATATGTTAACTTTCCCCGCAGAGTTGGTGGAAATGCACGTGTAAGTGCCGCTGTGTATCGCTGAGAGACTTTTGATTATAAGAAGACTGAAGAACTCTGAACTCCTCTCTTCAATCTAAAAATAACATAATGACAAATGACAGAGCGGCGAAATTTTGTATAAATAATATAACTGTCGTTTTCTGTAGCAAATTTGAAAAAAACGTGATTTTTTAATATGAATTTGTACTACACAAAAAAAAGACATTAATTACTTATATACAGGGTGTACCAGAGCTAGGAGCAGAAACTTCTCCGGTAGATTCCTGACTATGTTACGAGTCTAAAATGTTCAAGCAACCATGACCTAATGTCAATAGTTATGTAGATATGCAATATCAAAGTTTGCATTTTTTTTCAATATTTCTTACTCATTTTTTGCAAAATCTTAAACTATCATTACAGTAACTTATATCGATTATGCAAAATTCATTTTCTTCAATACAACTTAAATAAAATGATAAAAACCTTGTAAAAAATTACTTTTTTCAATTTTTTCAAGGTTTTTATCATATTATTCGACTTGTATGAAAGCGAATGAATTTTTCATAATCGACATAAGATACTGTAATGATAGTTCAACTTTTTGCAAAAAATAAGTACGAAATATTGAAAAAAAATGGAAACTTTGAAATTGCATATCTCCATAACTATTGATATTAGGCCATGGTTGCTTGAACATTTTAGACTCATAACAAAGTCAGGAATCTATCTGCAATTTTCTGCTGCTAGCTCTGGTACACCCTGTATAACTGTCAAACTTACTTAAATAAAGACTACGTCACTCGTTTTCTCATAAAGGATGTATAATGAACAATTTGAAAGACCGTGAAATCTTTAAAAATCTAAATTCTCAGAGCTGTTTCCGTTATTAATAAACAACCTCATAACCGTCCCTTATACCTTTCTGCCCTACCAGAATAAATTTTGTATTCACGTTAGTTTTTAACTTAGATGGCTCCTTTCAAAACTATAGAAGTAATTAATATCTCATATTGTAGTACAAAATTTAAATAAAAATTATATTTTCAATAAAAATGTTGCAACAGGAATCAACTGTCGAATCATTCAATGATTTTGAAAGGAAATTGTTTCATTGTATGAGTTATTTTTTTATTTTGTTGGTACCTACACAATTATATTAAATTGAAATTATAAATATTAAAATTGAAAACTAATAAGGCCTTTTTATTCTCTGAAATATGAATTTTGAAATACTTTTTTGCTACTGTAAGTAATACAGGCATGTTATTAATTCGAAAACATAGCAAAATTTTCCGTTGATATGTTTCGACGATACACTTAGTATTATAGAGATTCCGTATTATACACGGTGGTGACCTAATAAGGCAGTCTCTATAAATATCAATTTCTCCACAAATTGGTGACTCCGACGCAAAAAAAACATGCCCTTCACATCGAGTCAACGCACCTTCAACGCACTTTCAACGCAGCTTCAACGCAGAAACAGCACAACCTCGACGTGCGAATTCTTCACATATATGGTCGGGATCCCCACAAATGTGGGTAAAAACTCGTGAGAGGTTTTACAGTATCTTTGCATCAAGAACGTACTGAGAATCGATTATGAATAGCAATGTCTCCTGGCATTATGATTATGACCAAAAATATCAAGGTGTTTGAGAACCGTACTTATAACAGAACACGAAGTTTTGAAAGGTTTCCAGGATTGATATAAGGGTGTAAGTCTATTTTTATATCATGAAACATTTTATGCTGGCAAATTTACCAGGTCTCTAGAGAATAAAAATCAAATAAAACAGTTGTAGGTTATACAGTTTGAAAACAACAGTGTATAATTCAAATCCCTAAGCACAAAATGAGACACTCCATACTAAATTTATTTATTAACCTCTTATATTATATTCGGTGTATCTACCTTATGGGTCTATTTATTTAGTAAAAATTTAAAAAAATACAACTTAAATATTATTAAAAAGGTGTGGTGGACCCAACCAATCAAAGGTCTGAAACGAGCAGCACCGACTCTGTGCAGCTTCTGTTACATTCATTCCCCTTCGATTTTTTTAACAGCTTAGTTTTTAAGCTTACTTTCACGTGTAACTTAAATGGTATTCAATCAATTAAGGATAAATAATAGAAGTCTCACAAAGAGAAGCTAATTTTTATATGAGAAAAATTGATGGAAGTCTCTTATACGATGGCTCAGGGACAAAATCCAGTAACTGTGTTCTTATAACATACTTTCATATAAAAATATTGTTTAAAAATATATTATTCTGGTGCATGATAGGAGTCAAAAATTGAAAATACTGATTTTCAGGCGTATTTTAGTAAAACACCTAAAAATTCTGTATGTAGGATCAAAATCCTTAATTCACACTACTGCATGCGCGATCCTCAATCACCAATGCAATAAACCATAATTAACCATCCAACTGTGATATGTTTTAAAGAATTTTTTGCTATGTTTATTGTGGTTAAAATCATCTTGCGAATGTATAACAGCCTACCTGCATCGATGCTGAAATTGGGCCGCCGTCCTTCAACCAGGTGAAATAAACTGGCATATCACCAGATATAACGGTGCATGACAGCTGTGCCCTTTGCCCTGAGTTGAGTGTCGGAGGAAACATGAGGGGTGAAAGAACAGGAGGACTGTTGATCAGGAGCTGAAGATCCCTCCGGGCCAGTTCTCCCCCGGGGCTGCCCACGGAGCAAGTGAGGGTGCCAGCATCCCTCGAAGGGTTGAGACCAGATATCTTCAAGTAACCTCCGTCCTGCTGGTATCGTGGGTCTGATAATATATCAAGACCGTTAGTCTCCCACTTAACATGACTGAAAATCGATAAATTATATTTTAAGTACCTAAAAATTATTAATAAATTAATTTTAGTTTTTCTATAAATATCACAAAAGCATTACTTCATTTCATTTTTGAATTAATGACAAATATCAATGATGAAAACACGAAAAAATGTATGTTTAAAACATTTCGTGAAAATATTATAAATCAAATAATATTCGTAGTATTTTATGAATTCGAGCATAACTCAATTACAATCGTATAAATAAATCACAATTTAGTAGAAATTCATTACACACTTTTCAATATCGTAAATTTTCTTTTTAAAGGTAAGTAATCGAAAGATTAATAAAATGATTGATTTTCTCAATTTGGATGATTTAGTAGGCTTTTCATCAAACTAGGCCCTTATTATATGATAAATATTTTTACGCACTTTTTATTTGAAGTAATATTAAGAAACCAATACCAAGAAACAAATGTATGGATGATATCACAGATTTAATTGGCTTGGAATATTTAAGTACGTACTTTACCTAAGTATTTAAAAAAAAAACTTAAACATAAACAATTTTGTCAAATAATACTAAAATGATTTTACTTCTAAATTAAAATAATTTACAATAGTTAAAGTTTTTTACCTTATTGGATATCCATAATATGGACATAAGATGGTAATATCTCCTCCAGTAACACCACGCTTAGTAATCATCGAGCGAATGTATGGAGGACCTAGAATTGTTATCTTAAATCAACCACTTCGTTTCAAAAATTACTTGGTTTGAATTGACTATTAAATTATGGTCGGTTATTTGATTAACAGTTGTTAAGTGGGTCGTTGAATTGCTAGTATATTAGGGATGGTTTGTATACCCAGTTAAGGTGTTAATTAAATATAGTAAGGTTGTTTGATTAGAGATAAATAATGAAATGTCCTTTAGGAACAGGGCTAGTTGACCATATATTGAGTTACCCTTTCTAGATTTTGCAAACATGTGTATTGAAAACGATCTTTAGTTACATATGTTGGCAATTATATAACTAATAATGATTAAAATAGCTTGAAATAATAGTGGTCATGATGCTCGCGTACTAATCTGATGGTCGGTGATTCGAGTCTCATTCCATGACACCAGCAAGTTTTTCCTATTTGCATAGCACAGGCGCATGGCTTAGTTTGAAAATACATGGTAAGAATATTGATGCGTAAATGATATTCATTTCCATATTATGAATACTGTAAATTTATGAATTATAATAGTTATATTATTCACGGAAGACTTATAGTAAACTTCTGATTATCTTATACATTTTTTTCTTTTTCTTCGTCGTAATCGATCATTTCGCAATCCTCATTGAATAGATGCCTCCCTCAAAATGTCACTTTTCCCTGCTGTTTTTATTTTTTATTTATTAATTTATCTTAATTATTTAGTTCCACACATAATGTTGTGTGGGCTAATATATGATTTCATTTCAACATATTACATTCCATCTAGTCATTTATAATAAAAATTTTGCACTCCTGTTAAAACCTCCTTGTTATTCACTTTGTTTTGAATTTCTTTTGGCAGGCTATCGAAGATTTTTAAACCTTTGTACATCAGACAATTTTTTTCTTATTCTTCTGTAAGTCTTATGTTTTTGCCTCGTCACTGCAGGAATTTCTACATCCATTTTCCATCCGTAAGCCATGTCACACGACCAGCATACTTTACTTGGCTTGACCAACATCTGGACAATATCGGAAAGCTTTGTATTTGTCTTATCCACTAGAAATACGTAAATATTTCGCAGTGTGACATTCAGTTTTGATAAAATCTGCTACGCAAGAGTCTATGTCTGCGCGTCTTCTCATTTTCCTTTCGCCATCTGGTTTCCCTTCCGCAACTTCAGAACCTGCCCTAGATTCCTTAAAATATCCTTTAGCTGTTTCCATTACAGTTTCTCTAGCATTCATTTAGATTCACGTTAGGTTATAACATTATTTTTGTTTTATTGAAATTAATTATCAGACTAACTTTGGTATTCTAGAATACCACAGCTAGCATTAATATTAGGTATTACTTGTAATCAGTACTCACTAATCAATATTATATTCCGCGTGTTTCAAAACAAATTGAGCCTTTTTCCTCACCTTTATTTGACCATTGTAATTTTTCTAGGGTAGGAGAGTTATTTTTATTTTATTTATTTATTTATTTAATTAATTATTTATTAATTATTAATTATTTAGTTCCACACATAATGTTCCACAATTAATGATTTCACTTATACATATTGCATTCAATCTAATCAGTTGTTATAATAAAATTTTTGCACTCCAGTTTAAACCTCCTTATATTCTCCATGTTTTGAATTTCCTTTGATTCTAGAGATTCAGAGCAATTATATCTTCTTTGATATTAAATTCTTCAATTAGCACAAAATACACAGCGATGGGAGAAGATATAAAATAATTGAAAATATTCAAACGTTATCAAAGTTAATCACTAAAATCACTGGATACGGACTTAACTGGAGCTCTATTCTGAAATTCGCAATAATTGAAATCGTTAGAATATTTCTCGAAAATTCCATTTTTCTCTGGTATATTGATGCAAGTTCTTTTTATCGCATAAGAAAATTCCGCACATATGTACCCCAGTCGCGCCGTCAGTCTGTCGTATCGCCCGTTTTCTGTTTAGATTTCTATGGCTCCGCTTCTGTGGATTGACTTCTGTCAAAATAAAAATAAACGTACCACGCACATCCCACGCGTTTACGTAAGGTACCGGACTTTTTTCGGAATTAGTCGCATTTTCTACACTTTCTATTTTATTCCAAAATTTTCTAGATTCGTTGTTCTGTCCGGAAAATTATGTAGAATATCTTGATAGTATAAACGTGCATTTTGTGCAGCCTGTTTCGACCGCCCAGTATTTGAATGAGTCAAAAACTTTTAGGTGATCAATGAAAATAAAATTTTGTAATTAAATTTTTCGACTGACGAAGCAAGTGTTCTCTGATATAGTGATCATTTAGTATAAAATATTAATTAAAAATGTACACATAAACATATTTTTTTTAGTATAGAGTGTTATTGAAAAATATACCATAAACATTAAGCCTTGCTGAGTGAGAAGTATATCCTCTAGAATTACTGGCCTTGCACTCATACAGACCACCATCTTCCACCCTTACTCCCGTTATATTCAGATGGGATATCACAAAGCCAGAGTGGTCAATAAACTGACCGACCGCGATCCTGAAACACAAATATTTAAGTATATTCTCTTCGTAGAGGCGCAAAACTTAAGCACTATCTTATGAGGGGTTTACTTACGTTAAATGTTGCGCTAGCACAAAACCCGGCCTTACCCGGATGCAGAAAAAATATTTCTAATAGATTGTGAGTAATATGACTGATCATTAGTAGGTAATGTAATGTAATACCGGAATTCAGAGATTTATGTATAATTAGCTTTAAACGATCCCGGAATATAAAGAATTACTTTGATCAAAAATTATATATTTATAAAACCAGAAAGAACGAATAATAATTAATTTAAGATTGTATAATTAAATAGGTAATAGAGTATTCTTAAAAAAATACGTAAATATTAACGCATGATTTACAAGTTACATTCAATGTGTTTTTTTTCCATTATTTTTATGAATACTTTGTAAAAAGCAATAAAAGAGCATAATTTTTCAACATTCAAGATATAACTTCGGAACCCCGAAATTAATCAAAAATGTCAATTAATAAAATGGCAAAGTGGGCCAGATTCTCAGAATTTCTTAATTGTGAAGGATTCGGTTTACTTTACTACCACGTGGCATAAATCAAAATAAATTACAGAAAATAATTAGGTACCGAGCAATTTCACAAAATATTAACTCATCTGGGAATTTATTATAATTATTTAAAATATAACACACGTATTATTAATAAGAAGATCGCTCTATTACAGAACCATAAGGATAACTGTAATAATTGACGAGATTTTTATTTGTTTATTTAATATTTTACTTACGGGAAACCAACAGTACAAATAAAAATCGGGTTACACATGAATATATAATAGTGCAGAGACCATTTAACAAATTTCCACAGAATTAACAAGTTATATATAGAAATTTATATGTATGTATTAAAATAACTTAACAATATACAAAAAAAGATAAAAAAATTAAAAACAAACCACGATAGTCAAAAATTTAATTTCAAATGGGAATGGGGAGGAAATTAGAGGTATTTTTTAGTAGAAATGGGAAGAAACAAGAATAAAATAAATAAAAAAAGAAATATAGCATAAATATGTGTGAGCAATACATCTACACATACACACACGAGGTCTGGACTAAAGAAATAAGATGTAAAAAAAAAGATAATAAAACCCCAAGTCAATGGAAGATTTTGATATTCTCGAAAATCTTGATGTTGAACACAAAAATATTTTTAAAATAACCCACGTATAGATAACATACTTTTTCAGTAACTGCAAAATGATTTGGTAACATGTTTTGGACTCATTGGTCTCATCAGATTAAAATTCAAATTCAAAATACAAACAGTAATAAAAACAAAAAAAATAATAAATGTGAAATGAATAAATAGCTTAACAGCTATTCATCTAAATTGATTATTTTTATTTATTCATTTATTTATTTATTTATTTATTTATTTAATGTTCATGGAAGACCAACAGCACAAAAAAAAAGCATAGAAAACATTGATACAATGTAGATGGCCAATTACAGGTCTCCACATTTATCGCAAATTTTTATTTTTTATTTCTTTAAATGTCTATACTTCGAATTAAATTTTTACTATATTTTGCATCCTGGCTATTTTGCTTTTTGGCTCCAAAATATGTTGATAATTTAATACATAGATAGTTAATACAAAGTGTTCTTGAAAATTATATATATAAATAAAACAAATATCATATTCTGGTCCAATATAATGAACATTAGAATAATCTAAATTACTGCATGTTTACAGATTATTATATTTTATTTTTTTATTTTGTTCTGTAGGTTCTGTATAATTGTATTTAATAAACCCAATTTTAATTTTTTTTTTATTTTTTCTTTTCTTGCACGACACTAATTTTAACCATGGAAGCAACTCAACGTCTACGATAGAGCGGCATTGAAATAAGATATTTTTTTTAAATATTTATGCAATAATTAGTCTGCTGATCCTCCACCGCGATATCTAGGCTAAACATTAAAAAATACAACATTCTGAAGAAAATTAGATTAAAGATCGGCTTAGTTGTTTTCGAGATTCAAGGACCAAACAGACGTAAACTATTAATATTTCTGGATATTTATCAATGAAAAATCAAGGTTAAGATGCTAAGGCAGCTTTGTTAAATAAATGAATAAAATTATATACAAACTAGATATAATGATGAGGTCTTATAATTATTTTTTTTCTGTGCACTGGAATGCAATGCTATTGCACCGGTTCTCTTCCTTTTCCACTCAGGATTATTCAAAATAATACTGTCAATAACAACATTCGCACGCAGACTATCAACAAAAATATATTAAACTCTATGATATTATAACCAAGATATTAATAAAATTCATTTCGCTATAATTAATATAACTGTTAAAGCTTCCAGTTCACTGAAAATGAAATCAGAATTATTATTAAAATTCTAACGACCGGATAAAATTATTAATAATCTTATATTTGATTTCATCTTCGAAAATGCATAAATAATATTTTCAATAGAATGAGATTGGTTCCGAGTGAAACTTGGAATAGGGGATGAATGGACTGTTCGATTAATGGAAAGACAGGATTAAAATACACGATAGCTCAATTTTACGACTTTTTAAAAAAAAATTAAATAACAAACCAAAACGTTGTTATTATGAAGATCACATTGTGAAAAAATACAGATTTCGATTAATGTACATTGACGTAAAGATAAGAAATGTGTGTACATAGTAACACTTCAATACATCCAATTTATTTTTATTTACAGATGTGGGAATTTAGCGCCATAAAGTTTTGTGAGTGTTTTAAAAACAGAAAATTTTGTATAAAAATGCATGGCATTGAAATAATCAAGTAATTTAAATACGCGAAAGAAATTATATGGGATAATGTAACAATACACATACAATTTTAATATTATAAAAGACATTTTGAAATGACAAATAGTCCAAGCCACAGACGATATTGTTTATAATATTACGGAAGACCCAATTATAAATTAAGGTTTCAACAGTTTCAAACATGTTTAGACAAAGATAAATAATTACAAATCAGAATTATTAATACTTTTGCAAATAAAACAAAGAGAAGCAAGTAAGGACTGACGTATACAAAATGTGTAATATCTTACCGATACAAAAAAAAACTTCATTACAATTTAACATTGGAAGAATATGCGAAGGACAGATTAAAAAAACACTAATACAGTACAAATATACGAAACAACAAATAACGATAACGTGTGATAAAGTGTACTAAACAGTACGTTATTTCAAAACTATTTAACAAACTACCGGACAGACAAAAAAATTAAGTGGGACAAAAAATATTTATAAATAATAAAATATTAATATAACCCAATATTAGAATACTCAATTTGTATTTTAATATTTTTTATAAGGTTTATTAAATACCTAATTTGGTCACATATAACATATGTAGGGTATAAAAGCAAAGGCGGTGTTTCGTCTCCAAAATATACATCGAACAATTTGGCAGTGTATTATAATTAAAAAATGTCTTACAAATTTGAATTGATTTCATATGCGTATATTTTTTTTTTGAATTAATAAAAAAATGTGTTTTAATTAATGTTGTTTTAATAAAAACAATGTTTCCATTTAATCTAGGCTAGGATGGATGAAATGTTCAGGAAGGAATTAGGGCCTATTTATTCTGCCGGGTCTTAAATCTTATTTATGCAAAATTTCAAATGATGTAGATTTGTAGAGAAAATATCAATGGGTGGCGCGGGGTGAAATAGTATGATAAGTATGCTAAAATTGTGTCAGATTGGTCACACGGTGTAAATTTGTACAGAAAATATATCGAAGATGGGGGTGGGTAAAGGAGAAGGGGGAAATGTCGCCTATATTACCCGCCGGGTCTTAAATTATAAATATTAAAAATTTGGGTTAAATCGGACCAAGGGTGTAGATTTGTATAGATAATAAACAGACATTGAGCTTCATAGGTATAGATTTATCAATGCCCTAGTGGACTTTTACAGCATACATTTACACAAAAATTACTAGATTTTTTACATACCTAACATAAAAAAGGTTTTTTTAATAATAAACCCAAAAAATATTAGATGATGATGCGATGAGATGAGAAATAAAACTTTTTAAAAGAAAAATGAACAATCATCAATCACTTTCAAATAAATATGTTTAAAAATGATAAGCATAAAAATAAACAGTAATAATTAAAAAATTTAATGTAATGATTCTTTTGTACATACAGAACACACAGTTTTGCAAATGCCTGTAAAAATATGTGTGTATATAGATTATGATTAATAAAAATAAGGAAAAAAAAAAGTACCTGTGAGTAGAAATAGAAAGAAAGTCATTATCCAACATCCAATCGAATCTCGGCAGCGGATCTCCTGTGGCGGAACATTTCAGAGAAATATGGCCCCCGGGCTGTACCGCTTGCTCTATGAAGCTGTACATCATTTCAGGAGCCATACCTTCAACAAGAGTTGTAATCTTTGAGCAGTCGTGCCTAGCACATTTTCATACATCCATTTTAAATTCAATTTAAAAACGATTTATGGACTAAAAAATAAATTTCAGGTAGGTATAAGAATTTCATTAAGAACCGCGATAGATTACTGTCAAAAATGTATTTTTATTAGTGTCGTAAATATATTACCTGAAGTTCTCTTTCTCCGTATTTTACCTTTACTAAAAATGCTTACAGGAATTTCACACAGAATTCCCGCTGTTTTACTGGAACCAAATAAAGTAAAATATTTCCCGTTTCTTAATCCTCTTTCCGTACCTCTTCTCATAAAATACTTGATATTTTTGGGTAATGTTTCCAATCTGAAAGCGATAAACAAAATAAGGCTCGTAATGCATAAAATATTTGTAGTTTTTTTTTTCATGTATTTCTGTAAAGTTTAATAAATTACCTTGACTTTATCAAATATTTTTGCCTCGTCGTACATATTTTAGATAAGTTAAAAGGATTAGGAAATTTTTCTTCATTTGATTTTCGATGCTTCGCAGAAATAAATGATGAATTATTTTCTGAAAGAAAAATAACTTTAAATCATTTGATCCATGATAACAAAACAAAGTTCTTCATTGACCTTGAAGCCAATGCATTCTATACTTGTGCAGAAATTTTATATCAATTTAACTTATATTATTGATGGATTTGGCGTTAACATACTGGAGATTATTCATGATGATCATTTAATCTAATAATAAATTTACTAAAGTTTCCAGAGAAATAGAATCTCTCATCGACAAGTGAAGTATGAAACTAATTACTTTTAAATAAAGAATTTTTTCATTGGATTAGATTCAAACACGAATAATTAATTGGTAAGGTTTTAATAAAATGCGATAAATTTACTGGTGTGAGGGTGGCTGTAACAGGAATATTCCGAGAAGAGAAGAATAGTTACTGAAAGTAATTTTGTAAAGCAAATAAATACCAGAATTCAAATATATTTTAATTTCAAAACATTAAAAAATTATTCATATTATTTTTCACCCTTACGCGTGACGGGATGGAGAAGTTTAGTGGTACATTAATGAAAAGAATAATGATGTAGTTCGAAAATTCAGAAAAATTATTGCTAGTTAGACAACAACGATGTCGTATCAGTCAAATGTTGAGATTCTATAAGTTTGGCGAACTTATTTACTATCGTAATTGCAACCACCGCATAAAATTTCGTCAATTCCGCTTTCTTCTTATTTATTGCAATCATTTCATATTAATATATAAAACACCGAATTATATTTTTGCTCAACCGCAATATTTCTAGAAGATTAATACATTGATTTTAAATATTTACTCATTATTTGAATAAAATGTTAACTAAATAAAATGCTTCGCGGCTAAAAAAAAATGTTATGGATATATATAAGCAAGGTGCAAAGATTTGTCAGAACGCTAAAAAATTTCTCTGACTCGCGATTTTGTTAATTACTCATTTCTCATTAGATTTCAGATGAAAGCTTAAAAATAAAGGGGATGTACATCCCAAAGAGCTTTCAAATCAACACCTGTGTAAAGATGCGAATGTAAAGTTAGTCATAAACACGTAATGCCCCGTCTCGCTATTATTTCAAAAGGCCGTCCTTCGTGAAAAGAGATGATTGTGACAAGTTGGAATGACTTTTCATACAACAGCGGGCGGTGCCAGCCACCCCTGTCCGCATCAGAGAAACATGGCCTTCATTTGTTATCCGGATCGGTGTTTTTGAAAGTCATTTGTTTTGACACGACGCTGCTCCAGGCAAAACGCATTCAACATTCAAATAAAAATTGACATTTTCAAACGTCTTTTTAGAATAAATGTATATATTCATATTTATTCTCGCTTAACTTACAATATGAATTCGTTATAATTAAAAGATAGCTGTGGTTTTTGTTAATTTAAATAATTTTCAGTACTTAATTTAAAGAGACGGCAAGAAGTACGTTTCTCCGAGTGATCATTATTTTCGTACTTATTTTTTGAAAAAAAAAAATTTTACGCTTCAGCAGGTCAACGTCGAGGCTTTTGAGATGTGGCTCTAGATGCACATTAAAAGTTTACTGGGTGGATAGAGTGACGAATGAAGAAGTCCGGCTTATGGTGCTGCGGACTATCGAGACAAGAAAGTTTGAATATCTCGGACACATTATGAGAGGACCAAAATGTACGAGAAGTCTAAACTATCTCATCATCCTGGGGAAAATGAGTGGTAAAAGAAGATTAGGAAGACGTCGCATCTCATGGCTGCGTAACTTGAGGGACTGACATAAGTGCAACTCGACTGAGTTGTTCCATGCTGCGGTAAATAAAGTAATCGCCAGAATGATTGCCGCCTTCCAATAGGAGATAACACAAGAAGAATTTTTACCAGCATTGAAGTTTTATATATAATTCTTGTGGTGTTGTCTCTTATAAATTAATATAATTAATAAAAATATACATTGTTTTCACTATTTATTTATGTTTCAAGGCCAATGATCCTTTCATCAGAACACAATATATCATCTAAACTAATCTAAATTAATCTAATAAAAATCGAAATACAGGCAATAAAAAATAAAAATAATGTATGGAAAATGAATAAATAATTATGTATTTTGATAAGGGTTCACAAATTTAACATACAAATTATACAGGATTACATTTGGATAAATTAGAATTTTTGTAAATAAAAAAAGTATGAATGGTTAACTGAATATTATAAATAACTAGGTCTTTTTTACAAATTATATTTAAAATCTTTTAAATTTGTTTTCATGTTGATACTTAATTCTTTTCCTTTTCTATTTTTCTTTATTTTTTCAGTACTTCAGTACTTGATTTTTAATTTGTTAGTATACATTGTATCCTGATGAAGGGACCATGAAATATATTGATGTTTTCAATAAATAAGTGATGAAAACAAAGTATATTTTTATTAATGTTATTAATAATGTCACCACAAAATCATTTTGGTCTTTTTTAAGATGTTACTAATAAAAAAATATTATTTTGTAATGTAATACAAAATTTGTAAAAATAAACATGCAGACAAGCGCCCAGTAGGACTTTTGGTTCAAATGTTCTTGTAAGATTTTATAAATAAATAGTGAAAACTGAAAGTATCACTATGTTACACAATTAATTTTATTTTACTTTTTCTGGTAATTTAAGAGGAATAATTTTATATTTTATTATTTTAATATTCATAAACTCAGTACGTACACCCAATTTAAAAAAATATATTATTACATAAGCTACTTACAATAGTCAAACTGAGTAAGAATAGTTTTCAATTAAAGAGGTATTGCCAGGTAGATAAGAATGGATAATTTGTCTTGAGATTTTCATAGGACGTTATTTTTTACCTCTTTTTGAGAAAATTTATGTATGTTTCTACAATCACCTCTTTTTGAGAAAATTTTTGTATGTTTCTGCAATCGCCGCTGTGTTTAATTCAGCTTTTAACACAGTCATTTAATTTGAGGCTTATCATATAAAACATTTCAATTTGCTTCATCGGATTCACTTTACAAACTGTATTTATCGATAAATACACTTGATTACTCATGACAAATAAGGGCGTCGATTGTTTTGACAGCACTAGAATTGAGGTAACGGACACAAATGTATTTTGATATAACGAAGTACCGTTGCAATGATCAAAAATGAAGTGCCTTCAAATGGTATGTTCAGCGTTTTTTCTTATGGCAATTCGTTTCAATATTAAATCATCTTTTTGATGAAGAAGCTATTTATTTACAGTGAAATATTTTTTCGTGTAGAGTATTTTTTAATGAAAATTATTGTTACTACAGTGAATGTAGTTAATAAAAATGCCATTAATAACCACATTATTTTTTTTTTCATGTGCTGAATTTAAATGGAAAGCAATCGGCTTCGCCGATTGCTTAGTGCTGGGCCCTGCGGGCGGCTATTGTGGCCGCTTCGCGGCCAATGACGGCCGCCCCGCGGCCAATGACGGCCGCTCCGCGGCCAGTGATGGCCGTGGAGCGTAATAAATGTTTAATAAATAAATGTTTTGAACGTTTATTGAAGCAAGATTAATGCAAAAACAATAAAAAGAAAAGCGTAAACGTATACTTACCGTCAATGTCATAAAGCGTGGGTTATTCTGTGGTATGGCCAGCACAAAAATTCGTTGACTGCAATTACGTTGGCTGTTTTGAATACACGGATTCCACGAAAATATTTTAAAAAATCTATAATTTCCGATATTTTATATCAGTTTGTTCGTATTCCTATATTTTTTAATCTTTTTAATGTACTCTAAAATGTTTTTTTTAACTGGCAACATAAATTATCCGAATGCAGAAACGTACGACATTGCTTGGAGTAATTAATATATTGATTCGTTACAAAGTTGTTTGTTATCATTGCAGTGTTAAATTTAAGAATATTCATAATAGAATAATCATTTCGCTAACGCTTGTTCACTGTGAGAAAATATTATAATTTTTTTATCGAGCCATGCCTAGCACCTTCTATCTAAATACTAAAATATGTTTTATTATATAATATAGCTTAGATAATTTATGGAAAATTGAATCGTCTCACTATCAAAATAATAAAAAGGACCGAAAAAGTGAATAAAACGTAAAATATGCTAGAAAACTAGAATGTGTACTGCTACTTTGTAGAATGATGTTTTATTTCAGACATTTACAAATATTTCTCTGTGCCATCATTATTCCTTTGTGACGAAACGCGATAAATATCATAGCGAGACCAGCTCAGTAACTTCCATCTTCCGTGTTCTTTCTTCCATGTATTAAGGGATGCGCTAAATTACTTTTATTAGCTTTCCCGAGACGGCGGCAGGACAAAGAGAGTCAAGAATTAATTGGACAATGTATTTCACTTTAAAACGTGTTTTGAAAATAAAAAATATATTTTACAAGCAAGGAGAAGAATGTCGGGACTTCCCGGCAATTTGTTTCCGTAAATTAATCCTTTGGATTATTAGTCTTGAAGTTTAAAAAAATTGAATTAAAAGATTTAGGTCAACAAAAGAGCGCAAAATTAATTTTAAGATTAATAGTTTGCGCTTATAAAGGTTCGGGGGAGGGGGACGCGATCGCCAATATTGCTAAAACATTTATCCCTAAGGGGAAAACTATCTCCTTTGATAAAAATATAATAATATTTTTACTTACTTTTAACGACATGAGTGAAGGAGAATTGGGATCCATCTCAATAAGTAAAAGCTCGAATAGAGATGGCAAGAAGTGCGTTTCTCCGGATGAGATCAATATTTTCGTACTTATATTTAAAATTACTTTTTTACGCTTCAGCAGGCCAGGAGGCCCAAATATAGAAGCGAAATACATCACAAAACATCCAGGCTTGAGTTAATAACATAGATTGTGATCTCACCGGGAATCGAACCCGGAATCCTCAGTGTGAGAAGCCAGTGTCATAGCCACTGAGCTACGAGGGCCGCCTGCACGTACCGTGACCTAAGGCTGCAACTTAGAATGCGTGTGGTTCGATGTTATATTTTTGCCATTGAATGGGATGGAGGCATGGACACTATAAGAACTGATCCGCAAAGTCGAGACTTTTTAGATGTGCCTCTGTAGACGCATATTGAAAGTTTTCTGGGTGGATAGAGTGACGAGTGTTGAAGTCCTCCGGCGTATGGAAAAAGACTAAAAAGTGCTGCAGACTATCGAAACAAGAAAACTGGAGTATCTCGGACAAATTATGAGAGGACCAAAATATAGTCTTAACCAATTCATCATTCAGAGGAAAATAAATATTGAAAGAAGCGTAGGAAGA
The DNA here is from genome assembly GCA_016648135.1 of Agrypnia vestita. Taxonomy (NCBI): domain Eukaryota; kingdom Metazoa; phylum Arthropoda; class Insecta; order Trichoptera; family Phryganeidae; genus Agrypnia; species Agrypnia vestita. The sequence continues at coordinate 367,879 of JADDOH010024209.1, forward strand.
CGCCGCATCTCATGGTTGCGTTATTTGAGGGACTGGCATAGGTGTGATTCGACCGAATTGTTCCGTGTGGCGGTAATCATCGTAATCACCAGAATAATCGCAGACTTCCAATAGGAGATAGCACCATAAGGAAAAAGACTTTTAACAAAGATATTGCTCTTCATGTTGTTATTGTTATTGGGGATACCTAAATATGATAAAATGCACGTTACACCGATGAGTGTAATAAAATAATAATATTAAAAATACTTAACCAATTCATTTTTAATGAACAATTTTATCCGTTACACTCAATGACTTTAATTTACATACAAAAGGTTGGGCAAAAGTCTTTACTGAATTTCTTAAGGCAGTAACGTGTTCAAGAATAAAAATAATTGGTTCTTTTTATTAAATATGATTATTTGGAAATTTATTATAGACAGTTCTTATATTTTTTTTTACTTACGGTCATTTTGCGCCACTTTGTGAATGTAGAAATTATATTAAACCCGTTATAATCAATAGGTATTTTATTTTCTTAAAATACTTTTTTTTTTGTATTTTAAAAAGATTTTTAACAATTTTGTGCACATAAGAGATGTATGATTATTTAACTTTAATTTTACCATGATTATGCAGAACAGTGTAAGTAATTTACCTCTCTCAGCACGAGATTTAATCTCATATACCTAGAGAGGTAGTACCTACTTCTTGCAAAAAAATATTGATACATAAATGCCCATATTACTTCAGATTGTCAAAATAATGTAAAATATTTTAAATAAATATACATTTAAATAAACATGTTAAGTTGATTCAATAACGTGAAAACTTTGAATTCCGTTGCCAGCTGCGTCATTTATTTACTGCGTATTTCATACTTTGGAATTTTTATTTTTAAATATTAATTAAGGTATTTTTATTAAAAACACTTTTATTGTGTGAGTAAAGCCTGTAAATACAGGAATAAATAGAATATACTGTTTAAAATCATCTTTTTATATAAATAAAAAGCGTTTTAAAATCAACAAAAAACGTAAAAATTTCTTGCAAATTTATAACATTATAACTTTATTAATATTGAATATTTCTTGATTTCCTGAGTAAAAGTACTAGATAATGAAGTATACCTAATACGTATAAAAAAACATATGCGTACATATAAATATTCATAAAAAATTAGCGCCGCCTAGGACACTAAAAACGATTTTTTGGCCGCGGCCTGTCGATTAATGCTTATATTTTATTAATTATAACAAATGTCCATTTTATTACATTTATATAATAAAAAATGTTCTATCTAAGTTATTGCTTAAAAAAATTGCAGTTCAGAGTATATATTCTGATATAAATGAATAATAAAAACGTAAATTTTCGTAAAAAAAAAACGCCGAAATATGCATTTGCAGTGAATGTGTCGCCTTAAGCTATTGTGAATAAAAAATATTTCGATACAGGAGTTTTATCGAATAACGATTTTGTAATACGTTACACCAGATTTTAATGAAAATTGTAAAATACATTTTAAACTTGATGCCATGCCGTTACTTGAACTTTGATCGGAAAAAAATTGTATTAAAAAGCTTTTAATCACAATGTTTATTAAACCGGAAGAAAAATATTGGACTTTGAAATAAAAAATATCAACAAAATTTCAGATGTTAAAAGAAAAGGAAGCGTGAAAGGTTCGACTAAGGTTCTTTGATAAAGTACTTGAAACAAGTTTGGATCAATTTAATGAGGCTATCCGGTTGTGGGGCCGCCAAATCAGCAAGTTAGGAGACCAGACCGGGTGCGGGCTGTAATGGGAGCACTTACCCAAAAAGGTTGAAAACATAGGGAGAGATATGGGAGTGTTGCGGGAGAATATATTTTGTACGCAGCTTACCTTGCATTTCTGCGAAACTTCTTTCAAAAGCTGCATCGCAGTCTGCTGTTATGCGCTGTTTTCTGGATTCTCTGATAAATTTGTTCATTCTCCTGCAACAATCAGAGCACTTCGTTATTTATTTGTTTATTTACCGATTGGCCATCGCCACCATTGGTGTTATTTAATACATATTTTTCAATTTTCTGTCGAAAATGGAAGTGCTTGAAGAGTTGAACAATCCGTTATTAAATAGGTAATGTACCACCATGGCCGAAAACAATTGACAAGTATCATTGTATTGGATGGAAACCATAAACATTATAATCTCTACTTGAGTTTATTTCTAACTTTACATTTATCACTCGAGTATTGAGAGTATCAGAATGTCTCATCGACATATTAAGTATTTAAAATTTGTGTCACGGAATGGCAAGCAAAATTTATTACGCTATAAGGGAATGATTAATTAATTAAGAATTAAACCTATATCCAAATAGAATTAATAAGGTTCGAATCCCTTGCAATATGTCACAATACTAAAGAAGGATCGAGAATGGCCTAGGGCAATCAAGCAGGGGCATGCAGTGGGAACAAGAAGCATGACTATTTTCTAAGCATATATTTTGAAAAGAAATCAAAATAAGAGATATATCTCGTAATATTCTAATCACAATAATTAAAACTTTATTATGATTTTACTATTTCATTATATTCTCCCAGATTAATATTATATCTCGATATTTTTTCTCAAATATATGGTTAAATAAAAGTCAAGCTTCTTATTCCCACTGCACGCGCCTGCAATCTAGTATAAACAACAATATTAGGAAATTGCCTGAAACAACTGAGAAGCGACGAGAACCTTCTCCTAAACACTAGAAGAGAATGGAAAAAATAAAGTTTTAAAATACCAGCATTTGGGTATAAATATGGAACTATGCCGCGGGGCAAGTAGATTCGTCGTATTTTGGCAGTTCGATCGATGCAAAATAGGCCGCAAACCGCGAGGCTACGACCAAGGTAGCCAGACGTGAGATGATAGAAGCGATAAATAAATCTAAATAATCGAGCGCAATACTTATGTGGCGAAATAAACCGATGCGACTTCTATATGCGAGAATTTAATATTCTACGAGTGATAAATAACTGTTACGCAGCGATAATAAAGTGTTCATAGACGAAGTGATATATTGCGAAATAGTTTAGAGTAAAGAATAGCGTTAAATTAAAAAAATAAAACGGGTGATTTTGTACATTGAATAATTATTTAATAATTAACTAATAATTCGCTAATTAGTTTCCTGTATTTTCATTCATCTTCCGCAGCATGACTCATGACAATAAATTGTTTTCCACCCAATTCAATGAACTTCATGAGAAATCTCTGCAACATCAACGCCAAATCCATCAATATTACACTTGAAAGATATTTGATACCCGTGTATTTAAAAAAGACACAAACTTACATTGTTAAATGTAACCACAGGACTAGATAAAACAAAAGAGCCACGTCGATGATATGCAGGATGCGCCTCAGCCATTGCTTTATTCACTCTAACCTTGCCTAAATCCATGTCCTAGATTCTCCAAGGTGTGAATGCCGACAAGAAGAGGAGGATCTGTACCACATATTTTTTAACGGCCCAGTAAATGTCGGCATCCGATCTCTCCTTCTGGGCCTAGCAGAGTTCAAAGTCCATTTACCAATGGGCATTCAGCTATTGCTTGCAGACTGTCGCTATCCAGTTTTAAGAATTCTGATAAATTTTTTAAAAGTTAATTTTATTCAATTGTTACTTCTCTATTTGCAGTAATGGATATATATATATATATATGTTAAATCTAAGGCTTTCACGGGTACAATATATGTTAGTTCTAACTACTTTGGGGGTAACCCGCGTCAAATTCTGGTCGTCAGGACCAGTCGTCTGCCGACGTTTCGAACAGATCTCACTGTTCATCTTCAGGGCGCCTTGTCGATGAGCTGCTTCTCCAAAAAGCGTACAACCGTTTGGGTCCGGAGCTCACCGTCAAGTGAAAGTTTGAAAAATTCTGCGTCAGGTGTCTGTGGAGGAGTGGGTTTCTCCAGCGACGCCGTTAATGTGTTTTGCTCGGCTTCTAGTAATCCGTATATTTACTTTATTATCGTCATTATACAATATTGAGAAGGTTGGATTTTCTAATTGCTTCGGTGTTTTCATCGTGATTTCTGGTTTATTATTATTAATATTATTTGTATTAGAAATTTGATTATTATTATTAAGAATGTTACTCCATGCGGTCGGAAGTCGAATGCTATCGTCTCTGTTGTTCATTATATTATTATTTCTTTTATTTATTTCAATTGCCTCTCTGTAGATTCTAAATGTTTCATTTAATGTTCCAGCCTCAATAATGAAACATTAAAACCAACCCCCAAAGTAGTTAGAACTAACATATATATATATATATATGAGTACCTACGCAAATGTAAATAAATTATATGTAAGCTTGCCTGTACGAATTTGAATGTGCATAACCTTTGATTATTACCTAGTTAGCAATAATACACTTTTACTGAGTGACTCGCCATAAAAAAAAATTGTGTGAAAATAAAGTAAATAAATTTAAAAAAAATATCGTATTCTCTAGGATTAAAACCCAATAGAATAGCCTTAAGTACTCGGCCTAAAGGTATCATCATATTTACAATAAACGTGTAAACACTGGAAAGCTAAGGATACCTGCATTTTAGCACATTTTTTTTTTTTTTTTTAAATAGAGATGTGAACACAGAATACGTGTCACATCAATATTCTTACTATTTTCAAACTAAGCTAAACGCTTGTGCTATGAAAATAGGACTAACTTGCTAGTCTGGAGTGAGGTTCGAACCCGCGACCTTTGGATCTCGTGGCCAGTGTCCTAACCACAGGACCAACAAGCTACATTATTAAAAACATAATTCTCTAAATTGATTTGGAATTACAAAATGAAGTTCAACAAGGTAACGTACTAAATTGACGTTTTTGACAATTGTAGAAAATTCAGTAGCATAAAAATATCGCTAAAAGGATTGGAAATCTGTGTTTCAATAGGCAGAAAAAAGGTCGTCAATCACGATTTGCTGATGATACGACATTGATTGTTACTAACGAGAATTAAACGAGGGATATTTTTATGTTACTGAAAAAAGAACGTACCTATGTATTCGGTAACATCCAGATTCTTATGCAACTAAATCTACGGTAATAATTTATTATACTATATTATCAGTCTTTCCTTGAATATCGAACTTCTGACCTCTCAGTCACCAAGTAAGAAAAAAAATAACGCACAAATTAAATAAAAACTATTTTAGATAATTGCTACAAAAAATGTGGTAAGAAATTTAATTTATATCTTAAAAGAATTGTATTATCCAAATAAGGGAAACATATTTTTCCGAAAATAAGGTTTTTAATACTATGTAAAACTCGTACGACTTACATATGTTTGAAAATCAATAAATTCGGTAATAATATCGTAGACAAGATTTTTACACCTGAAATAGTTTAATTTAAATAATTAAATAACCGCCATTAAAACAACGAAGAGTAATCTTTCTAATAGTTTAAGTAAATGTATTTAATTATTTAACATTAAAAATAGTCGTCATACTTAAAATTCACTAGATTTTTTTGTAACTTCATAAAAAGTAAAAAGAGTGAGCAAGCCAATCACTCCTAAGATTGCATCGAAGCAATCTTAGTAGTGATTGGTTTCGAGTATTGAGTATTCGAATATTAAACTTTCACAAACTTGCAGCTTGCCTGAGAGAATAGAATGTCGACCCACAAAATAAACTAACACAATGTCAATTTGGTAAAAATAACTAATTACACGCATCAGGAATTAAAGTTTCTACATAAAGGAGCTAATTAACTATTAAGGATCAGGTGGAACCATTAACTTCAAGTCTTGTATATCCAACCAGATATCCAAGGGGAAAGAATACCTCCTTCAAGAAATCTGAATTGCACTATGTCAGCAATCGCCAAAGACACGTCCGGGAAAGGAAACACCTTGAAAAAGATGGAGTAATAGTATCAAGAACAACACAAGAAAACTTGGTGTACACGACTGAAGGACTTTCTGCGATGACAGATAACATATAACAGTGGCGAAAATCACTGCTTGAGGAAACGAAGATACTCAACGGATCCTATCCGCGTGATGACGAATTAATGAACTTGAGAAGTCTGTTCCACAGTAAAATTAGGTTAAGGATTTGAAGTACATTGATAACTTAAGTGTCTAGTCAATGATGTCCCAAATACATTTTTTATTTTGACAACAACTATTATTATTTTCATGTTTCCCTCAAGTCATCCATAAAGATAATAAAAAAATCCATTTAATTATCACATTTTTTTCCTGCTTTGTGAGATAAAAAATATGAACTTAGAGTGCTAATGAAAGAATAAACCTTAAAAATGTGGCGCTAGAGATGAATGCGATAAATCCTTTCATGGATAGTATTTGAAATTGATGTAATACAGTGAATCGAAAATATATATAGATACCGTCCGCGATATCTCTGGAGATAAATCTCAATCCTCCTTTTAAATATCTTCCATAAATAGGATGATAATCTAGAAAAACTAAAGGGATTAAAGACGGTACCGACTTACTGCACTGGTCCTCCAAAAAGTGCAAGAGAATCGTCAAGAACCTCAATAGCTCATAAACAGGGATCAATCCTCAATAATGTGGGAACTTATTAGAGAAAAAATAAGAAACAACCATGGTGAGCTTAACAGAGCGCTGAATGCACTTGGCAAAGCGGTAGCAAACTACCAATGTGTGAACAACGCAAAATAGTGAACTCAGGTGACGCCATTGACCTCGCACCTGGTGCGCCGCGCCGCGCCCGCCACCGAACCGATCAACATATTTACACTCCAAACCATATATTGGCATTCCACCGTATGTTGGTGCCGATTTTATCAATTGCTTCGCTTCTATCATAACAATTTCCTCTTCCAAGCAAGTAAACCAAGAGACGTAAGAACATCGATAGTTAGCAGATTTGGGAGCGGATTATCATTCACACATAAGATAATTCTAATCTGATGTTAATCATGCGTACTCATATTAACCGCAACCCTCCAAACAATTATTTACTCATTCGCAGTTCATGCTTACTTTCACAATATTAGTTTATCAAGATTGATGCAATTTAAATATACTTCATCTTGAGATTTTTTGCTCGAATATCAAAAACCATGAGATTATTTTACATTAAATTATATATTATATTAAACTTATCTTATTTAAAGTATAGCCAGAATATTAGTATTTATTACATTCACAAATTTTTATACATTTAGCATCATACTGTTTAAAATATATTTTGTACATACATCTAAGTTAGATGAATTAATGAATTATTCATTAAAAAAGCGAAGTAAATAATACTCTCCAGTACCCACATTAATTGATTGGTATTGTGTCTAGTGTTTATATTATACGCTAGGTATATTATTTACAAAGTGCATCGGTATAATCGATAGTTAAACTCTCTAATAGCTATTACAATATGATAATTGTGATTACACAACCATACGGGATGATCAATTTACGCTATTCCAATAAACACCCCATCGACTGATCACAGGTAATATTTATTTATTTAATTGATTGGAATATGTGCGGTAATCTTTTGTAAGAAAATATTATTGTCTCTTTCCTAAAAATCCCAAGGGAATATCATAATATATTAAACAAATTATGTATTATAAATATTCACCCTGCACTAAGGTATACATTTATTTAAAAATTGTGAAAGAAGTAGACATAATTCATAATATAATATGCAAGAAAGTCGAGAAATATTAAATTTCCTTAAACTGTTGCTAAAATTAATTATATTTCTCATCACATAAACGAATTTTTCATTTTAAACATAAAAGGATGAAGTAATGAAAATTTCCCTCCATGATTGCACAGAAAACAAAGAATAATTGCTTTATCTTTTTCTCGAAATATCTTTTCCAGGACTTGAATATAATTTTTTTTCAAAAACCTTTTGTATTTTTCGAAGTTTTCCATATTTTAAAAATATTAAAAATATATATATTGTTCTAAGAAAACAAAATAAATTGAACGATTTGCCAGTTTGTGGGAGGGTTATTAATATTAATTCATGTTATTACTCAAGTTATAAAATACGTTGGTTTATTAAAAAAAATTAACTTAGGTCAAACCATTACACTAATTTAAAACAAATAAATTCAATATTGTTTGTAAGGATGCAATTATGACAATACAGGCATTATAGTTACAAACCTATAGAAGTAGACCGTTACAATATTACCTGATGTTTTTCAATTTTAATTTTTTTGCACTTTTTGCAATTTTTTGTATAATAAGTATTATTAAGTAAGTATTTTAGCCAGCGAGTTGTTTTTTTTTTTTTTGTAAACCACCCTTGAGGTGAGTACCTACCTATTCACTAAAATGGAGCTATATAAATTATCCAGGTATTGTTATAAGAAATAATTATTACTTTCTGGCAAGATTAACGTAAAGGATAGCTCCTTCAATAATAAGATGATATCAAAAGAAAATATGAAATCAATATTTAACCCACTTCCTGACCAAAAATCGCTCTGAAATTTCGCAGAGATAGGAATTCCTGATGATATTACCATAATCATCAATTAATTTAAAAATCAGTTTCACTATTCAAAATTAAAATTAATATAAATTAACTTTGTTTAAACCACTTATTTATTGAAAAAAAAATCAACATGTTTCAAAGCCAATAGCTTCTTCATCAGGAAAACAAAAATACTATTTAAAAATCGAAGTATAGATCAAAATATTAAAAAGTTATATATGGAAAATATTAATATAAAGTACCTAATTAATATGAAAATAAATTTAAAAGATAACTATTTGCCAAAAGGACCTGATTATTTATAATATTCAATTTACTATTTACACTCTTTCTGATTTCCAAAATTTCTAATTTATCAAATTGTGATTCTGTATAATTTGTATGTAAAATTTGTAAACCCTTATTAATATCAAAAGAATGACCCGTAGCCAAAAGATGGTTAGCAAATTCAGAATAATTATTACTATTTAAACACCTTAAGTGTTCTTTAATTCTAATTTCAAAATTTCTACACGTTTTTCCTATATAAAAATAATCACAATCATGTTGATTTTTTTTTCAATAAATAAGTGGTTTAAACAAAGTTAATTTATATTAATTATAATTATGTTACCACAAAATAAATTTGCTACATTTGAAGAAGTCACTATTCAAAAAATATATAAAATGATGACGCGTTATTTAATCGGATATTGTACTGGTGACATGTGCAGGTATGAATTGTTTTAAAAGTTAAATGCCTTGAGGAATTTTCGAATTTAATAATGAAATTAAAAAAAAATCACTTTGTTTTCACCACTTTATTAGATATACAATCTACATGTTTCGAGAACAATGTTCTCTGCTTCAGGATTGTTTGTGTACTAAAATTGAAAAAGATAAACTATTCAAGTGTGTTACGAGAGTAAAGGGGAAAGTGAGGGAAGTGGGGGGGGGTCGGAGCTATTAATTATGGAATGTCATCTCAAGGGGATGAAATTTTACGTGTAAAAATATTCAATACTGGGTTGTGCACAAATTTAGTCTGGTTATTTATTATATTTGAATTAATATTAACACTTTTCCAAATTTTTCCTAATTTCTAGATTATTTATTTGTGGGATCTTATAACTAATATGTTAAAAATTTAAACCTGTATTAATATTAAATATTTGTAAAATAATATTAAATGTTTGTGAAAGCGCCCCATGTTTTTAATTTTATTGAACTAGGCATATACTTTGATCGCTCTTAGTATTGTGGATGATAAAAAAATGTTTTCTCTTTTTAGCATTTTTTTATTAAAGCACGTTTTTTTAATTTTTTAAAATATTATATTTTAAATAATTTATATTATAATTTTAATCTTCAGATATCTATTTAGTTTTCAGTTATTGCGGCTGGTTCTTTTCGCGTTTCCCCACGTTCAAACATTTCTGTATTTCCTTGTACTTTAGCGATTGTATGGTGAGAAGTGATGCGCTGTTTATTTTATGTACACCAAAGGGCTTCGTCTGTACACTAGTACACGTACTCAAATGTTTTTTTGTATTATTGAAGAACAGATGTTGAAAGTAAAAGAACGATATAACAGAATAAATTGACGAGATTCAGTGCCAAGTTGTGATCAGTTGAAAAATTTTAGAAACATTTAAGCGGAAAAAAAGGTGTGATGACGAACTTTTCATTTTAAACACAAAATGAAAAAATGAAAATTTCTCTTCGTGATTGCGCTGGAAACAATAATTGCCTTATCAATAATTATCTTTATTACGAAATATTTTGCCCAAGAATGAAGTATTACATTTTTTCAAAGAAGTTTTATATATTGTAGATAATTTTGATTTATTACTAAGACAACCATAGAAAATATAACTCACATTTAGTTTTATTTGATATTTAGCGCTACAACTGGACAAGAAGCCCAATTATTGTAGCAAAATACATCAAAAACACCCAAGTTTGAAAAATTCTCTGGTTTATGAAGACAGTATCTTGCCTGCATATGTGCTTGTCCAGTCCATAACATTGAATATTTATCGAGGTAGGTGCACAACTTTATTTGAAAGAAACATGGCAGACTCCTTTGAGATGGGGCTATTGTTGTCGCCTTCTTCATATTATGTGGTTGCCAATTCTATAGACTGCAAGACGACCAAATGTCTCCATACTTCCCCAAAACATGCAAGAATATATTTTTTTCGCAAGAGAATTAGACTTAGTGAAAATATAAGAAAAAGGGGCGATACATTTCTTTCATTGTTCATTAGTTTTTTTAATATATTGAAAAAAATTCTGCACTCGATCACTTCTTTTTAAGTAGGTACTCAACATAAGCTTGGAGATTTATTGCAACAGCTTATGTGAAAATTCTGGGAAAATTGATGAAGCCAATTTTTTTTTTGATTTTCAACTCTTTTGACAAAGTCTTTGTGGTGATTTGGAGCTTTCCCGTACACTAGCCGTATGCACCAAACCGTTTCGACCAATCAGGGTGAAATATATTTTTTCTACCAACTTTCCATAACAATATGGCCCACTTTTACCCTACGTCTAGAATGTTGAGGTCATACAACAAAATAGAAAATAATCATAACGTCCTCATTGACAAACGTCATGACAGTTTCCATGAATACGTTACCAGCTGTTTAGTCTCTTTATTCAGTCTCACTCTGTTTATGCTCACTCCATAAAATCACTTTTTTCTGTTCTTTCTTGTGTATGTTTTAGCCTTTACTTTTTATCTCTATGTTTGCTGTGTTCAGATTTAAGTGTTGAAAAGCATTAAAACCCATTGTATTATAATTGTATTATCTATATCCTGTTTTGTGTTGTTCATTGTTTGTGAACCATTCAAAAATAAACTAAACTAAAATAAAATAAATACGGTCAACGCGCTCCCACTTACAACAGCGGCGATCATTCGGCTGACGATCGTTATAGCAACCAAGTAATATTCCTGTTCGCAACCACAACCTGCAAAAATTTACCAATAAACAGCAACTTCAAACAGTGAGTATCCTATCTCCTGTATTGAAAAACTCTTTTAAATGAGCCCTGCTGTATATTCATTCATTCACACCATCATGCGACGCACGGGCTGAATACTCGCTGTCACGAAATAATCCTTCTGGACGAGTGAGAATTCTTCTTTTAACTATAACGAATGTGTAATAAATATACTAAAGATATATTTTACTAGAAAATATAAACAAATCAACATAATTGAATCATGCAGCCTGTTAAAAAAATTACTACATTATTCTATATATAATGAAAATTTTCATGATGATCAAATCAGATGTGAAAACACCTTTGAAACATCGACCAAGTCATCTATAGAATCATCTAAATGTGGAGACCTGTAATTGGCCGTCTACATTGTATCAATGTTTTCTATGCTTTTTTTTTGTGCTGTTGGTCTTCCATAAACATTAAATAAATAAAATAAATAAATATAACGAGGCATATAATATAATATGATCAGTACCCGCATTTGGCAACTGATAGTCAGCGCCATCGATACAAAATCTGTATATCATGTGTAACGCAATCATTCAACGACGCCTGTCATAATTTTAGACAGATTTATCGAGTAATTTTATTTTGTTAGCTACTGAGTGTTTGTGATTGTTTGCAAATATTGAACATGTGACAAAAAAATTACTACCATCAGATATTCGTTGTAATGAATTCAAGCAAGGCCGAATATTAATTTTTGATGAAGATCTTCCAAGCCATCCGATTGAGGTGACCATGGTAGATATGGTCAAAAAAATCTATTATTTTGTGTTAGCAGCTGAAAATCACAGACATCCCACGTCAACTTAGGAGTGAATGGAACAGTGAATGGTACCCACCGCTTACCCAGGACCGTTCTAAGAGCAAAAGCTTCCATATCGGTCCTACTCAATCGTCTCCAGTTTGAAATTTTTTTCAACCAACGTGCAAGACCGCGCTATCCCGCGCAGGTCGTAAACCATTGCCAGGCGGTGCGGCCGCATGAAAAAAACTAATCACTGTTCCTCGCTGTTGGACATGTTTAGGCGCAATTACAAAAAGGTTATGCGGAAGGTTTTTAAGAAGCCAGAAAATTCGGAAAACACTAGAAGCGGTTAATGGAAAGTATGTATATTGGTGCGGACTTTTTTCTTAAAGTTGCTTAGGAACTGCTTAGCATATCCACCATATCCACGTTCCGACACAACTGAGTTATATTCACAACACAAGTGAATATCCTAGGGATTGGTTTGCTCTGACCGACCTTGTTTCTTTGGCGATCTTACTAAAATGTTCTAAGGTTCTGGAGACGAGGATTTGGCATGCATATGTTGATGCTAATGATTGCTGACGTATGCATAGTTGCGTTAATCATCCTATGTAACATAACATAACAGATCCGCAATCACTTAATTTTACCACTTTGAATGTAGTGAGTTGCTCTTCGTAATCTCTCAAAATTCTATCATGCCCAGCACGATAGAATAATGTTCTAATGAATGTTTTGAACCCTTTCTATATATTATGTATTTATATGAACTGTATTGTGTAGTGAATATACGAGAGAATTGTTCTCAAATAAACTAAATACCAGACAGAAGAAGATAATTTTTAGGCTGAACATTTTTAAAGAAATTCTATTTATTTTTTTTAAAAATAGAGATGCGAGCACGGAATACGTGTCACATCAATATTCTTACTATTTTCAAATTAAGCTAAACGCTTGTGCTATGAAAATAGGACTAACTTGCTGGTCTGGAGTGAGATTCGAACCCGCGATCTTTGGATCACGAGGCGAGAGTCCTAACCGCAAGACCAACAAGCCACAATATTAAATCGATTCCTATAATTTTGAGCCAAAAATAACCCCCAAGTCACGAATTACATCAAGTCTCGCCAATGGTGCACTGGTACACCTTTAAGTATATTATACTCATGCTGAATTTTTTGGGATTAATGGAATTTACGGAAGGACAATCGCGGGCGGTACTTTGCAGATTTATTGGACTGATTCACACTGCGAAATGCTGCCTCGCCTACCCGATTTTCCAGATTTGGCCCCATGCAATTTCTTTTTGTTTACAAACATGAAATAGCATGAAAATCATCTCTGAAACAGATATCTTTTAGGCGTAGTTCGACAAATCATATTTTTAGGTGAAAAATTTTTAAATATTGCTGGACTTATCGTAAAATTGCTGAAAGGAGATTATGTTAAGAAATATTTTTTTATCCTTCCTATACCCGCGTCAAACAAAATAACACATATACTCGCGCACAGTGTCTGGGATCGAAAATTCTATGGCCTGTTAGATTTATAAATTTTAAGAATAGTTTTCTTTAATTGAAAAATATTAAACAGAAGTGTCCAAAGTTATATAATCTTAACAAAGTTTGTTGAAAAGATTTAACCAGTGACTTAAAGTCTTTCAACCTTTGAATTGAAGTAACTTATTCTTATAAGGTATGAAAATTTGAACTAAAATATATATCTTCTGAAATAAAACAAAACAAAAATCTTAAAGATAATAATAAAAACAATAAATAAGTATAAACTTATTCATCGTCGATGGTCCAAGTCGAAGAAACACGCAAAATATCCCAGAAAATTATAACTAGAACGGCCGTGAAAACCTAAGAACATTCTTCACCTAAAAATATATTAAACGTTACAATATTGCTATAAATTTAAAAATTATTAATAAGGAAAAACCCAAATCATTCAACTAATCACACATATTACTTACTCAAAACTGTAACGCCTGTACTAATGTGTATCATTTACTGATACATACTATCACCCACTGAATTGAAGTTAGTGACAATTCATGCAATCAATGAGCCCAATGCGTTAGCTATTTCCGTTTTTTGAAAACAAAAAAAAAAAAAGACGCAAATATAATCTGTTGGTCAATGAGAGGGTTTATAGGAAGGTTAAAAATACATGAGTTTTTTTTCTTTACACTGGTTATTATTATACAGCCTTTGTTTTGTTCAAAAATAACTTTTCAATTTTGCTGTATGGATGCAAACGACACATGACATAAAAATTACCCGTACATGAATCTGCGAGTTTTTGCATGAATCTAAAAACTTAAAACTTTATTTTCTCAACAAATCAAGATTTTTGAATGCTAAAAGGAGAAAAATATTTTTTTTAAATGTTTAACTTCTCTAATACAGATACTCGTCGCACAGCTTTTATTTCATTCAAAAAAAACTGCTTGAAAAAGTTAAATATTGCAATATGGATGCAAACGACACTACCATAAACCTAACATGCAAAATATGAGTTTGTAATCAATACAAAATCTTCAATTAAACAAATCAAGACTTTTAACTAGGTCACATTCCCCGGTTTGCTTTTTTCTGTACAGATTTGGACAATTTTTAAACAAAAACGAAGAAGAATGGACGAAGCGAAAGCGGTGTGGACATATCGGAATCGCACTGAATGTCCCAACCGTCATTGCTTATAGAATTAATTCAATATTAATTCGGTCAACAGTGCAATTCATTTTCCAGTAGAGCGCACAATATAATTTGTGGTTCGTTTGCAGTTTTTGATTGCTCGAGTAATATTTATGCATTCGTGAAAATTAATTGAAACTTTTTCCACAGAGTTGACCATACATAGAAAAATAAATTGATACAAAATGTACATGATCGATTCAGCATAACATTTATTGTAGTTTATTTTAATACTACTTTCAAAAATGTGAATAAGCAAATGAAACAACTAGTTTGACTTTAAATTGTCATCTTATATATATATATTTATGAAACTGCCTGAAACTTTGACAACTAACTTCATGGTCTCGCATTTTCGCTACATGCTGCGCGTGCGCAACTTCTGTGTTACTTCAAAAACGAACAAATTAAATAAATAACATTACTTTTTAATATCAAATTAGTGTTTTTTAGGTACCTATGCATAAATTCTGACACTTTTTATAATATTGTAAAAATTCACTAGTAATAAATAAATGAATATATTTTTAAGACAAATTGTAGAAGTGTTTATACTTGATAAACGAGATTGGAAAATAATTTTACGTTAACAAATTATCTTTTTTAAATTTACTATACATTAATTCATTAAAGTTTTTTTTAAAACAAAATTATGCAATCGCGATAAACATCTTTACATTATTAAATTGTCTTATATTAGTCATCACTAATATTTTTCGTTTCTTCCAATAAATCATAGAGATTAAAGTAAATTTGATCTATTTTGAAAAGTTTTGTCAAAAGGAACGAACGTACACATTGGTTGCATACACATACAGTCGGAAACTTACAAAGTTTCTGTGTACTGACGTTAAACTTTCTAGCCACGTAGTATATTTACCTTATCGACTGGGGATAATTTTGGGGCATTACTGAATCCCAAATGACAGTTCTACTATACATAAAAAGTGTGGTAAAAAATTCTCAGAAAGACTATGTTCTAAGGTTAAAATTCATTTACATTGTTGAGAAATGTAGTCCGTCGAATAATCTAGTAGAAATGAAAACCGGTAACCCACGGAAATAAAAATTATGGTTTGGATCAAGTATAATCTACTTAAATATAACAATTTCGCTGTCTGTCTGTCGGTCAGTCTGTCTATTTGGCTATCTGTCCCTGTTATTTCGACCAAATTAAAAAGACCAAATTAAACGGCCGGAGACTGGGCTTGAATCCCAGACCAGCAAACCAGAAACGGCCGCTTAACGCATGTTGCTGCCGCGAGCTTGTGTGACCGGTCAAAAATACAATACATATCGAACTTAGCAAAGACGTGAACCATTTCATGTTCCACCCAGAATAATCTCCAGGGTTTAAAATAGTACCATCAACTGCCGGCAGGGGATATATAAAAAATATCTTCAAATATTTTGTTAAAGGTCGTTATTACTATTTTATGGGTGTCGATTATAAATAAGTAAATACTTTTTCTTTAGGAACCGGCATATAATATTACAGTTATTTTTGACGGGTTACAGCTAATCTAAAGTGATATAATATTAGGTCCTTACATATGAAATTGGCGTTTGCCGTACTGGCAAATTTGATCTCAAATATCTTCTCTTTGGTTAGGAATTCCAAATTTATACAGCTATTTACTCATGTATTTGTGTTTTAAAAATTATAATTCTTTTTTTTTCCTCAATTGTTTTTTTCTTTGCGTCATTCAGTTTACAAAATGAAAAACTTGAAATATCGCGTTATTTACGAGTTCGAGTTCCACCGTGGCACCAGTGCTGCAGAAACGGCTCGAAGGATTAATGATGTGTATGGCGACGGTGCCGCAAAAGAAAACACAGTGCGTTCCAACGTTTTCGTTCTGGAAATTTCGACCTGCAGAACAAGCTACCGTGGACGGCCGGAGACCCAAGTTGATAATGAAGAATTGAAGGCTATTGTGGAAGCGGATCCATCGCAAACCACATCCGAGTTAGCTGCAGGCTGCGGTGTTAGTGATAAAACTGTTTTAATCCACTTGAAGCAAATTGGTAAGGTGAAAAAGCTTGAAAGGTGGGTACCTCACGAATTGAGTGAAGCAAATCAACAAACGCGCGTTGACTGCTGCGTTGCATTACTCAACCGGCACAATAATGAAGGGATTTTAAATCGAATCATTACCTGTGATGAAAAGTGGATCCTGTACGATAATCGGAAGCGCTCATCGCAATGGCTGAACCCTGCCGAACCAGCCAAACCATGCCCCAAGCGAAAATTGACTCCAAAAAAGTTACTTGTGAGCGTTTGGTGGACTAGTGCTGGTGTCGTTCACTACAGCTTTCTTAAATCTGGCCAGACGATTACGGCAGATGTCTATTGTCAGCAACTGCAAACCATGATGGAAAAGCTAGCTGCTAAACAACCGAGGCTGGTTAATCGCTCTAGGCCACTGCTGCTTCATGATAACGCTAGACCACACACTGCACAACAGACGGCTACCAAATTAGAGGAGCTTCAATTGGAATGTCTAAGACATCCACCGTACTCTCCGGACCTTGCCCCAACAGATTACCATTTTTTTCGAAATTTGGATAACTTCTTGCAAAGGAAAAATTCAACTCCGATGGGGCAGTCCAAACCGCCTTCAAAGATTTTATTGATTCCCGTCCGAATGGTTTTTTTAGTAAAGGAATCGATGAACTATCTATGAGATGGCAAAAGTGCATAGATAGCAATGGTACATACTTTGATTAAATAAATATACTATAATAAAAAATTTTTGTTCGTCCTCCAATACTAAACGCCAATTTCATATGTAAGGACCTAATATTTCGTCTCAAGTCGGTCTATGATTCGTGTTTGCGTGTTTCGGAATTTATATTGGGGTACTTGTTGGAAAGAGGAAGGCGTTCAGAAACTGGCGAAGAAATTATGAAAAATATCATGGTAGGATTTCTGCGATGGAATGTTAATGCAGAGCTCGGAGTGTAACGATAAATTCGGGAGCAACCGAGGATTGTTGAGCGGATGGTGATGCTGGATGTGTTCAGCATTATTAGTTGTGTCCTATGGCATTACATAGGTGGTTTGATAGCTCTGTCTACTGTTTATCCTGTTTGCCATATATACATACATACATAATTCAGCAATTTTTTAAACCTTTTTTGGTTTATTGTGCTGTATTCCATTTAAAAAATTTATCACCGATGTCACATAAGGCACGCCTCATTGGAGACAGTATCACGGAGATGCAACCTGAAACCGTGCAGAGGTAATGTCAAATGCACGAATATCTAACTAAGCAATTAAAGAACGCAAGGACACGATTATTTTTATACGGGTTTCCTTTGTCTTGCAACCAACATATTTTATAAATTTATATTAACCATTTACAATTTAATATTTACATTAAAATACTTATCTTCACTCTTATCTCACGATACTCGTAAGATAAGAGTGACGGCTTAGTATCCCTGCTCTCTTGCGGAGATCAGAGAGGGGCTTATATTAAAAATACCTCAAAATGAATTATTTTCGTTCCACCCTAACGTTTGATGTAATTTAAGATGTTGAGACCACAAAAACCTTGCGTGTCCAAGAGAAATGAATATTAAATGAAGACCACGTCAACTTCAAAATGAAAGGACGTGAAGGGATACGTGCACGATGGACGTGAAACGGACCAAAATAATGATTGTGTCGTTGAAGCTTATTATTTATTATTGGAGCTTTGGTAACCTCATACAAGAATGACTATTAAAATTTATTAATTACACATCCACTATTAACGAGCATTGTAATTTTAATTATTTACGATGCAGTGATTTTTAATTATAAAATTTGTTTAAAAAAAACAACAAAAGATGAGAATCAACTGTCTTCTGTGTATATTCGTAATTTCATCCGAATTCACGGTTAAACGGCCGGAGACGGCTTGAAACCCGGGCCACTAAACCGAACCGGCCGATTAACGCATGTGGTTACGGTCGCCTCTCTCCGTAGACTGCCAAAAATATGCTATAAATACTTAAATGCTTTGGGCTTAGCAAAGACGCAAATCAATGTTCCGTCATTTTTGACGGGTTACAGCTAGTAAATTATATTTTTATAAAATATACTGAGGTATCTTAAGTAACACATTATACTTACCTTGCAAATTTTACAGATTTGAATAATTTTAAAAAAATAATTGACTAAATTTCAACCCTTAGAATATTAGCATTGAACATGTGGATACATTCTGAATGGACAAAATGTATTTGCTGCAATTGTCCACCGCTAGGGAATTTCTGGTACACTCAAAACTAATTTAATGGTTGCGGCCTTTCAAAACAGTCAAGTATCGTTAATTATTACAAATTTTGTTTAATTCAATTGTATTCTAGTAATAACAGTTTTTTATAATTAATTAATATTTAAACTTGTTACTTTATCTTTACTAAAATTAAAACTATTGGCATATCCTAAATATATTGATATCAAAATATATCGTATTTAAATTATCCATTCAATTATCGTTTTGATTTTTACACGACAATATTAAAACAAAAATATACAAGACGATATTCAAAAATGTAAACAACTTTAATCCTAAAAAAAGTGACCCAAAACGTGATTCAAATAAACTTCAACGATAAAAGATTGATGTTAGTTATTGGTGATCGCTATCCCAGTATAAAATAGATGCGTTGGACTTATTTATGTAAGCTTAAAATTCTTCTAAAGCCTAAAATGTATTCTAGTATTAACAGTTTATTATTATTAATTAATATTTAAATTTGTTACTTTATCTTTACTAAAATTAAAACTGTTGGCATATCCTAAATATATTGATATCAAAATATATCTGATTTAAGTTGTCCATTCAATTATCGTTTTGATTTGTACACGACAATATTAAAACAAAAATATACAAGACGATATTCAAAAATATAAACAACTTTAATCCTAAAAAAAGTGACCCAAAACGTGATTCAAATAAACTTCAACGATAAAAGATTGATGTTAATTATTGGTGATCGTTATCCCAGTATAAAATAGATGCGTTGGACTTATTTATGTAAGCCTAAAATTTCTATGAAAAATTTCAAGACATCTGTCAACTGTCAATATTTTTATCATTATAGAAAGAGTTTGTCAAGATTGCGTAACCTTAGAAAGTGGTTTTATGTTCTAAATTCGGATGACCTTATACGGCTTGATTTCTTAGAAGAAAGCCCATGAAGAAGAAAAAGATATTTATTACGCACATATAAATAAAATGTAATACACAAGCCTGTTTATATAACATTTAAAAATATCCTTACTAACGAAAGTCTCATAATGCAGGGAAAGAGTACCGGAAGTCGGGGCCCTGCAAGGAGGATAAGGAGACAAAGGTTTAGCCAATCTACTTGAGAGATATTCCAGGCTGCAGAAAATAAAGTTATTATAGCCAAGATGATAGCCAACATCGATAGGGTACAAAAATAGAAGAAAATGAAGAAGTCTAATGAAAATATGAATCGTACATTTATTAAAGTAAATATCTGTCGGAATAAAGTTTTGATTAATTACTTGAAGTGATTTTGATCGATCGTGGAAAACGATAAATTTCTGTTAGTTAACTAATGCATGTAAAAGTAAAAAAGGCGAGTTTAAGCCAAGTCTCATTATATATGATTCTTGCGTATAAAAGTTAGTGAAACATTTTACATAAATTTGAATTGCTGGAATAACTGCCGATACCACAGGTTAAAGTTTTTCTTATTAAGTTAAAATGTTGCCTGAGGGAAATCGATTGATTGGTGAATTTTAAAACGTAAGCTAGATTTCAAGTAAGTCAATCAAACAACCCTCTTAGAGGGATTTAAGGTACACAGGCTAGATGGATATTAATTGTGGGAAGGTGTTATGCAAATTTAACTGGACAGTATTAAAAAGAGATAATAATATAATTGAGTGATGACAAAACATAGACTCGCATTGAATTACTCCAAGACTATGGGCAGCTTTACTCGGAAAGAAATATCTAATCCAGGAATCATTGTCTATGAACATTTAATCCAGAGTTCAATCAATGGGCGCGCATTTTGATTCTCACCACAAATAAACAAAAGAAGAATATTTTGAGTTTGTTCAAATCTTTCAGAACAGTGCTGGATTTATGTCACAGAGACATTATTAATCAATTAATGTATATTATAGATATCTCACAGAGACGACTCTGTGAGATATTCGTCTCTGTGAGATATCTATAATATACACTAATTGATTAATAATGTCTCTGTGACATAAATCCAGCACTGTTCTGAAAGATTTGAACAAACTCAAAATATTCTGAATTGTAAATACTGGTAAAAAGGAATTTAACAAAAATTGGAAATAATATTTCCTGGCGTATCCTAGTGTAATGCAAGTATTCGGATGAATTTCCACACAATAAAGATATTGCTCTCATTCCGTGTAGATTTTCTCATTAGCGACATCTGTGGGGATTTAGGGGAATGAAAATGGCTTTGTACAGGCCGCATGGAAAAGGCGCTTACAACTCATATATGAAAGCTTTCCACGCAATTTGAACATATATACAACTTCCAAAAAAATGAATAAGCATGGTATATTCTATCATGGGTGGAAATGGCGAATGTTACAATTGTGTAAAGTGATCACTTAAGCCAACCATAAAAAGACAGGTCATAAGTCCTGTTACACCCAAATGACTTCTATACCTACTTTCCCATAATTAATACAGTTTCGTCTCTGTGAGATATCTATAATATACATTAATTGATTAAACAAAAGAAATGGGTACTCCGACCTTATCTTTAAATAGCTATATAGGTATTTTGGTGATTGTTACTCCAACAACTAAATATAGAAAAACGTCCAGACATCTATCAAATGTCAATATTTCTGTCATTGTGATGAAAATTTTGGCTTTCATTTAATATTTGAACTCTTTAAATGAAGCAATTAGTAGATGTGTATGAAAAAAATGACATCTATTCAGATATATGAAAGATTTTCAGTTTTGGTTGATATTTACAAATTTAAAAAATTTGATAATGTGTAGATGTTCTTACGATGAAAATGGTGAACATTGCATTGTGTAAAATGATCACTTAAGCCAGCTTTTACAAGTAGTAAGCCATGGGCCACCCTTAAAAAGACTTCCATTCGCATTTAATTAAACACCTTTTCATTTAGTTTTACGCGCATGTTAACTCTATATTGCCGTTTGGTTTAAACTATGCAATGAGGGTGTTTGTATGTGGCCCAGAATATAATAGCATAATCGAGTGTTTTATTAGCATGTTTCGTGTCGATGTCAGCCCTATATCAAGTTTGGATTGTAACGAGGGTTCAGGTCGAAGGTCTCCTACCTTGGCCAATAATGACGGATACTGGAAGACATTCAAAGAGTAATAGAGAATCACGTCAAACAATGAATAAATTAGGCAGTTTGTAATTACATGGATCAAAGCCTCCTGGCGGCAGTGAAATGGGACTACAGCCTTTACTGCGTAGAAAATTAGAAAACGGGCGATTGAAATTGAGATTTATGTTTTAAGGTCTAGCGGCCCTTAATGGTTTTGAACCCGGCTTTTCAAAATGAAATAAAAATAGTGCAAGTAATTTAAATTGGCTCTATTGGAAATTGAATTGAAATTAATTGAAATTATATTTAGTTGCTCTTAATGTTGTATTATTAAAACATTTGAAATTTTTTGAAAAAATAAGGTGACATTTGATGACTTATCTGTACTTTCAAAATACAAAAACATCTCTTAAAATAGCATTTTAATGTAATTATATCGACTAATAAGCAAAATTTATTTAATTATTTCACACTGCTCAGTAATATTCGTTGGTTTACAGTATTAAGTGATCGTTGAAAATCGCTCAAAACTTATTTTTGTGTTAGGAACCAATCGATTTCAGGTGGTCCAGCACTGGTTGCTTGACATCTCAGAAAATGTCATATTTTTTCAGTGCATTTTTATAAATTTTGATCGTATCCAGTGTAATTATGAGAGACGCAAGAGAGGTTATGATTGAAGGACTGGAGGGAGTGAGGCACAGGTCCGCACGGAACTGTGACCTCATCAAGAATGATAGGAACCTCGGAGTCTTCCGGGAGTTCGCCAGGGTGTGGGTGTCGCGCTGGGAGCTGCTTCGTGGGTAATTTCTCTCGAGACTGGGACCCGTGACGCTCGGAACTGAACTTCGCGTTTTGTGTGTTTCTGTTTTTCCTTCCCTTATAGAGAGTGTGTCATTATCCATAGTTCCTTCACTGTCCCCTTCTCACCCCATTTCTATTTGCCACTTTTTTTTGTTTTCGTTATTTTACCTTAATTTATTCATATTTTTATGAATTTCGTATGTTTCTTTTTATAGCTACTTCACTATTTTCTTTGATATCTACTCTTTTTATGTTTTCTTTTCTATATTTATGATTTATTTTGTGATTAACCTTTATATTTTTGATTTTATATTTTATTTTAATTAACTAATAGGGAGCGTTTGGTGGGAGTGGGAGAGTGAATGGAATTTTGTTGGACCTTTCCTTGCCGGATCGCCCTTTCACGACTTGGCATAGAGAGGCCTTGGAGAAAAAAAATGTAAACCTGACGACGAAAATGTATGTCAGATATGTGAGTATTCGCTCATAAAACGATCCTGGGAATGCGGAGGGTCTCCATCCACTGTATCCGGTTCAAAAATGGTGGCCTTTTTGTTTTATTCTGCACGTCGTCTTTCGCATTTTTAGGCAAGTTACTCAGCTTTGGGTTGTCCGAGGCTTTTCAAAAAAACTGAATTGTGCTTATTACATTCTGGTCTAATAATCAAAGCCTTTTCAATTTACTTTATATGTTTAGGTTCATGTCACTAATAACTATTATTTTAATCAGTTACGCTTAGTATTGTTATTTAATTATCGATATCATCAGACAAAAATCTTGAATGACGGTTTTTGTGTAACCGGTTCAAAAATTATCACTAATTCTTACACGAATTCGTAGCCCTCTATTTAATGAAAGAGCTGTATTTTTTATAAATTCTATCGGCCACCAGTCAAGAATGTATGTGTAAAAAGTTTCAATTTTGTTTTAAAACAACAAATTTTACAATAATATTTTGAATCGATGACAAAACAGTTTTCTTCTTATCTTATTTTGTAATATCCAAGACGGAAATCTTATATTGAAACGCTATGCCGTAGTTCATAGTACGATACATTAACGATCGGAAAATTAAAAGACAAGTCAGAATCCCGCGAAAGGCAACGTTTCCAATTCAGAAGTAATCCT
Source organism: Agrypnia vestita (assembly GCA_016648135.1). Taxonomy (NCBI): domain Eukaryota; kingdom Metazoa; phylum Arthropoda; class Insecta; order Trichoptera; family Phryganeidae; genus Agrypnia; species Agrypnia vestita. Next base: position 392,094 of record JADDOH010024209.1, read on the forward strand.
ATCATGACAGACGCCCTTATGCCTTGAAGGTATAATATTTAAATCGAGGATCTGACACCGTAATTACAACTTTGTTTCAAAACAAAACAAAAAGCAAATGATATGTTCGAATAGCTCTCAAAACATCCCCTTTATACTGTCCATAGATGGCTAATAGATACATAAATCTTGGTAGAGAGAATTGTCGGTTCGTATTATTCATTGCGGTGAACGGTGGACCTACTCACGGCTTCCACAATAAATCATGTTGTTGTTATGTGCTTATCATTTTTTCGTCTTTTATTAGAGAAACCATTTGACAAAGCGTCTTTCACGGTGTGGACAGTTAAAAAATTGTTTTTCATTTTTGATCGCCGAGCACACGGGCATTTTTCATTCCATCACTGAACTGAGACGGGCCGAGGCATTTTTTGTATATTACATTTAAATCGAAAAAAGCTAATATATTTTTATATTATCAGTTATATATATGTAGTAAAATTTTCTTCATTCAAATTGTATGTATTTTTTCAGTGTTTTGGGAAAATTAACGAAGCTCATTGTTTACTAAATCTATCATTATAATAATATGTATATTCTATATCTCATCGATCTTTTAATTTTGAACGCAATTATCGCTAGTAAAAGTACTGGTAGCAAGGTTAATTTACCGAAGTAACTTCTGAAATTGGATAAAGGTGAATGAAAGCAGACTGAATGTAGATGTAGTAGACTGAGGAAACGAAGTGACGGTAAGTTTAGCAAATTTTTACAATTTTTCACCACTATAAATTACATTGTTTAGATAAAAACATTAAAATTTTATAAAAATGGATGGTTTGTACTTTTAATTCATTACTAAAGTAATAATAATTTACTAAATTAATTTACTTTTAATATTTGACTAAAGTAACAAACTTTTCTGCCGAGAGTTAAATTTATTTAGTATTAGTGGATTACATAGTTTAAATTTGTGAAATAAATAGCCAGTTATACCTACAGGATGTACCAGAACTAGCGGCAGAAAATACGCCGGTCGATTCCTGCCTATGTAATGAGTCTAAAATGTTCTAGCAACCATGACCTAATATCAATAATTATGGAGATATTTATTTATGTATGTACGGGGAATTTTGATAATTAAGCATAACATAGAAATTTGTAAACCGAGACACCTTAAATGATAAGTGCCCGGGGAAAAACGAACATTAATATAGGGCTTCACCAAAAATATCTAATTACGCTAAAGGGGAAGGGGTAACTTAAAATTTTATAAATAAGTCGATTATACGTGGAATATCAACTGTTTGATAATGACCTAACAAGCCGAAACAGCTGTGATACTAAAAATAGTTAACCCGCAAAACTTAATAATAATATTTATTAAAATTAAATTTATTTTAAATTTTACTAATAATAATATTTATTAAAATTCAAATCATTTTAAATTTCATTAATAATAATTATTAAAATTTAATTAATTTTAAATTTCACTAAAAAAAGTTATGGAGATATGCAATATCAAAGTTTGCATATGTTTTAAAAAATATTTATGACTTATTTTTTCAAAAAGTTGAACTATCATTGCAGTTACTTATGTCGCTTGTGAAAAATTCAGGTCAAGTTCGCTTCAATACAAGTCAAATTAAATAATAAAAATCTTGCAAATATTTAAGTTTTTTTACAAGTCTTTTATCATTTTATTAATTAAATTTGTATTGAGTTAACTGAATTTTTCATAACCGGTAGGTCAAATGTTACAGATTTGCATCGAAAATATGTCCGGGGGAGGGGAAGGGGTTAAAGAATAGAGAAGAAATGTTATCTATGTTACCCGTCGGGTCCCAAAGCATAAGTATGCAAATTTAAATCGAATCGGACAAACGGTGTGGATTTGTACAGAAAACAGACAGAGAGACATTGACTTTTATAGGTATAGACTTTGTAAGTTAATATATGTGCCAGTGGTTCCTATCTAGCATTGCCTGGAATTCAGATTGTTCTAATTAAAATAGTGTTTTGGTGGCGCCTATTAAATTCGCCCCGTGAGGTACCCATATATGCAATAATTGATCCTGGCAGGTAGAAGTCCGAGAGGGTGGAGTGGGGTGATTATATTTACCTCAATTTTCTATAGTCCAACTGAGCTAAATTTGGTACGAATATCATACACTTAAATGCACCTATATTTTTTGTAGGGTCTTAAAATTAGAAATGGGTCAGTCAAAAGGAGATGGATTATCTCTAATTTATTCTTTAGAAAATAAAATAAAACTGTAATAATGTCACGTGGCAATTATTGATTTATTCATTAATGATTTATTATTATTAAATGAAAAAAGTAACTTAACAGAAGTTACCTATACTAAACGCTTGTCTTTAAATTATACTATTTCGCAATACATCAAGTTCAATTCTCGCACGTAGTATTTATCGCATTTATTTATTTCGCAGCTTAAATAAGTAGATACTCGTCCATTTATTTCGGTGGCACCGCTTTTTCGCGACTGGGTACCCCAGCCTTAGCCATGCGTACTTCGTACTGATTGAACTATCAAAACAATAATCTCGCGCCGCGGCGTAGCCCCAGTATTTATACGCAAATGCTTTTTATCGAACTCAAGAGAATATTATTTCCCTTTCTAGTGTTTAGGAGAAGATTCCCATCGCTTCTAGGTTATTCCAGGCGTTTCTCGAATATTATAGATAACTCTAAATTGCTATAGGCCGTTCTAGATCCTTCGATAGTAAAGCGACATATTACAAGGGATTCGGAGAGTGTGATTCCCTCTGCTTTTCATTTCGTTAAATATATTTTAAGTGTATATTTTAAATGTTTCAAATTAATTACTTGCTCGAGAAGATGAATTTTCACCGATGTTATAGCAACGATATAATGTAAACAGACGAGGCAATTATTAAATATTAATTTTACATTGTACAGGAACATAATAAACCGTATACATAAACAAGCAGCCGTGTAACAGGTATAATCAGACCATTACTTTAACAATACTAACGAGAATTTAAAATACAACATGAAAGTGCAAGAAATCCAACACCTCCAAATCTTTTTTGCTATTTTGAATAACTCTCCACGGAATCGATGGGGTTCGCAACCTGTCACGCTATAATATCATTAGAGGTTGTAAAATGAGTTTTTAAGTGATGTGCTGATTATCCTTTATTGGAAAGAGAGTGTGAAATAAAAATGTTGCCTGTACTACATAACCTTAGTTGGATCTTGGACTAATGAAGAACATTTTTTTAATCTTTTTCTAAATTTTTATTTTATTTATTTATTTCTTAATCACATGTAGTATACAATTTGAGTTGTAGGTACTATGCACGCCTCACTAGAAGAATCGGTGTTGAAACATAGTTTACCAAATGGTTGTACAATTAGATATTAATTCACATGTGTCTAGTTTCAAGTTGTTTCTTCTTAGTGTTGTTAGTTATATATACGAAATAAAAAACATGAAAACGTATATGAAAAAAAATATTGAACAAATACAGTAATTTATTATACTTTTTTGTAGTAACTATTTGTAGTTTGGACAAAAAAGAAAAAAGGCACAAATGAAGACATACAAAACTCAGTAATTATTAGTCATTAATTTGTTTGAGTGAGAGCATCAATTTTATCTTACCTTTTTAAATTTATTATCGAATTGAATTCAAGATTGATTTGAGAATTCAAAGGGGTTATTGGATGTTAATTGAACAAAATGTTATAAAAACAAACAAATACATAAGCTAATTACATGGAGCCTTTTAATTAAAAATCGGTACATGTGAGAATAGGTAAGATGTAGAATAGGATTTTCAGAATAAATAATTAAAGTACTGTGAATAAATACAGTTAAATCAATTTCAGAGGTGCCGGAGGGAGGAGGGAAGGTAATCATGGGATTACTAATTTAAAATGTTAAGAGATATATCGTCGCTGTATACATAATTAATCCCATGTGACGTTTTAGTACATTCTGAGATAAACGAATAAAACTGTTTTAAAAAATAATCGCAAAGACTAGATTTTATAAAAAACATTTTAAATAATTACTAGACAGACTTTCCAGATGAAGAGCAATGATTTTTTTAGTATATCTCATCTCATCTCAGAATGTACTAAACGGCACATAGGATTTATTATATATATATACAGCGACGATATGGTGTATATGGTAATATTTTTTTGATTGCATTGATTGTGGTGTTAAAAAAATTAAGATTATTGGAGTTCAAGGAGACTCCGTAGAAAAATGTGTTGTATTGCAGTTTCAGTATTAGTATGATTTCGGTTTTGGTTAATACAGACGGCACTCGAATGGATAACCATTTGAGTAGGTCGGGGCAGTCTATTGTTGAATTGGCTATTTTATGTAGAAAAATAGTGTCGCCTGTGTTTTTTCTATCTAATGTAAAAAAATTAAAGGCTGCAATACTAATTAACAGGGGCGCACCATGGAAAATCAAGGTCTGTTTCGGATCAAAAGTCAATAACTCTTTTATTTCTAAATGTGTATTCAAAAATTTTGCACAAATATAAAATCATCTAGGTATATAGCTTAAAATGGATATAATTTTATTCAAAATATTTTTTTATTTACATACAATTTAGTATATTAAAAATAATCACGACAAATTTTAAAATTGCTTTAAAATTTATTTATAAAAATGGCAATTTCACTTATAACGTTTTCTAAAACTAATTATAATATTCTTGGGAAAAATGTGACATTTTTGCCAATAACTTCAGAATTAGCAAATATTTTCAGATAATTTTTATAAATGTTTCTTATGAATATCTGGACTATAAATAAATATTAAAAGTAAAGCTTGGGATGACGTGGGTAACTGCAAATGTCTCGATGAACTAAAAAAACTTTTTCCTGATTTTACTGTCTAGTCATTTAAACGTAAATTTTAACATAAAATCAAAAACATTTTAGTTGTTCTAAAATTTTTAAAGCTTTTCAGAAATGTATAATACTTTATATCTTTTCCTACAAAGTTTAACAAGAAATTAACTTTAAAAGTGATTTAGTGAACAAACTGGACATGGATATCTAAGTGGGTGAGCACTTGACATTTCATGTTATTCTGTATTTTTTTTAATGATTATGAATTAATTAGGTATATTATATAATATTATAATTAGTTTTAGAACACGATATAAGTAAAATTGTCATTTTTATAAATAAAATTTAAAAATTTTTAACGTTTTAAATTATATGTAAATAAAAAAAATGTAATCAAATTATATTTATTTTAAGCTATATAGACTATTTTATATGTGTGCAAAATTTTATGCGTATACCTTAAGAAATGAAAGAGTTATTTACTTTGATCCGAAACAGACTACAATTTTCCATAGTGGGGTGTGCAGCGAGAACAAAAAGCATGCCTTTTTCATATGCATATATTTTGAAAAGAAACCAAAATAAGACATATATCTCGTAATATTCCTATCACAATAATTTACATATTATTAAGATTTTAATATTTCGTAATATTCTGCCAGATAAATATTTAATTTCTTTTTTTTTTAATATATATATTTAGATAAATTCCATGCATCTTGTTCTCACTGCACGCCCCTGCTTACTAAAGATTTAAGCTTTATATTACGGTCGTTCGATATATTTTGGTATTGAAAGTGACTGTTTTCAAATCTATGTACAGGCCAACTCTAATATATATGGCCATCAAATTTGGATCCTGATGGAGAGAGTGAGATCAAAGGTCCGGGCTGCCGAGACGAGTTTTCTAAGGTCGGTAGCGGGAGTCACACTGATGGACAGAGTGAGAAGTACCGACATAAGGCACACACTCGGCATGGAGCCCCTACTCCTGCTCATAGAAAAATCACAACTGAGGTGGCTTGGACATGTGCTCAGAATGTCAGAGGAACGATTACCAAGAAGAATCCTCTTGGCAACCCCGGAGGGAAGATGGCCGGTGGGTCGACCCAGATTAAGCTGGGAGAGACAACAAAAAAATGTATTTGAAAACAGAATGGGTCTGGACTGGTTGACTCGAGCAGAAGCAACGCAAGACTGGGGATCATGGAAGCACCTTGTTGAGTCGATGGGCCCCCGACCCTACTAGGACAAGGGGAAGAAGATGACGATGATGAAACAAAATAAATATTTTATATAAACTTTATGGATGTGTCTAGAGATTCTCGATACTTTGTTGTAATATGTCTCCAGAGAAATGTCAAGAATCGTGTCTCTACTCATCCATAATATGGTTATTTAAAAAACCTTTTTCATTCAATACCTGAATCTGCAATACAAGTTTGGTTTCGATAGCGAAGTAAGTTTAAATGGAATTTAAGGAATCGATTCTGTATTTTTTTCTTGATTGTAACGATATTATTGCAGCATCTTGACTTACAATTGAATTGATTAAACATGCGATAAATGTAGTCTCTTCATATTTACCTTGAAATCCAAAAAATGTCAAAAAACCTTGGTGACTCAGTAAACCTTGTGAATACAGAAAATTCTGTCTTAAGATGCAATCTGGAATATATTATTCTGTTGGATTTTGTGTGAGAAAAGATATATAGTAGGTATGTCACAGGACGTGATCAAGGGATATAACGTACCTATTCTTCTGGTCACTTATCTTAAAAGATGTATTATTGAATTTTGACACTGAATGGCGGTTTTTCACCAGACGAAAGGATTCTATTCTATTGTGAAGCGCACAATAGTTCTGGTATCACTTTTGTGATGTATTTAGGTGTCATCAGTAGATTGATATTTTTCTATTATGATTTATTTTGGTATAAGAATTATTTAAATAAATAAAATAATAAAAAAAAGAACACATGGCTTTCCTTAATCATCATCATCATCATCGTAAGCCGTTTTTTTTCCACTTTTGGACATAACTTTTCCCCCACTTTTCTTGTCCATTTTTATTCTCTACAACGTCTTAATTATATATAACCATTTTATATGAGTATTTGAAAATGGAATAACTACTGTTCATTTACATAGGATAATATGCGCCAGGCATGCTCAATCAGTATATTGAAGCACGATTTGAACATTTATATTGAAAAAAGTTAAATTATGCCTTGTTCGCCAGAATATATATATATATATTTTTAATGGTTCACATACAATGAAAAATATATAACATGATATAGGTAATACAATTATAATATAATAAGTTTAAATGCTTTTCATTATTTAAATGTGAACACAGCAAACATAGAGATAAAAGTAAAGGCTAAAACGTATACAAGAAAGAACAGAAAAAAGTTTTTTTTTTTTATGGAGTGAATTTGAACAGAGTGAGATTAAATTATAAAGATTGAAGAAACTAAACAGCTAATTCGCAAGTTTGGTAATAGTTCTCTTATATTCGTGGAAAGTGTCAAGAAATATATATTCAGGTTTAAAATATTATCACATTTTAAACTTGAATAATACAGAAAAAACTGCGTTAGGATTATGACAAAAATATTTGGATTCGGTTTATTTCATAAAAATTCCATGAGTCCCCTGGGGTGGAGAGAGTGGTAAAGAAACAGAACCGCCACAAAATTGTTGAAAATGGAGGCCAAATATCACCGACGGGCTGTTAAATCTATTAGAAATACATTTATGTCAATTAAAAAGTGGGGTTTTGTTTGTATAGTTTTCATGATTGAATATAAAATTTTAAGTAATCTGAGATTACTGATCGTGATTATTGAAATCCGCGAATTCAGATTGTAATCAGATATGTAGTATGTAGCGGGTATCTTAGTTGTTTATGGAAGTTGATTATATACTAAAATTAAAATATGACTAGTTGGATATTTGTTGGCTTTAATTATCTATATAAGGTTGAATTTACTGTGGCATTTGAATTTATTTAAGGTAAAATAAGTTTTACGACAAAATCACCCGTCTCTGTGCATCAGTCAACGTTTGCCGCAAAACGGCCCCTGTGAATTTTATAATAAATTATATGTAGCTGAATTTTATATATTATATTTTATTTATAATTTTATACAGAATAAATTGATTAATTATTTTTTATATATAACACATAAATGTGTCGTATAAACAAAAAAAATATTACTACGTACTCTAGTCAAAATGTAGAAGTCCCATAACCAGCGGCGACATCTATATATAGTTTTATGGGAAGGCAAATTTCCCTCCCAAAAAAATAAAAAAATAAAAAAATAAAAATAAACATATGTGGCTATAGCGTAGTCCGTAAGCGAGGTATGTAAATACCATATACAAAACTTTCCCACTTTGATGGATGTGGTGGTCGATATGGGTGGAATTCGTGAACGTTACATTTTGTTAAGTGATCACTTAAGCCAGGAGATGTCAGTCCGAAAGCCATGTAGGCGTCCAAACTTCAAAACCTACCTTTCCATATCAAACAGTCTTTTAAAAGATCTATAATATATCTTTATTGAATTTTATAACTATGCTGAACATCAAAAATGATTGGGAGCATAAAACAAGCAAATTATTTAACGGATCAAAGGACAGGATTTCGCGCCGAGTTTCGTCTAACTATTTTAAATTAATGACAGTCGCTACACAGTTGTAGATATAGCCGCAGTACTTTGATGTTTTCGATTGTACTGTGATTTACAAAGCAATAAAAACCGCAAAACGAAATTGTATCTTTTTGTAAAGGGTATTTTCGCGAGGCTCAAGCGCCTCCGCCCCCGCATTCCGCAATGGACGAAACCAATATAATTAAATTTAATTTCGATGCACATATTTTTTATTATTATTGCCACAAAAAAGCTCGCTTGTCCAGAGCGGGGAATGTGGGTCAGGCGGCCACAAAGGGGTTTCCAACAATTTGGCGTTTAACAAGCAGGAACGTAGAATGTAATTTCCAACGATTCAGTTCACTAAATGCATTATTTCAATGGAGGACCGGAGCGTTATGTAGTGCTCTCTGCGAAATATATTGAAAACAGGAATCCTCGTAGCGAGGCAGCGTCATTGACGTTCCATTCAAATACGTATTACATCAATCAGTCTTTTCACAATAAAACCGCATTATATTTTATGACGTTAAATTCGCTCGTTCGACTGGTCATGTATGCAAAATCATAAATGTTTTATTAAATATTCATAATAAATTAATGAAATTATTAAACAAACTAACCTTCTCATTGTAACATGATTCTAGATTCACATGTCTTTAGCAATTTAACCAGTGAAAAAAGAGAAATTGTAAAACCCAGCCATTTTAAATACCTACTTTATAACTATTGATTAGAATCATTAGGTAAAAGGTAAGCTGAAGAAGCGATCCACAAGCTGATGTCATTCTGTTTTCAAAATTGTTATCAAATTAAATTGAAAACACTGATTATAATATGCTTTTTTAATAAAATACTCTGAATTAGATTTTTTTTTAATATTTAGTTTTCTTTGATATTTCAGTTTGATAAAAATTAAAACGACAATAACTTGAACCGCTGCGTTTCATAATATTAATAATTTTTCACATGTTCGGACAAAATAGCACATTTAATGAAGCATTTAATATACGCATGTAGCCAGAGCAGGTCAATGACATTAGTAATTGGGATAAACAAATTCTTTCGATGTATTTCACACCCAGTGTTATTTATTTGTCTCAATAAAAATGAAACAAGAATATTATTTTAAAAAATTGTGTACGCAGGTTCGGGTATTTGTCTCTGCCAATCTCAAGCTAATCTCTGAATTGATCTAATGATTAAAATTTCACTAAATGTATATACATACGTTTATCTCAATATTGTGAGTAGTATCTGTCAATATTAAGGTACTTGAGAGTATCACAAAAAAAACATGAAAAATTTATTGTATTACACTAATTTTGACGGTATTCAGAGTTCACTAACTACAAACGTGGGACATAATGAACTTGTGTAATCCAATTATTATTTCACGTTAGTTGGCTTTGCAAATTATATCTCCTCTTAAAAACTAACGAGCAATTTGTTTTGTCACGTAGTTACAATTAATGATTACATCAATTCTGTTACAAAATTCGACTTCCGCAGCTAATAGAATATTTCTGCAGGATTCAACCCACAAAGTTATGTAGAAAAGTGAGAAAGTGATCAACTGTATTCCGCCAAAAATATCAATGCTGTACGGTGTTTCGTAAGTTAAATATGAATGTTCTTATTATTATTACTACCTATCTATTATTATTACCTATATACATATATTTATTTATGTTTTTTACCTATATACAAACATATACCTATATACATATATATATATTTAAGTATTAATTACTCGGAAGGATCATTCGTCAACAAGCATCTTCAAGGTGCCTTGTTAATAAATTTCCGTCACGAGGGACAGTGCAAGCACGTCCGTTCGTATCGGAAGCTTACTACCAAGTGAGGTCTGGCAAGTCAAAATCTAAATTTGGGTACTTCGGTCATTATTAACCTTAATGGTTTTTGGGAATTTGGTGTTGAATATTGGGTATTCCCGGCCGTTGTTTGGCCCCTTGTGATGCGCTTTGTGCTCGATGTAGCGTCTTTTGTGTCGATGTTTACCTGTTTGGTGGTTGTATTTTATTGGTTTTTGCGCGTTAATATATTATTTTTACTATTAAATCTACTGTTGAATAAAATGTTTTTCCTTGCGATAGGAGACGTATACCATCATCTCTATTGTTGTTATTTATTCTTGAATATCATAATGACCTGTATGATCCCGCTTAATTGATCACTCTACAGAATGCACCGTTCACTTAAAATAGATGTATCATTACTAGCTGCGAAATCTATGTATATCAGCTAGATATCGCTAATACAGTCCCTTCAAATATATGAAAAGTTTTCAGATTTGGACAAAGGTAGGTATATACAACTTTCAAAAAATTTGCTGTGCAAAAAATCCAAAAGCAAAATCTTTCAGGCCTATTCAATAAATTATATTTATGAGTTTAGGAGCGGTGAACTGACCGTGAAAATCCATCAGATTGTTATCAAATCTGTAGTAAGTAGGTAATATAGCGGGAATCTTAGTTGGTTATGGAAGTTTGGTTAAATACTAAAATGAAAATAAAGCTGTTGGATATTTGTTTGCTTTAATTAGCTAAGTTTGAATTTACCGTAGCATTTGACTTTTTTGAACATAAAATAAATTTTACGCAAAACCGGCCGCGGTCCCAAAATGCAGACCAGTTCAACTTTTAAATGTACTGAGTGATCATACAGAAGATGGCTTCTATATGGTATCTCATAAATTTGCGCGATAAATGGAGCAATCTATAAATATTACAGACCTAATGACCAATCTAAGCTACTTCTCTCCTCTACCTAGAATGATCACCCAATTTAAGGAGATACCGTCCAGAGATGGCAAACTTGATATATTCTTTATGACACAGGCTCGGTTCAAAATCGAAATGTTGATAAACTTGGTTGACGGTCCCTCAAGCGTGTAATACATGCTCATCATAGACACACGATGTTGACCTTGGAACCCGTGCACTCGAGGCAAGCCTGTTAATCTACAAATCATTCCTTTAATTTATTCGATTTGAGATACATAGACTTAATATTATACTTAATACTATTTACAATTTATTTATCTTTAATACACTTTTTAGTATTAATTTATTTATTTTTATCATCAATTGTGTACTATGTAAAAACTTACCTACATTTATTGATTTGCGATATATATTTATGTAAAACAATTGTATGTAAAAAAAAATGTTGAGCTACTTATTTATCTGCGATATTTTCATAGTTATTTATTTTATCTTTTTTTTTCATCATTAATTATTAATTAACCTTAAAAAGTTAATTATATTCAAATATTCACAAAATACTCAAATTTGTACTTAATGTCACTATAGGACCATCTATTAGGGTAATTAATGACCTGTTAATATGTTTAAAAAAATGTATGTTAAAAAAAAATCTGTCGATTTTTGAAAAAAGGAGTATATATTAAATGCACAGGTTAGGGCAATTTTGATTGTATTTTTTATAAATAAAAATATATATTCTTTTGACTATTGAAGTAAAAATTTTTATAGTCGACCAAATAAAAAGAGTTGATAAAACCATTAAAAAAATTAAAAAAACAGTGTCTTTGAAAATATAAATGTAAGTAGACAACGGCAGATTTCGCAATAATTTTAATTAATTTAGAACAATCGTTTACTTTGAAATTTTATTAAAAAAAAATACATCTCAGGTCGTTCAGTCATAAAAAGTCTATAACGTGGAGAAATTTTCTTCATTTTTAAAACATCGTAGGTTTGGTAATTTATTAATTGATTATATAATTAAATTTGTATCATTCAAGATATCTGTTTTAAAAGTATATGGAGCCTGATGAATAAATTTTAAAATTATATTTTTTCATACAAAAATGTGATAAAAAACGCACGAGAAGACATGAGAAATTATTGTGAAATTTGCTTACTTTGCCCGGTGATCGTCTGAAGTACTTTCGGGTGATGAACCAACCACACATTTTTTAATAGTAAAACTTAAAAAATAAAACATAAAAACTTAATTACCTCAAAATAATGGTAGTGTCACTTGGATCTTACTTGCAGAAATTGAACAGAAAGTGTCACAAAGAACTATATACGTAAAACCTATAAAGACCAAATAGAAGACATTCTATAGGATGGCAACGTCGTGAGCTGACAAGATGTATAGAAATGGAAGGAACTAAAGATATATGTCGGTAGGCTTTCAATAAATTCAGTCTCAAATTGACCATTAATTCACCACAGAATGAATACTTTATTTTTAAAGCGCTGTCCAAAATGGAGAACCTTTTTTACACATGAGTCAAAGTATGTCCCCAATTCATAAAAAAACCCTCGCGTCCAATCAATAAAATGAAACTTTTCACTTCAATAAATTTGTTAATTGTCTCTTATATTCCGTACAGTGAAACTTGTAACATTTCGTTTACTACTCGTTTATCCAGGCTGGACTAACGGTTCACAATGCACAGCATCCCGAAGTTGGCTGAGCGCACCAATACGTGGACCGGGGTGCGCGATGGTGATGCAATTAATAATATTACACCTGCCTTAAGTGGTTACACCATCCCGAAAGATTAAATTTTAGGTATAAATTAGTTAATTTTTTACAAAGAGTTAATTAATTATTTTCTTTTTAATTTATCGGAACTTTATTAGGTATATAATTAACCATTATTTTTTTGTAAAATTTAAAAAAAAAAAAATGACCACGTGACGGTTTTCCTTGGAGTTAAGTACTTGTAAAGAAATAAAATATCTACAGTTAAGCGCACCCGATTTGGAAAAAACCGTTAAAATTGGGTGCAATTTGAAAAAAAATCCCCAAAAAAGTTTTTATACTGTTTAATAACAAATGGTTAATCGGATTATAAAATCCATGATTGTTTATATTTCATTTCTAAAAAAGTACATGGTCTTCTCTCCAAACATGCAACGGGGAAGTTACAAGTTAGTCAGGAGAAACTCCATGAGAAAAGACATCAAGGGATAATTTTGTTTTATAAATAAAATAATACTTTAATGTGTACTTTAATGAATGCCAAAAAATATTCACCTATTTGTAAAAATTCACCCTATTTCTACATAAATTTTACTTTCCCAGGCTGATACAATCTCTTAATAAATTGAAACCATTAAACTGCGTCTTATACTATCTGAGATATAAGGGTTTAGAGTGACGGTTAAAGTTTCGAATGAACGTCAAAAAACTAAGTATTTTTCGTTTAAAGCTAAGATTTTTTTTATCCCAATTAAAATAATTTAATTAATTAAAATAAATAGGAGAGCCACACCCCATTGGATTGGAGGAGAGCAGTTATCATGCCTCTCTACAAAAGTAAAGGTTCGAGAATCAATCAGCCTTTTAAGATTGGTTGACAAACTTTATGGAAGAATTTTGATAGAAAGAGTAAGGTCGATGACGAAAGAAATGGTGTGGGACATGCAAGGGGCCTTTGTGGGTGGAAGAGGATGCATGGATCAGATATTCTCTCTACGAGTGTTGACGGAAAAGGTTTTAGCGAAAAATTAAAAACTTTTCTGTGCATTTGTAGATCTGCAAAAGGCTTGTGATAGAGTTATAAGAGGAAGGTTATGGAAGGTACTCTCTGGTTACAAGGTGAACAGTAAACTTATATACGTAGTTGCATCCCTTTACGAGGGGAGTACTGCGTGTGTAAGAATCAATGGATCATTCACACCATGGTTTGATATAACAAAAGGTGTCAAACAGGGTTGCGTAATGTCTCCATGGCTGTTCAACTTGTGTATGGATAATTGTGTGAAAGAACTGGAATGTATGAATGTAGGAGCGAAAATTAGTAATTTGATTGTATGCTGTTTACTGTACGCGGATGATGCAGTATTAATGGCAAATAGCGAAAGTAACCTTATTATGAATGTAAACAAGTCAAAAGTGATGGTATTCGAGAAGGAGGAAAGTAAGACAACGTGTGAAATACTAGTAGGCAATGAACGTTTGGAACAAGTAGATGAGTTTGTGTACTTGGGAAGTATGTTCGATAGAAGAGGGAATGTTGAGAAAGATACAGAGAGGAGAAAGACTGCCGGGAATAGGGTGAACGGTGCTTTGAATGCAGTAATTTCTAATAGAAATATGTCTACCGAGGCATAACTAGCGGTACATTATGGAGTTCTGGTATCGACACTAATGTATGGAAGTGAAGCCTAGAGCTAGCAGAAGAGGAACGAAAGTAGTTTGAATGAAGTGGAGATGAGATCCTTTAGACATATGTGTGACAAATCCATGTATGATAGAGTAAAGAATGAAGATATTAGGATTGAATGTAAAGCTGATCGTAGCACAATACATAGAATAAAAATAGGGTTGCTCAGGTGGTTTAAATGAGGAAAGAATGGTAGGAAAGATAAAAAATGCAAGTGCTGATGGCGGCGGCGCCAGAAAGAGAGGGCGACCACGGAAGACGTGACATGACCAGATTAACCAGATACTGAAAGATGGTCCTATTAGAAGCCTCAATAACCGTCGAGCTTGCATGCGAAGATGGATGAATGTAGATGAAGCGAAAGTTGTATGTCAGGACAGAAGAGTATGGCGCTCTATCCTCTCTGCCTACCCCCTTGGGGAAACGGCGTGATGGTAAGTTAGTTAGTTAGTAAAATAATTTTGTTGTCTCTCCATCTTTCTGTTTGTCTCTTTATCCCCGTAACTTCATGTATCGTTTGTAATTTCATTCGAATTCACGACTGTAAAAACGAAATTAAACGGCCGGAGACGGGGCTTGAACCCCGGGCCAGCAAACCCGAAGGCGGCAATGATAGTGATGTTGCCACCACTGCATCTTCGTCAAAAATACAATACATATAAAATTTAGCAAAGGCTCGAACCATTTGTACATACGAAATAGTACCATTAATTTCCGGCAGGAAAAATATAAATACTTGCCAATAATAATAATTTCGTAGTCTGCCTGTCAGTAATAACTTCCTATAACGTCCGTAACTTTTATAATTATTAAAAAATTTTCTTCTATTTCTTTTCTTTTCTGTCTTTTCTTTCTTCAGCAATCGACATGTATAAGTACCGTAATTTTTGACGGATTACAGCTAGTATTACATAAATTATTAAAATATCGAACCTCAAAGGTATTACTTCGAATATAAACAATGTGTATCTATTGTGAAATCAAAACCGACGTCAAAAAGAGGTCCAAAACACCATGTAAAATATTATAATAAAGTTTTAATTTTGATTTCCGTCGAATAATTAATCACGGCCGCCCACAGTAGGTGTGAATTAAATTTTTATTCCTGAAATTCATTTATATTAAAAAAAAATATGTAAGCCGTTACTAAGCCGGTATATATAAATGTTAACAAATTCGTATAAATAATTTTGTCGCTCTTATGGAGAATTGCCTTTAGACTTACTTTATACGGTTACTTTATATGTCTTTCATTTAGGATTTGCCCAGGGCGAACAAATTAAAACTTGCTTCACTTTAATATTAGATTTTAAACCTGATGTGATTGCTTCGCGTTGGGAATACATTCGAGCTTTTACTTTTTTACGTGTATTACTCGAGGGTATACCAAAAAGTAAAGAGCGGCTTAAAAAAATTGAAAATATTTTATAATTCAATTGAACATACATTTTCTAATCTCTTTACCCAAGTAAACGTGATTATTATCATTATAATTTTTTTATATTTTATTGAACATACATTTTCTAATCTCTTTCCCAAGTAAACGTGATTATTATAATTATATATTTTGTATATTTCATGCCTCCTCTACTAGGTAAACACTTGCCTCAGGATATATGTTGTGTATTTTTAAAAATATATGTCAGGAAGTTATTTTATAAAAGATGTTTAGATGTATAACTTATGTATTTACAGAATGACGTAAGTGAACTTGATGTGCAACAAACGATTTGGCGAAAAAAACTAATAAATACACACTATTACAAGATCCTCAAAGAGACGTAACCACGTGAAGATGACGATTAAGTTTTATGTTTTAAAATAAAAAAATAATTTTTAATATTATTGATTGAAATGACGGTTGTGGTGGTGCAACATTTTAATTAAGACTAATTTTAACAATGCACACACGTTGAGTTATATTAATCACTACTATAGTTTCGAGAGGAGCAGTCCGTCTCATCATCAGTTATTAATTATACCAGATGATGAGAAGGACAGCTCTTCTCGAACTGCAGTAATGTATAATAAAGTTTAACTATATATATATATGTACCTAGCATGTTCTGATAGAGATGTTTGTGGTTTTTGGAAAACATATCGTATCAAGGCTAGCCGCCCTACACCTTGAAAAGCAAACTCTCCAAATTGAAGGTAAGTCACCTCATTTATCCTGTTTCCATTGTTGTAATCATCTACCTTCAGTCCATTTAACCAATTGAATACTAGAAATTAATAAAGAACTAAGTGCATAAAATAAAAATACTCAGATAAGTATACACATAAGTTCTATTTGCCTTCACCAATACATGAAATACTGCACTGAAGTCCTATTTGTGTTAATTTCCTTGTTATATGGAAACACATTTCGTACATGTATTAACTGTCGCGTCATTTTTTAATAAATAAGGCACTAAACGGCATAAGTATTTTATAGTATTTAGTATTAAAATGGCGAAGTCACGTGAAATAGCGGCGTGTAGTTATATTGAAAATATTGATTAATAAGAATTTAAAATAGCACATAAAAAAAAGGAAAAGACTATATTCACTTTTCACCTTGTATCTTAATAAACCTTCTGGCACTTAGTGCTTTATTAATTTCCAGTTTTTATTAGACTAAATTTTTATTAAATTTTCCACTTATTTATTATAAAAATAATTAAAATCACTTGGAGCAAGGTCCGGACTAGCAGCATTCGAAGGTGGATGATCGCACGACTCGCACCCAAAACTGAATAACAATTATTGATTTGACTCGGCAGCATGTGATTTTTCAGCATTTTAATCCATTTTTAAAATTCTCACAACACGTGTGCACTTTCCGATCATTCAAAATGTTTAGCTTATCACCTACCCTAATCGATGATAAGTATCCTCAAGTCTCACATTTGAACATTGAAAAATCACACTCGAATACAAAGAACATTTTGAACATTACAATCTGTGGGATTTTGTAGAGTAGAATTAATTTTAACGTTCACAAGAAAAAAATATTAAAGTGCGTGACTCTTGGAACACTAAGACGACAGGTTAGGAAGGTGAACGAACATCAAATTGAGAAGAGAGAAAATCCTGCGCGGCAACGATACGCTAACGTACCTACTTTACTTACTGTACTAACTTCGTAGTACATACTTTGAGATTGATCTTTCCGCAAGTAATTTATTTTTCTTAAATAACTTTAGTATTACACACATAACAGCAATCTTTAAAATTATTATTTTTTAAATTAAATAAGTTAAGGAAAGTTAAAAAGAAATAAAATGACGAAGTAGGTATATAAAATAAATAATTAATACCCAGGTGAGTAAAATTTACTAAAAATTGCCAACCGATATTGAATGCTTTTCAGATGAATTAAGATAAATATTATAGAATTATCGGTGACCCTTTGTAGGGTGACCCAGAGCTTATGAACTGTGTGAGCTGGCATAAGTGATCGCTTGACATAATGCTACATTCACCAATTCCACCGTAAGAACATCCACACATTATCAAATTTTTGAAAGTTGTTTTGAAAATCTATATAAATATGTTCAAAACCACATTCTTTTATATATTCAAACGAACTAGGGATATTTATAGTCCTTCCCATGACAAAGACGACATAGATTACGTAGCTAAGCAATATTCTTTTTAATGTATGTATGATATTCATCCGAATTATTTAACATATATATTACAATACGTCTGAAAATTAATGCATATAAAAATACTTTTCAGATTGTTTGCAATTATGTGCATCGTCTTTCTGCTCTCTCTTCATGCAGGTGGAGAGATAAATTTGTTTTTAATTTGTGTAATAATTGATGCCGAGAAAGTGAGGACTTAAAAATCAGCGCCAAAGAGTATATTTTAAAATTATAATTTAATATCATACTGCTTAAATTGAGATTCGTGTTTTTTTTCTGGGCGTGTTTGTCTTCATAATACACTTTTTTATGTTTGACACAATTCTGGCGTTAAAATAAAATAAGATCTTTTAAAAGTTTCCTGAAGCACGATTATAATTAATTTTGTTTGGCAAGATCAAACATTGTTAATTAATAATGTGCTATTTTTTTCAATTTTATATACGCCTGAAAATACAATTATTAATTGGATAACGCGAGGCCCAAGGAAGGAGACAACAAAGGGAAAAATTGTATGAAACATGATTTCCATTTTCTATGTAATGTGTCACATTATGGATCTAAGCTAAATAAAGTGTTTTTCTTTTACTTCACACGTTAAACCTTGTTGTGATGTAATTAACGTAAATTCTTTGTCCACAATTTAGAACCACCTCTGGTAAAAATACAATTAATACAGACTCATTAATTTTTTAACAATTATGAACAGGTTAAACTAAATATTATTAAAAATATAGTATCGTAGTAAATATATCGTGATTTATTAGAGGTATATCTAGCATTTTATCAATGTAGTTGTAAGCTCTTACCCCGACCGTTCGGGGTAAGAGCCAGAATAAAAGCTATTATACAAATAAATAAATCAATAATTTTTAACACCTATTAAGATTTTTAGCTCTTGCCCCGAACAGTTGGGTTTACTCGTCCGGTTTTGGGCAGGATTCAAGATAGAAAGCCCTTAAGAATAAATAGTGCTATAATTCGAAACGTCGGGAGTGTAAAAGTCTTTTTCAGGACTATTTGACGCGGGTTCCCACAGAAAATAATAAATATAACATACATAGGTATATATATATATATATATATAATATATATATATATATACTATATATATATTGTATATATATGATTTAGAATGTTGCAACCACTTGTCACGTTTTTTTTTAATTTTCTTAGGTGTTCTAAGTGATCCTTAACTTTTATGTACGCTCTTGAATTGCTATGTATGGTTCAAATCAAACTTACACTTTCAGATAGTCGTAAATGATTGTGGAAGGACGCCTACCGCCTTCATCTTCAAGGCTTTAAAATTATTTGGAACTACCGTAGACCGTAAACTTCTTACAGTACCCATACTCAAAACATCATTTAGTTTACGAGTAAATTTCTGCTGCGTTATCACCCGTCATGGACTCATGAAAAATGCTCTCATTTGCTTATTTTCAATTTGAAGCACGTTACCGAAATACAACAAAGAATTGGACTAAAATATGACTTATAATATATTGACACTTTGTACACAAAAAAAATTTAAAGAATTCAGCAAACATTCACCACAATTATTTTATTGCCAATCTTACGTAATTAATTGACAGAAGCGTGCAGTGAGAACAAGAAGCATGACTTTTTTTAGACATATTTTTGAAAAAAAAAAAGAAATAATAGGTATATCTCGTAATATTCCATTCCCAATAATTAACAAATTATTTAGATTTTAAAATTCATTTAAATTATATATTTTGCCAGATGGATATTGAATTTCGATTTTTTTTCCAAATATTATATTTAAATGAAAGTCACGCTTCTTGTTTTTAGTATATGCCCGTGGTAATTGAGATTCTTTTGTAATTCGGTCTAATAAAAGACCAGCATCATGACGGAACATTGGTTCGCGTTTTTGCTAGTATATATTCATAGTATCTTTTTGGCGGTCCATGGAGAGGCAGCCGTAGCAAAATGCGTTAAGCGGCCGATTCGGGCTTTATGGCCCGAGGTTCAAGCCCCTTCTCCAGCCGTTTAATTTTTTTTCGAACGAAATTACGGACGTTAAATGAAGTTACGGTCTGACAGACAGACGGACAGACAACGAATTATTTTGTTTGATTGGCGATGTCATTATATAGTCCTAGAAGTAGAATTGTGTTTATATATCGTCAAAACCTTCAGAAATAATGTTTGCGTAATTCATGTACAAGTTTTTCAAAACAGAAAAAAATGATAAATAATTTTCATTATTCAATGAGTGACAGATGCAAAAAAAAAATATTTAAGTTTTGTAGCTCCAAAAAATTAGCAGTTTACGGATTGAGTTGTACCAAGAAAAATGTCGTGTTCGCTTTTATACATTATGCTAAATAACTCACCTGCTTCTGACATCCCCCTTCATATTGGTGTGCGGATTTTCCGTTTGGACGCAGACAGCCACAGCACCTAAAGTTTTCCCGCCAAAAGGAATAACCGCTTCCGGTGGGACTCGCTTCGTTTCCAACCCTTTCCGGTTTTTTATTTCCGTTTTCAGGAACGATACGCGAACTTCAGGTACGGCTGGAAATAAAAAAATATTTACGGTTAAGTAATTTATGTCCCTTTAATGTGTTTCCGTTTGGGGAGCCTAGCGCAAAATACATTTCATTTTCAAAACAGAGCAGAAGGCTCATCGTGGATTGCGGCTCTCGATGGAAAATATTGATATTAATAAAGTCATTTACTTAATAAAATTGAAAATATTGATATTAATAAAGTCATTTACTTAATAAAATTGAAAATATTGATATTAATAAAGTCATTTACTTAATAAAATTGAAAATATTGATATTAATAAAGTCATTTACTTAATAAAATTGAAAATATTGATATTAATAAAGTCATTTACTTAATAAAAATTGGCTCAGTAAAAAATTCAGTTTTTTATTTATTTTTTTTATTTAAAATATAATGGAAACCTAAAAGGATTATGGATAACAATTATATTAATAGTGAAATTTGATGACCGAAATAACTTAGAAATGGTTTCGGTACTATTTATATACCAGACAATATTAGAGGTACAAATTATATGGTTTATACTTGTTACTAGTAAACAAATAGATTTTCCTAATAAGGAAAATGGACCATGATTTCACGTACTACGAGCATATTTATTTAGTAGACACTTACTTACATATAATATTTCTCTCGTTATTAATTAGAAGGTAAACCATTGAAAGAATTTATTTCTCAAATTAATAATGAAAAATATGAAATGTAGGCGTTATAGTCAACGAGAAAGATGTTTGACTAAAAAAAGTTAGTGGTCAAAGTTTCAAGAGAAAATTGTCCCCAGAAGCCAGGTGAGTTCTATTTTTCAAAGTGCAAGTAAAAAAACATTTAAAATTTTGTTTACTTACTTTTTTTAAAACAGGAATACAGAAATTTTAAAACCATGTCGCATCAATTTTTAACATTTTCGAAATAAGCTAAATGCTTGTACTATGAAAATAGAATTTACTTGCTGGTGTCCTGGAATGGGGCTCAAACTACCGACCACGTGATCACAAAGTGGGCGTCATGACACCACACCATACTGTATTGGTACTATATGATGTTGATGCATATTTATTGCAAGAACTACCATTGTAACAACATCTTCTACATCATGTAGGTACTATATTGATGTGATATTTTGTTTGTATGCATCTTGATTTAAAGCAAAAAAAATATATTATCTTACTTATTCATGAACATTATTTTCTTTTATAATTTTTTTTTCAAAATGATAATTTTGAAAAATATTTAGACGTCTCAAAGATTAATTGAAAAAGTATAGAGATTTTCGATATACTCTCATGTACCTATTATTAATTTATTCGTAAGATAGATTTTGTGAACAATTTGATGTAAAATATCGTTTAAAATTCTCCCTTGCTTTCTTCAGGAATGTTTGATGCGTTAATAATAATAATTATCTCGATCCACACGCTCCTTCATCAACATAAATTATGATTATATATATAAGAACGTATATCATAATTATTAAAAACTAGCTGTTTGTACCCGGCGTTCTTCGGCTTAAGGATTTAGTTAAAAATAAGTTGTGGGGGGACACAAAGGTTCCATTATTTTGCAAAGACTCAAACAATAATTCCATTTAATATAGACTGAGATGGATAGGATATCCAGGAGGTATTGTGATATATGTATTCCGCCGGGACGTAAAGAATAATAATACAAAATTTAGATCAGATCGGCAAACGGTGTAGATTTATACAGAAAATATATCAGGTGAAGGGGGGAAAAGTTGTCTTTGTTGCCCGCCAGGTCTTGAAGAATAAGATCCTAAATTTGGGTCAGATCGGTCAAATGGTACAGATTTGCATTGAAAATATATGAGGTGGCGGGAAAGGGGTAAAGAAGGAGGGGGAAATGTCAATTATATTACCCGCCGGATCCTAAAGAATAAGTTTGCAAATTTTAAGTCGGATCGCTCCAACGGTACAGACTTGCTTTGTAAATATAACAGAAGGAGGGGAAGGAGAAAAAGGGGAGAGGGGTAATATCGCCTATGTTACCCGCCGGATCCTATTAAATAAGTTTGCAAATTTTGAGTCCGATCGGTCGAACGGTACATATTTTCATTGAAATTATATGAGGGGGAGGAAAAGGGGTAAAAGGGGAGGGGAGAAATGTCGCCTATGTTACCTGCCGGGTCCTAAAGCATAAGTATGCAAAATTTAAGTCGAATCGGACAAACGATGTAGATTTGTATAGAGAACAGATAGACAGAAAGACAGATCAGCCATACTCAACCTGCAGCCCGCGGGCCGCATGCAGCCAGCCAAGCTTTTATATGCGGCCTAAAACATATTTATTATCAGGAACGTGATTTAAAAAAAATCTGGCATCGTAAGTTTTTAAAATCTTGCACGAACAAAAAGATGACGATGTCTATGGTTTAAGAACAAAATTATTATTTCAACCACAGAGTGTAAGTTTTGTGTTTGTCGTGTAATTTTTTAACCGTTTATTTAGTGGTCCTCGCAATCCACATTCATCCATTTCTGTCAGTAAAATCTCGTGTTACAATGTGTCGAATACTTTTTTAAAATCTATAAACATTTTTTCTACTTTTTTTATTATTCTAATAATTCACATAATATTTTGAGTATCTCCAAATCTTTGAGCAATTCGATATTGTATTTTTAATGCATCGTGCCTTTACGGTTTCCCACCACAATGTGGTCTATGTAACTCTGGTACTTTTTCCTTTAATAATTTCGTCCCTCATAACGTCTTTAAAAATAAGGTGTTGGAATCCGTACTAATAAATCATGTTTTTTGTATCCGTTTATTAATCTATTGTTTTTGTTAAGATGCTAAACAAAAATAATCGCGGATATACGTTAGTTTTGAGAATTATTTTTTCCGTTATTTTATTTTGAGTATACAGATAAGATGAAAATAAATTGCATATATGGAAATAAACTGTTTATGTTTGAGCTGGTTTTGGCTAATATGCTGATAAATGATGAGTATTATTATAATCCAGCTATAAAAAAATATTTGTTGATTAATCAAGTGGCGGCGCCCTTATCTCCAGTCAAGCAGGTTTCAACCAATACTATTTTTCCCTACATAATTTTTTTTTTCCTCATATCAGTAAAATGTTGTGGCCCGCATAATTTAGCAAACATATGGATGTGGCCCAAAGAAAAAAAGGTTGAGTACCGCTGGTATGGATGCATCAATGGCAACAAAAAAATTACGCGTTGAATACTGAATACGGCATTGAATAAAATAACCAAGCTTACTTGATGTGCTTGTTGATCTAGTGGCAATGCACACGCTTAGTGAGCAAGTTGTGGGTTTTTCTTGTCCCGTGAGACTAACAAGTTAGTACCTACTATGAATAAGGCGCAAGCGCTCAGCTTAGTTTGTTTTGTGTACGCATCTCTATTTAAAACAAATTTTGTGAGGAAATCTCTTTTCAAATAAAACTAATTTGTATAATGAGGAAAAATGTAAAACAAACTTAAAAAAAGTTATCAGCAATATGACAACAGTAATTTTCATTAGTTGCCTTACTAAAAAGAAGAGAAAGACGGGAGCACTATAATCATACTCCTCCTTTTCGTAATTTAAATTTCCTATTGAAAATATTTTTATGCATCTTATATTGCCGGCATCTCTAATCTCTACTACTTATCCTTATATTCATTATTGCAAGTATCGCTTTTTCGGTCATAAATTAATATTTTTTTAATTAATACGCGTGACCATCGGAAGGGTTGGCATCGTGATTTATTTTATCGACATAATATACTTTGCCTATTGTTTGTACGTTAAATAACGATATTAAATTATGTTAAAATTCTGCAATTTATACAATTTATCGTCATATTTACCATTTACATTGAGTGCGATCTATTTCTCATTACGTAACTTAATTTTTTGTGATATCCAAAGTTCAACTTTTTCCAATATTTCTCCTGATTATCAACACTTTATAATATGTTATTTGTCGAAAATATAAGGTTGACAATACACTCGAGGGCTAAAGTAAATGGTAGAAAGACAAGTTCCCCAGTGTCCTGATTTCAAAATAGAAATAAAATTTATTAAGTCGCAAGTATTAAAAAATTAATAAGGTTCTGAATTATCAACTTTATTTCATGTTGGGGGGTTGATAGTTTAGTGATAAAGTGATTGAAATGTATGCATATCCCTACACATACATTTATTTAAGGATAAAGCGCAAATCGCCAGATAGACCGCTAAAAAATTGTAAAATCTATAGTTTTTCAATTGAGCGGATTAGAAAAAAAAGTAGCGCTTTATGTATATGAAAAATATACTGGACCACGTGTTTAATATCATGATCTGGCTGTGTCAATTTCACAATTATTGATAACAATTTTTGAAAGCATATATGTGTGTCTATCTATAATCTGTATTTCTTCTATTGGAAAGTGTCGATTATATTTCTAATCCCCTTAATTATGCCTAACTGCCTTATTTGTATAACTTTATTTAATATAATATTAAAAAATCTCTCCCAATTGTGATTTAACGAAGTACATAGAAAGTAAAATAAATTTGTAAAAATACAACCTTCCTCAAGATATAAACACAAGCAATATATGTATATGCATATAAAAGTATATATTACATAGGGGTACAAAGAAGCGCACAAATAATGTCAACACTTTTATAAAGATCGTGTGACAAAGAGATGTAAATAACGTCATGCGATACCTCTATCGTAAGCCGTGGGAACATTTTTCTATCACGTTTCCAGCAGACTTTTCCATCCAGGACTTTTATACACAATATGAAATGTGGGTGACGTCACAGGCGAAAGGGCTGAAGGGGGGTGGAGTGCACTCAGCCTTTTCTCACCTGAGTTACTCTCTCATGAGATCCCTCGGAGACTTGGAACCCGACGAGATCCATACCCTGAGTTAAGAGACATGTACGATGTACATTGTGTTTCTATATACTCGTACACCGTACTCATATACATTATATTATCTCGCGTAAAGTGCAGTTAGAATATTATGCCGAACAAAAATATTTATTTCACAAAGAAGGATGACTTTTTCAATATCTCAGTAACCGCAACCAAATCAAAATGTATTGTGTAGACGGTAATAACTCATACACCTTTTATATTAAAATATTGTCAGGGGTCGTGGCATTAGTAGACAAATTAATGCACTGAAATTTAATGTGTGATTTATTAATTAATGTTTAATTATTTTTTAAATAAATAAACATTTCTTAGACGTATTTTCTAGATAAAAGTTAAGATTATTAACAGAACGTTAGTAAACTTAGTAAAAACCACTACCAGATTTACGGTCTACCGGTTTCGAGACGTACCAGTCTCTTCGTCAGGATCAACACTACACTACTACATTCACAACACTATACACCCCAACCATAGTATTGTCAAACTATCACCACTATTGTTCTTATGCGTGTTAATCTTGTCAGAGACAAGCACGCACTGATTATGAACCATTGAACTACTAAACAATTCAGGAATCTAACGAGAGAGAGTGAGAGGGGGCGTGGTCTAAAGTGGGTGTTATCACATCTCTTGTGAACGCTACATTAAACAAAGGGCTATATGGAAAATTATTTTGGTTATTAATGAGAGGTATTCTATTATTCACCGCCTCTCTAATGTAAAAAATTTCTAAATTATTCAATTTTAAACCTTTATTATTAGTATTTAATATTTTCACCCCTATTTTTGGGTCAAATTTATGATTATTTTCTATTAAAGATTATTATATAAAAAGGTGAAAGGATGAGCAATATATAAGTAAACGGAAACAATTCTCATATATTTCATTTTAGTATGCTTCAAAAAGCTGTAAACTTAATAATAACTTGGTAAATATAACGCTTTGTGACCATAATGGACATAAAAAAACTTTAATTTTATCACTTCAATGTTCAAATCAATCCTTATAGCACACTCACTGACAACATTTTTCATAACTGTTTCTGTATATATTTAAACATTATTTTTCTATGCGTTGAGATACTTTACACCAAATATTTACTGTTCAAAGAAATAACTGTATCCAATTTGTGTAAAGAGATCGAATTTGAAGCAAATATTTTCCATCGTCGCCAGCAATATTGTTGATTTGATCCCTAGGGTTGAGGTCACCTAAAAAATGCGATGTTTGCTAGAAAACCAAATAGATTTATTCAAGTTCCAAAAAGAAATAGGGTTCAGATTGCTGGAATTCACCCAGAAACATTGGGGATTTCTAAGTATAGTTTGAAGAAAGGGAAGTTATATTAAACCGAGGGATTGGAGGCTTTATTCAATATTTGCGGTTACTTAATTGTACGGGGAGCCATTTTATTAGATATTTATTCAAACATTTATGTAACTATTTTTTTTTTTATTGAAATTCAAATATGGGAAGCGTTGAAAATAACATTTATATACATAATTCTTTCCACCAGTCATTTAAGTATGATTATTTAGGAAATTTTTAAAAATTAAACTTATTCGTGTTAGTTACAAGTGTGTATACCTTTTAGTTTGTTTGTCATGAATAATTTCTACAATGTTAACGCCAAATCCATCGATAAAGAGTAGCTTGCTGGTCTTGTGGTTAGGACTCTCGCCTCGTGATTCAAAGGTCGCAGGTTCGAATCTCACTCCAGACCAGCAAGTTAGTCGTATTTTGATAGCACAAGCGTTTAGCTTAATTTGAAAACAGTAAAAATATTGATGTGACACTTATTCCGACACTTATTTAAAAAAAATGTCTTATCTGTGTAAAGGTTTATTTTTGTATAATTTTAATGTGGTACAAATGAGTTTTATAGAATTGTACGTTTAATGTGAAGATTATCGGGCTCTTAATGCGTTGAAGTTAATAATCTTTAAACTTTTTTGTATATAATCGGTGGTGATTTATAAATGAATAATTACGTATAAACTTAAAAATTTATAATTTTAATCATTTAACTTGTAAATTAAATCAACTAAAAGTTATAAATATGTTTATTGGTTAGAATATATAATAATTAAAATTTGCCTAGAAAGTATAAAATTGTAGGTACTCGTATTACATGTACTCGTATTGTCATAGGATTGGTGTAAAACCATAGATATACTGTAAGGGTGTTAAGGATTCACAACTGTCCACACCCAGGTAATCTGCTGTCATCTGAAAGCCGGATTGAATGAGCAATCATGCTTTGTATTGTTTAAAGGAACCCTAAGGTTTTTATAAATGAAGATTGTGCATTTGTGCAATACATGAAGAAACACAAATACAAATCAGAACTAGTTGAGCGATGAAATTCAAAGGTCATGAGTTTATTCGCTCAATCTTCCAAAAGTATCTTAAATAAAAAGTTTTGAAATTTTTGACAATATTATATGTTAAGGATGTTCTTAGGTTTTCACGGCTACTCAGAATCTTCTGGTTTGTGTCTTCTGGGGTATTATGCCGTGTTCTTACGACCTTTCTGGCCAACGTTTTGGATCCCATTGCAGGGTCCATCGTCAGGGCTGATGTGTTGTGAGTGATGGTGTTGACTTGATTTGATCTAATGATAGTCAGGGTACCGGGTCACTAATGAACCCCTTGCTCTTTCATCATGGTCTATCAGTGAAGGGGTTTCTTTACTTCACCTTAGAAAAAATAAAATATAGGAGGGGAGTGGGTGTTGCTGCGAGAGTGCCGCAGGATTACTGCGGAGGTGACGCAGGGGGAGGGGGGAGGGCCCTCCAGGAGGACCATCTTGGGTCTCCTGACTCGTCGTGGGATGGTCTCGTCGTAGCGCGACAAAGTGTTTATGGTGGGGTTGTGGTGGGAAGTGATGCCTGCATGGAAACGCTTGGCCATGTGTCTGATGTAATCTTGTATTGTGGTGAATTATAGGCTTGCAACTTGCCATACCGTGTCGAAAGTAGGATGAGCATGTTGTCAGTGTTGTGTTAAGTATTGGCTAGCAATACCGTGTCAAAAACTTTGCATCACTTTATCAATTCATCATTCACGCAACTATTTCAATATTCAAGCGTTCTAAAATTTCAAAATAATATATTTATATTATATTAAATATTTTTCATATAAATATATATTTTTAACTATAAATACTGCTGTTTAAATTAACGGAAATATTTTGCGATCGAAAAAGATAATATGTTTTGAAATTTTATCTTCATATTAAACGGTTAATAAATTTCCTCAGCATTCTTTATATCATTTCAGTTTTTTTTCAAACCCAGCGCCCGGCGCGGAGGCTCCCGGCCGCCCTCGGGGAATTGCATATATAAAATCTGGAGTGGCCTGCACTTGACTTTCTCCTCACAAGAATGCGCACATACGAATAAAAGCAGACTCCGTGCTGCAACTTCTCTTGTAGCGTTTCACGCTTCGGGAAATTTTAATTAATTAAATCCTTCTTTCAGCAGTGGGTGCACAACCCACCATGAATACGCACATATGTCTACAGGCATACATATCATATTTATTAATACTTGTGCTCTTAATTATTTCATTAGCACAATTCTTACTCCTGGGGTGAGAATATATGTTAATATAATATATATATATATCTTATATATATATAAGAATATAATAAGATAAAGAGTTATATCTATATATAATAATACTATATCTAAATAATAAAAAATAATAATCTATAATAATAATAATATATATCTACTCCTAATATAATATATATATATATAATAATAATATATAAGAATATAATAATATAGAGAAAAAAAATAACAAATATTCAAGTTAGATTCGAAAACAACAATTTACGGGAAATACATAACCATGCACATATTTGATACAATATCCTAAAATAAATTAGACCAAATTATTAAATTATTTAATAACCATTGGTATGCGAATCGGGACAGGAAATACTTTTTTACGGATTCTTCTAATATATTTATATTGTTTGTTTTAAATGTCATAGAATTACAACTTTTTATTAATTGATATAGCAGGTGTTTTGTAGTTCAACATGATTATTTTAATATAAACTAAATTAAAACTTGTTATGCACACATTATGAGTTAAATTTATCACTACTAAACTTCCGAGAAGAGCAGTCCCTCTCATCATGGGGTGTAATTTATAACTATCCTAAATACAGAAATTATATCATTTTATGCCATAGATCGTGAACCAACCGAAGGTAAAAGAAATAGAGGGCATCCGCAAAAACCTAGCACGATCAGATACTATAAATATTGCAAGATGGCTGTATTGAAAGCCTCAACAACCGTAGAGTATTAAAAAGAAGATGTATGAATGGAGCCGAAGCAAATGTGGTGAGCCAAGATAGAAGGATATTGCGTTATGTCCTCTCTGCCTACCCCTGTGGGAAGGCAGAGAGTTAGTTAAATTGAATGGATGTAATAATTATTTATTCCTATAAACCCTAAAATAATCACCTTATATCTTATACCTAACCTAAGGCGATATATTAAAAAGTTCTATGTGAACTTTTTCGTTACCAGTACTGCCACGAGAGAGCGCTAGTTTCGTTCGAAACTTGCATGCGGAAAGCGCCAAACTGGTATTATATAGCTCGGGAATAGCGAGTCAAAGCATACTTACCTGGCGTAGGGGATACCGTGATCAACAAGGCGGTTCCCCCAGGGCGAGGCTCTTCCATTGCACTCCGGTTGGGCTGACCCTTGCGATTATCCCTAATGCGGATAACTCGGGCGCGTAATTTTTGGTAGTCGGGACTGCGTACGCGCTGTCCCGTTCTTACATATGTAAATTTCTTCGTCGCTGGCGAAGTGATAGATCCTAGTTAGAGATGCGCGATTGCCAGGTATTTTCATAATCGAATGATTTCCTATTTTATTTTGCCCTTTTTAGGGGTAGAGTAATGGGTCGGGCTTTGGGGTAGTCATGGGTCGTCGACGAAACGAGACCGTCCATCGACGAGTCGATCAACTAGTTGACGCGTCAACTTCGTTATGCGGACGTTCTACGGGACGATGTGACTACGGCTCGACGGCTCGACCGTTGGCTATTTTTATTACGTTACTTTTTAAAATTTAAAGAAGTTCAAAGAAATATAATTTCGGGGAAAGTAAAACCGCTAAAATTAAATTTTACCATCCATTTTCAGGTAGATTTAAGAAGTCGAGATCGATCGATTAAAATATTGATCTTAGAAAAATATCTAGCCGGCCTTTTCGACTGTTAATTAATAATAGTTTCATCGTATAAAGGTACAGATACACATGCCACTTAGTGGCATGCTCATAAATCAACCGGCGGTTGTATGGCTAGTGGCATGCTCGTTACTAGCAATGTGCGTACACACATGCCACTAATAAGCAAGGCCTAGAGAAGGTCGATACTGCGCATGCTCACGTGTCACTAAATAAGCATGTTTATCTGAGGCTTAAAATAAAAATATCAAAGTTTGTTAACCCATAGATAACCTAGAAATTTTGCAGACCTTTCAAAAATAACTGAGTAGATAAAAGCTGTTATTTTTTTCAAATGAGTGTAGTTATTTCATTAAATTCCTAATTCTATGAGATAAATTTAAATTATCCAAAGGCGTACTTTTTCCAATGATGTATCTATACAAAAGAAAATAAATTGTTTACATGAATTGTTTTATTTTATACTGCGTAAAATTGGGAATTCACCGAAACGACGCACAATGCAAGTAAAAAATAATATAGCAAAATTATTTTGTGGTGACATAATTATAATTTATATAAATTATAATTATGTCACCACAAAATAAATTGCTACAAAAAATAATAGCTTATGATTAAGCCTGTCTCACCCAACGCGCGCATTCAAATTTCAAGTCTGTTATAGTATCGTGTACACAGATCTGCAGTCTATGGTGGTGTACTTTAGAGTTGAAATGCAGTTACCCGTCGAGCTGTTTACAAGTCGACAGCGAGAGATGAGAGAGAAATCAACGGAGACATTTTGTCTTGCTCTCGCTCGTTGCTTTGGACTACGTTGAATTACGAACGAAGGATTCTTCGTTTAGTCGTCTACAGTCGTCTAAGTCTACGAATTCAACTAGACCATGCGAGAAACGTAAACCGTCGACGCGTCGTTGAAACGTCAACGGTTGATTTAAACTAGTCCTTCCATTCAACGCCCATCCCTACTTTGGGGTAGAGTAACCTTAAAGACCACCCCATCATCCATAAAAAATCATCCCCACGAGTAAAAGTGGGGATGATTTTTAGGTGGTCTTTAAGGGGATGTTTCCGATCCTAAAAAAATCTTTGAGACGTTCGAAGACGTTTGTAGGAATATGTGATGTTATTTATGGGTGTTTTCTCTGAATTCAAGTTTTTTTGGATTTTGACGATTTCCAAACTGTTTTTATCAATCCATTATGAGGAATCGAGTGGAGTAGTTTTAATCTATAATTATATAAACAATGGTTAGTATAATTATATGGTTGGAAAATTCTGAGAAATTGTTGTTCTTTAAACAATAGCGATGGTCCTTTAATATTTATTCCTGATTATATTTATATCTGGTGATTAAATTTTTAGCTGATGACTTATACCTGATGATGAAAGGGACTGTTTCTCTTGAAACCATAGTAGTGATAAATTTAACTCAAATGTGATAATTTTAACTCCCACTTTGTTAAAAATAAATAACAGACTTTATTATATCAATCGCACTATTATAAAACTATGTACATACAGATTACACGACACAGTCATATATTATGACATTCGATTTCACAAAATATAGAAAATCCTGATATTAATAATTTTTGGAAAAATTATTCAAGTTTAAAAATTTTTTTAAATTTTTTTTTCTACAATATATGCATAAAATATCTTTATAATAAAGTAGCATCTAATTACAGTGTAGCTCAGTGATGCCGCCATTATGAATACAGCTGTGAATAAAAATGTTTGTATAAATAAAAATATAAAAATTCAGAGAAAGCATGTCATCGTCTTTTCTTTAAGGATATCTGTAAAGAAGACATGATAATATTCTACTTTGAGGCAGACCAGTGGGAAATCTGCGTGATGGCAGATGTTTGATTAAAAAAACAAGTTTAGTATGTCTGACAGTGAGTAACATTAAAAGGTCGTTAATAATTAAATTTTTTCAGGCAGCTACAATTTACATATATTTGGCTTTATGAAAGTCATTTAATCATTTAAAGTGGAAGCTCAAGTCTTTTACTCCAGGCGCGCTGCATTAATCCTGACTTTTAAGCACTTTTGTTATTGTGCATTTAAAATCATTCCAGGGTATCTTTACCCTTTTTGCGTACATTGTTGTCTCTCCCTTTTTTTGCTTTCCAAGGCTCCCTGTCTTTTGCGCTTTGTTTCCAATTTCATTAAATGATAACATCTTAGGACTGTTAAAAGGCTAGTCATCATCATCATCATCAGTCGTTTTCTTTCTACTATGAGATCTCTTCACTTTTGTCCGTTAATTGTTGTTCGCTGCCACGTATTTCCACATAAATTGCCTTTTTTTTCAGTCCAGTCTCTCGATTCCACTGATGACCAAGCAATGCGTTGCTCCAAGCGATATAAATATATATATTATATAAATATATATATATATATATCTATATATATATATCTATATATATATATATATATATATATATATATACTATATATATACATACATATATATATACATCTTCCATGATTCCTTGCGCTACTCGAGGTTTTTAAACTTCTCCACTGTTGGGAGTCCATGTTTTGCAGCCATACGTGAGTACTAAAAGGAAGCATTAATTGAACACTTTTCACTGTATTTGAAAATCAACTTTAGACTTCCGGATGCTCTTTAGTCCAGCTTTGTTCTGCAAACAATTTTTTTTGGGTATGTCTCTTGCTATAAAAGTGTATTGTCACAGACCTCTTCCATTTTTTTTTTTTTTTTTTTTTTTATAGTTTTAATTTATTTTTTAAAAATATTTATTACATTAAACATATGCCAAACTGCACAGCAGTTTTACGGCATGGTTGCCTTCAATATTTGACAATAATTTTTATTTTATAATGAAGATAGTAGGTTATTATCGAGTGTTGCATATTTTTTTACAAGTGATACATGATATGTAATTATAAATTAATGTAAGATTAGGTTCATAGCTTTAATATATATTCTTTTAGCTTGTACTTTTTTGAAGCCAATGGAGTTTTTTTGTCTTGCATCATCTCAAAGAATTTTTTATCTAATTTATTAAAGATTCTTGGCACAATATATTCTCTTTTCCTTTCGCCATACACGTTGTTAGTGATTGGTATTCTCATTGTTCGTCCTGTCGATCTGGTTGCATAGTTATGGTGCGTGTCAGTGTGTATATTAATATTATTTATCATTTCTTCTAGTATTATATTATATTTTACTTTTTGGTCAATTGGTAATATTTTGCATACTTTGAATAATTTATTATAATCATCCTTGTACATACATTTGGTTCTATTATCTACCATAAGTTTTAGGAATCTTAATTGTAACTGTTTGATTTTATCAATGTATGTTTTATAGGTAAGACCATAACTGCTCACGCCATAACTGATAACCGAGTCAACCATCGCGAAGTAAAGAGCGTACAGTGTGCCCCGAGAGCTACATAGTCTTAGCATGTGAAATGCACTTAGCATGGATCTCAGTTTTTTACAAATATTATCAATATGTTGTTTCCAATTAAAGTGTTTATCAACTATTAAACCTAAATAAGTATATTGTTCCACCTCTTGGATTTTTTCACAGTTGCAGTTTCACAATCGAATTAGTATGTGTAAGCCGCGCGTACAAGGCACATTGTTTTGTTATGTTGGTGTTTATATCCGTAAACACCAAGACAACGAGACAATGTGCGTCGTACGCACGGCTTACATATACTAATTCGACTGTCTTTCTTGAATGGAAAGAGGTCTACCTTTGTCTACCTACCTAGTACTTTGTCTACAAACGAATATCGACTTGTTGAAACTGGGTTCCTAGATAACTTCTATATTCTTCATTAGGCTCAGTTAAAACCGAAATATTAATCATTAACAAATTGCGCTGTGAACCGTACTCATCGTACGATACACGGCGTTGATCTTGTATCGTACTTCATACTTCCGATACGATATTATACTTTGTATAATTTGTTGAATTAAAACGCATTTATTAACTAAATTTGTTAATTTTTCAAATGAGTTGATGATGAACAAATTATGATAAATTCACATGAGTTTTCTTTTTAATTTCCTTCTTCATAATGTGAGTAGTTCTTACTCTAATCTCAAACAAGGACCTAACTTAACAGTCGATTTCGGCATATTTACGGTCTCTTTATAAAAAATAATAGGTTGTCTTTTTTAATACTTTTGTTAGTAGAGATAGAACCATAAAGTTACCTCTTTAAAAGAACTTAATGATATTGTAGTGACATTATTAATATAATTAAAAAAATATACTTCACCACTTATATATTGAAAATAACAACATGTTTCAGGGCCAATGGTCCCTTCGTCAGGATATAATATATACTAACAAAATCATTATTAAAAACAATATGTACCAAATAAATTTAAAACTCAAAAATCGAAGTAAAGACAGTAAAAAAATAATATATGGGAAATTAATAAATAATCTTAAATTTACTTTTTCTTATTTCCAAAATTTATAATTTATTAAACTGTAATTCTGTATAATTTGTATGTAAGATTTGTAAACCCTAACTAATATCATGATCCATTACCTAAAATATAATATAATTTTAATATAAATGTTATTATTTTCTTTTTTCTTTGCTATTTACTTACATAAAATAATTATACATGCTGTCACTATTCTCACTTTTAAATGCTAATTGGTATGTTGAATAAAAAAAACTACCTACCTTAGAACAGGTATTTATATTTATTATATATATTATATTTATATATATTATAATATGTACCTAGCAAGGTTGGTAGTGACTTAGAGGCGTTTTACATACTGTCTTATGCTTGAGTTTATTTAGTAATGTTTATTTATGAACTAAGCATGTAATAATCATATGATCAATAAACGCTGAATTATTGGAACTAAAACTCAAACTGAAAATAAATTATATTCTAAGGTTACTGTTTATTTCATAAGTATTTTAACGCACACAGGATATGCAAATACAGGTAAAGCCGCAATTCATTATTTTGTCAAGATACTATGAGAGAGAAGAGATCGTTCAATAACTAAAATAATATGTGCATTAAAATGCGGTTTTATATTTATGCGAAATGTTTGAGGTTGCCATGCGGTCGCTGTGGCGCATGTGTGGAAAATTTATGTAAAATAGACAGAAGTGTGCACAATTTAAAAACAAATGTAATAATAGTTGTGGAGTGGACGGACAGAATAAATAATGGATCATATAGATGGTTTCGTTATGTGGAACGCATTAGCACGGAAAATATGGTTGAGAACCCAACCATACCTAAGCTAACCTAACCTAACGTAACCTTACCTAACCTAACCTAACCAAAGCTAACCCAAAACCATGAGCTGTTTATTTCGCAAATCAAAGAAAACAGTTTCATGCTGGTTTATAAGATGAACAAGCTGATTTTTAACAATCAATAACACCATATTGATACATTATGTGATCGTTGATTAATATTTAAGACATAGGAATGATCTTAAAGAGAATATAATATTTAGACATCAAATTAAAAAAAAGATGGTTGGGTACATTTTGCTACATAAAGACCAGGGGCAAGCAGTGAGTACGTTGAAGCATGACATTTACATAAGCACATATTTTGAAAAACAATCTAAGAAAAAGATACGTCTCGTAATATATCAATCAAGATTATTATCATATTATTCAGATTTCAATATACCATAATATTCTATTAAACGCACCTAATAACAACTCATGTAAGCCGTGTATTGAAGGCTACATGAACATATGTAATCCACGGAGGACCTGACATGCTGAGATAAACCAAATATTAAAAACTTTAACAACCAAAGAGCATGCATGAATGAATGTGCACGAGACAAAAGTGTACCATGGTAGACGCGTGACATTCTATCCTCCCTGCCTACCCGTGCGGAGAAACATCGTGTTAGATCAGTGTTTCTTAACCGTATTGAAAGAACCGCCTTTTACCACAATAAAATTACCCAGCCCCCCCCAACAAAAAATGAAATTTAATTTATACTTTTCTCCATGTAGATATGTATTTAATGCAATGAATTTCCTATTGCAAATAAAAAATGATGAGAAGTATAAATAAAATAAAAATTAAAAAAAAAAAAATGTATTTATTGCCTTTTATGTCATACTACTATCACATACACAAAATTTTACTTAAAAAAAGATGTTGAGTATTATGCCTCAGTTAAAATTTTTGCGAGTAAAAGTGTAGCTGATTTAAATGAAATTAAAAAATCAAAGCGCCTAAAGAAAAGTGTATCAGTGTGCATAGCTCGTGAATGAGCTTATTTTTCTACATTGACACAATGCCCACTCGAACTTCTGCAGTTCCCCCTAAATGCTAAAAATTTAAAAACGCCCCTCCAGCCCTCCAAAACGCCCACAAAGGAGCGCTGCGCTGGCGCCCCGGTTTAGAATCACTGTGTTAGATAGTTGGTTTAGGGATTTGGTTATTTTACAACTGTTGTATTACGACCACAGGCAATTGAGTTATTTCATTAGTCTGTTACTAATCAACTAGGTTCCAATACGCTCTGTTGACCATTACAAAACAGCTTTCGCCAATTTAAATTTGACTGTGGGAACGATCGCCAATAGCCGTATTTACTGACCATTGACCGTGTCCACGTCACACTCGCGCGCCTCCCAGGGCGATTCCAGGATATAATCAATATATATAACCTACTGACTCTCCAAGCACGGAAACGGGAGATGGGACCCGGTCGTTCAGGAATATGCCTGTAATATAGGTACTATTGGCAAAGCGTAGAGAAAAGCAAAGAGAGAAACTCTATGAAATTATGATTATAACGCACCCCAAAAAATTGAAATCTGTCAACTACAGATTCTATTAATTTTATTTTTATTTTTAACGCTAAAACAGGCCGTGAGATCCAATTTTCGTTGTGATACATCAAATTATTATATTAATAAAAACATTTTTTTTTATTAACTTACATAATATCAATACAAAACATCAATTTTTTATTATTATTAAACGTCATTTATCATAAAAGATATTCAAATTTGTGAAAATCACTAATATGCAGAATTTTTATTTCATGGGCTGTTCTTAGCAGAGCTCAAATAGACGTCGACCCCCAAAAGAGGCGAAACCCACCAGTCTAGTCCAACTGTCCCAATTTTTTATCGTGTTAGTATCTGTCGTATCTTTATATTGGTAGTCAAAAAGGTTGCAGTGTTGTGTAGTGGAGTGCTCGGCGAATTTTTACTTATGCAAACACCTAACATTTTTTTGGCTAAAAACAACACCGTCCTTACTCTCACCAAAAAAAAACATGAATTTTGTCAACATTGAGAAGACAAAGACAGAATCGTTGATGGAGCTAAAATTCATACAGAAAATTATACAGCAAAAATGCTTTAAAAATTATGAAAAGCTCTGCCATAAGTGTATTTATGTACACCTGATGGAAACTTTTTTCAAGGGGATAAAATTAAAATTTTGAATAAAAATTTAAGATTTTTTGAGAAAAACAATAAATCCGCGTTGTCGTTTTTTCATATTATAATAATTCATTTATATATAATCATATTGTGACCTACCTGACAGTTGAAAACTAAACTTCCCGTAAGAAACCAATGTCATACCTACTGGATTATGAGGCCCACCTATTCAAAAAATAATATCAATTCGCATCCATTCTGGCTGACTTCATGATCATAAAACCATGAAAAGTTCGACAAGTAAACAAAAACTGAATCATCATTGTTTTCTTCCCCTGATTTCTACCCTGTTTTCTTATCCTGAGAGGCCGGGATCTCAAAGTCTCAACAGAACATATATATCCCCCCTCTATCTTGCGTTCCTTCAGTACTTGCTATACAGTCAAGGACCAATCTGTCATCAGTCTTTGTTATTATTTTTCCCAGCTCAGTGTCTAGAACGATTGGACACGACACTGAACGACAGTCTAGATCACCTTGGGACTCATAGTAATCACGCATCCGGCGTTCGCAAGACTCGTCAAGCCATTTTAATTGATATCTTCTTATCTTATGTTCCAACGAAGTAAGTGCACGCAGAAGGTTTCTCTTGTGTCGGTACTTCTCACTAGATGCAAAACGTTATTCTCGCTATTTTCCTATGATCACTCTTGTCCACAGACTGCATTTTTGGGCGGAGGGGAGTGTGTCCATTACCCCGACGTCCCCTTATTATCCTATGAGACGTATATGTCCCATTGTCCGAGGGGACGTCGTGTACCATGCTCTATTGTTATATTTTAAATGAAATTTCTATTTCATTTAATGCTAGGTTATTTTACTGATTTGTTATTTTACCTACATTTTATGCTTTTCTTTTTCTTTCTTCTATAATTTCTAATGAAGTGTGTTATATGAAGGAGGTAAAGTGAATAGACTATCGCGGGCCTCTCCGAATCACATCGCCCTTTACATGACGTAACACGGAAATGGCCTTCAGAATAAAAATTTGTAATCCTGGCGACATATGAGTAGGATCGATATGGGAGCTTTCGCTTATAAAACGTCCTGGGAATACGGTGGGTGTCCATTTACTGCATTGTTGATTTTACATATTTCACATATGACATATTTAAGCCACCTAAAGTGAAATCATTCACTATAAGAAGTAGGGAGGGTCATCTCGATGCTTAAAATATGGAAACTTTAAGTATTGAATTTATCTTCACTAAACCTTTCCTAGCGATGAAATTACTTCGTTCTCGGTATTTCTTCCAAAAACAGATAGTCTCCTTTTTCCCGATTATGTCGATATAACGAAAATTGTGTGTCACGGTGTGGATTATATATTTACTGGCGTCTCGTCTTCTTCGTGAATCTAAAAAGTCGTGCGTACACTCCCGTGAAGATGCGTTTAAATGTTGAAGCGGGTCTTGTAGATGCAGCTGGCGCCTGCGGAAGTCAAGTGCCCGTTTTCGATCGCAACTTAGAGTATCTAAGAATCGCACCCTCGAGATCATTCGCCGCACCGTGCGCTTGGCGGCGGAACCTCGAAGCTCCATCATTATTCCTGTTAATCTTCTTATATAACAGCCTGTATTCTTGATATCAGCTATCAGGAGTCAGCGAGTTATTTATGGATTTGTGGTTATTCTGTTTTCTGTTTTTTGATAAACTATTTGTTATAAATTGTTACGGGATCGTGGCGGTCGGAGACAAATCAAACAGTGAAATTAATTTGAGTTTTAATTTAACCTCAAAGTCACTGGACATGCAATAAATCGGAGCACTATTTCGCATTAATTATTCACACGTGGAACACTTTATATTCGTCGCACTTATTTCCGAACAACCGGTAGGTATTCTCTTAATTTATTATTGCTGGTCGTATTGAATCACCACTTTGCTTCTGATTTCTCGTTATCTGTGGTTTTGCCAAAATGTCACAAGAAAACTGATTTTCTCGATGGTGTCACTCTCGTTTGTTTATATACACTTTCGGGCTTTTAGATGCTACGAGAATCAGATTATTGAAGGCGCTTCCAGCAATGAGCGATTTACTGTGAAATATCCCGAGAGCTATAAAATACTCGATTCCGTGTAACCCTTTTCGTTTCTCCAGTCTCTTATAATATTAAAGTGATCCCGTCTATCGGCCAGTCAGAGACCTTGCAAATGTTTCGGTCAAGAGCGCGAGTGGGTTCGGTGCTGAGCCCTGCCTCCACTTCGCCATTACTTCCTCTGCCATGCCATGTACTAGCGCGCATGGTGAGTAACCTTTAATTCGAACCCTATAACCTCGCATCAATAAACCCAGTACATAAACCCTGCGAATTTATTATTGTTGATTATATATGTGCCTTACTTGCTAGCCACTCTTACACTCTTAATACGTAGATCGCGACTAGGGTATCCAAATACCCGGCGTAAATCATTAACCGGTTCTACGGGTATTTTTCGAGGAAGAATCGGGTACCCGGTTCGATTCCGGGTAATTTTTGTAAGCTATTAAATCAACTACATTTGTAATCCGTTGAGAGTCCAATTTTTATAATATTTGAATCTTTGATTAAATATGACGTGATATATTTAATTTTATATTAAATTTATATAAATCATAATTATAGAAATATTATAGGGATTATTATTTTTAATGGTTTGTAAAAATACATTTCAAAAATACTTATGTATATAGTGTATCAAGTGTACGAAAAATTCTTCCGAATTTTTATGAAAAATGTAATAATAAATTAATAATTGTTGCAAGTATAAAAAACAACATTTACCACGCATGATATGGATTTTTATTTAAGACTATCAGCTTTTAAAAATGTCATACATCATACGTCAAACTGATAATTAAATATTTTTTTAAATTTTATCAATCAAAAAAGAGTGAAAAAAAGAAATGGCGATCACTATCATGCAAATATATACCTTTTTACACGCTTACGATAATTCAAAATTGAAATATTTTGAAAGATAAATACCTGAATATTTTCGATTCTTGACGTGTCTTCGTGGATCGTTATTGAAGGATGTCTATCCAATTGTTCGCTTAAAGATTAACTGAAATCGCATTTTTCGATTTGCAGGCAATATATACCAATGTTTCAGGTACAAAAGAATTGATTAACCATAAAACGACAGATATCGCGAGGAAAGCCCAGAATCCTCGGGCTGCGGCTCATCGGCCGGTCAATGCAATGAAGATAAAAATATTTTGGGAAATCTCACATTCGCCAGCGCAAAAATAAACGGCTAGTATTTACCTGCATCCTTTCAAAATAACCCTTATCTCTGCATTCGCTTAACTCGAAATCTATAGGTCGCTAAGTTTTGTCCCTCTATTTGTCGTTCAAAGACGTTAGTCGTTTAAGAAGGCCGATTCGGCTCTTCCATTTAATTTGAAATAATGGAAAAAATTATTCAAATGAAATTAACCGGATACCCGTCGAAAAATTTACCCGGTTTTCGGTTCCATAAAAAGCATGGCGGGTACGTGGGTACCCAGTTTCGGTTCTGCCCGGTTCGAATGCCCTAATCGCGACACACTTCAAAGAAAACAAGAAGAAGCCGTTGGTAGACCCAGACTTCTTCCTCAGTTTCTTCAAATTATTACCAGTACCATTTAAGTAAGTATCAACATTTTGTTTGACCTGATGTTGAAAGAATAATGACTGTAGATATAATATTCATTTATGAGTGATACTAAATTTAAGAAAACAGTAGGAAGTATTATTAATTATTGTTTTATGCTAGGTTTACCCTGTGAGGGGATTCTATATATCCCCGCGGATGCTTGGAGTGACAGCAACTTAAGTTTAGTACGAAGCCTGTTTTTAACTCACAATATTCTCCGAATGACTATGGGTACCCAGAATTCTGCACACATGTACGTGATAGTTATAGTCAGATAACCAGGAGAAGACTGGTTCAATTCAGTATCAAAATAAAATATTAGGTTTATGTATTATCTTTTTTTTTTTCAGAATACAGAATACATTATATAGAAAATAAGTGATGTTATAAAATAAGAAGTTACACAAGATATAAAATTACTGCATAGGTACAGAGTGGGAGCAATAACAGATTAATACAATTTGAAAATAAGATTATTTTTATAGGTTAAGGAAACCATGTATTAGAATTAGTATAACTTTATTACAAGGTTCATTAGATAAGCACGGTTTTAGATGTTTTAGAAAAAAAATTCTTATCAGTCTCCATTATACACGATATACTTATACATAGTACTGCAGATTTCTCATTTTTATTCCGTTAAAATTTTATCTTAAATCGAAGGCTACTGTACTCCCTTCAGAAAATAACATATCGTCGCTGTATATATAATTAATCCTATGTGCCGTTTTAGTATATTCTGAGATAAACGAATGAAACTGTTTTAAAAAATAATTGCATAGACTAGATTTATAAAAAATATTTTAAATAATTACTAGGCAGACTTTCCAGATGAAAAGCAATGCTTTTTTAGTATATCTCCATTATTTATATGAAAAATTGACAAATTGATTGGTTCATCTCAGAATGTAGTAAACGGCACATTGGCTTTATTATATTTACAGCGACGATATGTAAATGCATTGTGACCTCATCGGTAATTTAACCCGGAACCTTTGGAGTGCCATACGTACTGACTATAAGGGCCGTTTACAGGGGTATGTATGCAAAAAACAATTTTGGACACCTTACATGATAATATTGTACATTATTTAATATTGTCGAAAACATATTACTGAACTTTTCACATATTATCATAAGTAAATAATTGCTAGACAGACCAAGTGAGAATTATAAAACCGGGGCTTTACTTAAATTACTTTTAAAAAAATAAGACTACACATGAGTTTTTTTATTAAATTTCAGATCATGTTAGCTAGCACTCAAGAGACATGACAATTGAATTGAAATGAATAGTCACAGACGACGTGGGTTAACTTGATCCAGTATATTTGTGAAGCCGTCATAAAGCATCCCCTTGTGTTTACAGCTGGCTAGCGAGGGTTGGCGTGATGTGAAGGTAACGTATTCCACTCCCCACGGACTGAGATGTTTTGTCACGCGAACTTCAGGATGCCCGGATTAATCTGTCAGCTACGTGGAAATATTGAAACGCCAGGTAATTCTTACATTTATCTTTATTTCGGTCTCCGTCTACACAATTTCCAACGAAAAACTCCATCGAGACAAAATTCTAAAATTTTAATTAAAAATATTTTTTGCTTCTCTGTCAAAGTGGTTTTCATTTTCAGAAGCTTTTGTGAATTTCGGGAAATTAGCATTGTAGTAAATTAAAATGAAAAGATTATGTTTAATTGCTTTCATACTGATGAAAAAAAAAATAAAAACACGATATAAAATGAGTATTTTTTTCCAGGAAACAGGGTAAAAAATCACTTAATTTTTATGAAGTTGTAAAGTGTGTTAATTAGCTGTCCCAGAAAATACGAGAAAGTACAAGAAGGAAGGAATTGGGAGAAAATCTAACTATTCAAATGTAATAAAGAGTCAACAACAAGCCGTCGACAAATAAATATCTGATAGTTTTGATTCAGAGCG
The DNA here is from genome assembly GCA_016648135.1 of Agrypnia vestita. Lineage (NCBI taxonomy): Eukaryota > Metazoa > Arthropoda > Insecta > Trichoptera > Phryganeidae > Agrypnia > Agrypnia vestita. The sequence continues at coordinate 436,102 of JADDOH010024209.1, forward strand.
ATTAGAACCTTCAAAATATACCAACACTGTAAATTTGCTTGCTATAAATGTTTTTATATGAAAAAAGTTCAATTAAAAACCACATTTATAAATTCAACTGTAGCTATTTTTTTAGTATCAATCATATATAGTAAAGTGATAGTGAAAATGAAAATATTAAAAAATATCTGATCCAAATTTGTTTTGTCGAAAATAATTAAATCGCAAATATGTAGAAGGGAATGAATGATTTTCATACGTGCGGGTAGAAATAAAAATGTTAATGTTTAATGAAATATTATGAAAACAATACATTCACGAGTATCATTTCATTCAGGAATTCACTTCAAGAATTATTTCTTTCAACAATGTTTTTAAACTTACATATTGATTCGTTCAACAACACTTGTTATTACAAAATATCATATTGTAATGAGATACTGTCACAAAATAAATTTCCCCTCGAGAAACTGTTTGTACTTACTTACTTACCATCTCGCCGTTTCCCCGTAGGGGTAGGCAGAGAGGATAGAGCGCCACACTCTTCTGTCCTGACATACAAATCTCGCCTCATCCACATTCATACATCAAATAAAATAATTAATACAATAACGCAATTCAGATTGACGCACATCACTAAGGTGTGACATTGCCGGACGCGAGTCTACCAGAACCACCGCGGCCCGGGAATAGTTCTCTTTTTGCGTGCAATGTTATCAGTGATCTTTCTTCATTCTTTTCTTCTTTCTTTCTTACTTCGGGGGTCCGGGAATCATCGATAATACATCGACTAGTGCATCCATTTCTGGCATCAGCTAAAACATACATTACAGGACCCTTGTACCTCGTTTTTCCTTCTTCGTACCTCGTTCTTCGTTCCTCGTTCCTCGTCTTTCGTCTCATACTCGTCTCTCGTATTCGTCTTTCATATATTTTTACATCATCAATCTTAATAATACGATGTAGATAATTTAAGATTTACTCAACGTAATAATATTTTAATTTAATACTCCAATAGATTCGTGAGCACTAGCACGCGAGTAAGATTAGTTAAATAGATCACAATAGATCAATAATTGAACATGATGGAATAAAATCCATCGTTTATATTATAATATTACCATTAGAATCGATTTATACGATGTATGGTCTTCGGGTAACAATTACATGCCAACGAGTAACGGGAATATCTCTGAATTAAAGCTAATAAATTGTCTACAATTATTCTGAAGGATATTAATGGCGTATAATCTCCAAATGAAGGCGAAATTATCTAAAAATCGAGAAAATCTTCGGGAGCTAGGAGTACCTATAAGGATTGGAGAGACGGAACTGGTTATACATTGGACTAGAAGGAAGCGGCGAGGACCAGGATGTGCGCGAATACCTCCCGGTACATCCGAACAACTTCTTTACGGATGGCGCCGTCCCAGCACTGATACATACACGTCAAGATCATCGTCTCATTGAAATCTTCGACCTAGACTTAGATAATTGTTGTACGATTCAGAAATGCTTATCAATTATATTTAGATAAGGGATAATGGCCAACTCTCGATGAATGAACATCAGTAGTTAACGTAGGTTCAGATAGTCCGTAGATAATTTTATTTTGTAAAACATCTTGTTATAAATCATGTTATTCTACTCAATCTGTTTCAGTATAAATAATAAAATCTACTAAACCAGTCAAGTAATTTCCAATATGACATTCACATACTACCGACCCGAATTCACGAATTCCCTGATCTCGTGCATCTTCCCTAGTAGTCGGTGGGGAAGAGTGACGTTCGGCCAAGCAGGTTCTATCAAAGCAGAAAATACCAAAACTCTTCCCGTACGGTAACCACATGCGAATCTAGCCCGCTGAGCCGAAGTTCCTTCCCAATAAGTATTTGGTAATCTGGAAGAATTACACGTTATCAATGATTTTAAAGCACTTTTTCACACTTACACCTTACACTCACACCTTTACACTCTTACACTCACACATTTTACACTTGAATCAGAAGATACTAGAAGGTTCTCGGATGAACCTTACGAATTTCGTAACGACTTGGCAGCTATGGTAAAATCTCGAAAGATCGAAAAAGACATTTATTTACCCCTTAAAGCAAGGGCGTCGCACTTCGTATCAGTCTTAAATTGACATTCAACCGATGCAATATTAGTAACGGAGCGAGCGTAGTGTGACCAGTGTGTATATTCCATCAATTGTAAATTAACTATGTACCTCCCAGCGGGTGAGAAAGTTATTTTTACGCACGAAAATTGAACGGAATTTTCTAGAAAGTAATCAAAGCGATAAAAATTGTGTGAAATAGTGCGAATTAAGAAAAAGTGTAGTAACAAGTGTGTGGAATATTCGAACGAACGCACGAAAATTGAACGAAATTTTTTAGAAAGTAATCAAAGCGATAAAAACTGTGTGAAATAGTGCGAATTAAGAAACAGTGTAGTAACAAGAGTGTGGAATATTCGAAAAACATTAAGTAACGATTTATTTCGTGTTCAGTGACTTTTTGCGTAATAAATAAAAGTTGAAGTTATTTTAAGGTTTTCATTTGACTCCCAAAGCCACAGCCCGTGACAATATAATATTCATTTTTCTATTTATAATAAACTAGCTCTAATTCCTCAAATATGACTGTACTTTTACATGTCGGTTCCTAAGGAATAAGAATTTATTTATTAAAAAAAAAGAAAAAAATACTATAAAGAAGTTACGGACGAACGGACGTATAAACAACGAAATTATTATAATTAGGGTAATATATATATACATGTTCACTTTTAACAGGCACCTTGCAAAACTGCGTATGCAGTTTGTGTGCAAAAATACGTTACATTATTATTATTGAGAGCTTTTTCATAGTTAAGGTTTTTCAAAAATAATTCTGAAGGAATATGATCAAAAAATGATAATTTTATTCAATATCAGTAAAAAAAATTATGACCAGTTAAATTATTTTCATAAAATTTTTAGGCCGAAAAGGTAGCGATTAAAAAACAGATTTTTAAAACGATATAAATTATTGCTACGGCTCGAATAAAAAAATATATCTCAAGCCGAATTGGGCTATTACATAAATCATGAAAGTTCGACAAAACAGACTAGAAATTTTTGCTTAAAATATGTATTTTATGAAGCCATAAATACATCAGTTTTTACAAGAGCGTGAAATTTTTACTCGAAAAATTTAATTCAACTACTTGTTTGACTAAACGCTACATTGACACTAAATAGCTTCAAGTTTATCAAATTAATTAATATAATAAAAATGATCGCCAAATGATCCACAGATGAGATAAATTTCATAGATAAAGATTAGATAAATCTCAGTACCATGTATAAATGTTAAAATCTGATCTGGAGTCAAATTCAGAGATCAGTTTGAGATTGGCACAAAGAGACAACTCGAACTTTTATATACAGTGTTCGATTTGACATCGAGCTTCAGTAAATAACTTCTGTACATAACTATTCTGAAAAGACCAATAAAATGCATTAATATTTCTCCCTTTTACATGCTAATGATGATATTTAACGAACTGAAGAACATAACATCAATTTATCATAAAACTAACACGATCATAACCTAAAACCAGGGCACAAGATGCTGAACTCTGAGACTTGGTAATCACACGAAAGACGAGGGAGAGTTTTCTCTAATATAAACATAATCCATATCATAGAGATTAATTATCTCGAATCGAAAATCTCATTCGTGGATACGAGCTATAAGTGTTTAAAATATTAAAGACCATTTTTAAATTATTTTATCATATATATAGTAAAGAAATTTATTTGTTCACATGTGAAAGACAGACATATTATTTACGGTACCAGGAGATTTAAAAAAATTAATGCATAATGCATATGTAACATAAACATCACGCAATTGATTTTCATTCCTTTGGGAAAGTTTTTATTAAAAAATTCTAAAACCATCTATGGTCACAAGACAAACCTTGGATATTTTTACAAAACTGGAATAGGATTTACCAATCAAATTTCAAACGTCTGTTTGCAAACAGGATAAAATATTGAGATCTAAAAAAATACTTACCCATTCTTATGGAGATGAATATTGCTCACTCGTATGTAGTCGATATCTGAAGTCTCTTAAAGTTAGGACATTTTATTAAAGTTAATAAACCACTTTCAAAAATTAGGAAGGATGCTTATAAAAACAGAGGGTATCGAGAGAATTTCAATTCCGTTCTTTTAAAAAAAAATACGCAACTGATTTTTTTTTAAATTCATAATTATTAAAAATATTTATTTAAGCCATTCCTTGGTTTCACGTTATACGTACTTGAACAGCCGTTTAAGACAGCATTTATAAAACAAGACGAATTCTTAACGGATCTGTTCAGAAAGCTCTAAGCATCTTTAAAAAAGCCTCACAAAATCCGGTTGCAAAACCTCGCAAACAAAACAAACCTTACATTTTGAATTTATCCATAAATACATAAACTGGTTCACAACGCACAAAATATTAACATTCAAAGTTTTTATATAAAATTGCATAAACGTTATCTGATATTTCTTTTGCCACAATTACGTAAGTCACAATTAAATTATTTAAACTTTTTCAGTTAAAACAAATATCATATTTGTAACAGTAAAATTCGGTGACCTTACTTTATGATTGTATTAATTTAATTTCGATATTCGATTTTAAATCAAATTTTAGAAGCCATAGTGTTTTGGGAAATGTATAGGTATGTAGATATTAAATTGACGGGCTATTAGTATAATTTTTGTTTTAATAAATAGAGTACACATAATATATCACATTAATAATGGACTTACTTGGTGGTCTCCCGGGACGAGATTCATAGATCTTTTCCCCCATCCTGAATTCTTAGTCACTTGGTCAAACAACAGTATTGGAATATCATGTTTTGATTCAATATTATTTATAAAATTCTGTTTATACGTATGTTGTCCATAACTTATCGTAATATTATAAAGATTGCATATTTTTAGGGACTAACTCCATATATCTAATCAAACAGGTATACACATATATGTATACATATATAGATATGCTCAACGTTGGATAAGAAATTAGATTCTATAGATTAGTTCAAAATAACAGAAAGTACATACATCTATCAGGACAAGAACGGATCGTAAGCGACCCGGAGAAACCTGTTAATGAAACCTATTTAAAATTCTGGATACATCCGGTGTATAATGCTGTGAATTTTGGCCCATGGATGATTTAAACCTTAAAGTGGTAATTTAATAATAAATGTATACCAAATTGTTTAAAAATTTCAGTGGGTTAGATCGTTCAGATCAGTTAGATCGATTATAAATGTTTTACTTATTTTCGACAGGATTTCAATTTGTTTTAGAGTAAAACATTGTCTTCTTCAAAAATAGCAAAATTATTTTGTAGTGATATTATTCATATAATTAAAAAGAATGTACTTTGTTTTCACCAATTATTTATTAAAAATATTAACCTGTTTTAGCATTTTTCATGGCCAATGGTCTCTTCATCAGGATATAATGTATACTAACTAAAAAATAAAAAATCTAAAGTTGAAGTATAGACAATCAAAATAAAAATAAAATAATATATGGGAAATGAATAATAATGAAGTACTAACATGAAAACAAATTTAAAAGATAAACACTTGTAAAAAGGATCTGGTTATTTATAATATTCAGTTTACTATTAACATTTTATTTTATTTCCAAAATTTCAAATTTAACAAAGATTATTGATTTTTAATTTGTTAATTTACATTGGACCATTGGCCCTGAAACGTGTTGATATTTTCTATATATAAGTAATGAAAACAAAGTATATTTTAACCAAATGTATCTATTATATAAAACATTATATGTTCGTTTGATGCCAAGATGATAAAATCACACACCAATATTAATTATACAAGAAAAAACAATACAAAATAAAATAAATAATGAAAAATTTCATACGAAAAAATAAAAACAAAAAATTGTAGTGGTTTCGATTTTAATGGTAAATTTTTGTTGATAAAAAAATACATAAAAACACAAGTTTTTTCAGGCTTTATAAAATGATGTGAAATTTAGAAAGTGTGTAATTTTTTCTGCGTATTATGAATGGTTAATACAAATTTAAAAGAATTTTCTTCCATGTTCTCCGCAAAATCAAATACTTTAAAACAATTTACCTTATACATTTTTCTAAAACCATTATTATGGAATCTATTATCATAAAACCGCAACTTTAAACTACTCCATGTACACTGGAACTATTTGAAGAGTACTCTGGAGAGACGAGTTTTTTCACAGATAGTATAAAGATAATTAAAATTTAGAGCTGAAATAAGTCACAAATGATGGAGAAATATACCCTGTTAGATGGAAGAGACGTTTGCAAAAGATCGGATTAGAGAAGGGCGTGCCTAGAATTTGTTCGGTAACCATACATTATTTAGAAAATGAGGATCTCCATAAATAATTATCGTCAATATTTCGTATTTTTCTAAAGTATGATCTTAAGTATGTTTGAAGTCTGTTTACGTCCTATGTATGTTTATGAAGTATGTTTATGTCCTAAATCACGAAAATACATACATTTGTTAACTCTTATTTTAAATCAATATTATTTTATTTATTTATATATGAAGTGTAGTAATCAATATTATTAATCAATATTATTATTATTATCAAATGTTATTCAACCAGCTTTTTATACTAATAATAAATTAAAAAAATACATATTAAATAATAAAGATTAGAATAATTTTTTAAAAAAATCGGGTGTTTATAAATTAATTTGTAATGATTGTGATTATTTTTATATAGGAAAAACGTGTAGAAATTTTGAAATTAGAATTAAAGAACACTTAAGGTGTTTAAATAGTAATAATTATTCTGAATTTTCTAACCATCTTTTGGCTACGGGTCATTCTTTTGATATTAATAAGGGTTTACAAATTTTACATACAAATTATACAGAACCACAATTTGATAAATTAGAAATTTTGGAAATAAGAAAGAGTGTAAATAGTAAATTGAATATTATAAATAATCAGGTCCTTTTTGCAAATAGTTATCTTTTAAATTTATTTTCATATGAATTAGGTACTTTATATTATTATTTTCCATATATAACTTTTTAATATTTTGATCTATACTTCGATTTTTAAATATTATTTATGTTTTCCTGATGAAGAAGCCATTGGCTTTGAAACATGTTCATTTTTTTCAATAAATAAGTGGTTTAAACAAAGTTAATTTATATTAATTATAATTAATATTATTTTAATTAGCATTTAACATTTTGAAGTTAAAGTTAATTAGGACCGTTAACTTATAGTACTGATATTTGGATTGAGTGATATGGTTGTAATCATATAAGATTATTGGATATGGTTGTAATCATACAATTATTGGATATGTTTGTAATCATAAGATTATTGGATATGGTTGTAATCATAAGATTACAACCATATCCTTCAATAACCATACCACAACCATAAAAGGTCACATGCTTACTTATAATTCTTCTTTATGCTTTTAATGTTTTATGCTTTATTTTGCATGATGGTGAATGTTTTGCGGTTGCGTCTTGTATGTATATTCCCCCAGTGAACTCTGAATGATTGTAGAATTGACTTTTGTGATTGAGTTTGGTCTCTTTTGACTGATTATTCTATATTATTATTTACTTGACTGCTTATTCTATATTATTATTTACTTGACTGCCTCTTCTATATACTGAATTATTGATTAAGATTTTTGATATATTCGATATACAGTATACTACCTTTCTTATTTTTTATTCAATTATATTACACTACCTGTATGATTGTAAGTGGTTATCCCTCTCAACACATAAGAATCATAATTGTTTTTGGTATGTATATAGCTACAAAAAAAAAGTTTAAACATTTTCTAGGTAACATTGTAATAAAATATTATATATAAAGTATTATTAATTAAATAAATTTTTTAAAAAGAATTTTAAAACCATTCGAATCCTTTGTCAAGATATCTCTGTGTGAGCCGCGGTCCTCCACCAACTAAATTATATCTTTGCGTATTTTGAGCTGGTGGCTCGTCTTTCGTGCTTTAGAGATTTCCTATCTTGTCTTGTCCTGTCTTGTCCATCTCAGTATTTTTGAATTCCGAGTCGATATAATATTCAGTTCTTGAAGAAATCATAGAGTTCATCTGTGATGTGGATGCGACAACGGAACATTTTAATTTTGAATACATTACGTAATTTTTTAGTTCTGCACGAATCCAGTTTTCGATCACCAATTCAAAAATTAGCCGCTCTCGATGTTGCTTATCTTCATAAAGTGAACCCATACTTACCAAATTAACTTGATATATTCATCAATTACCCTTTTTGGTAATGACCAAATTTGTCTCAAAACTGCCGCAGAACCTAGATGTAGTTTCTATTAACTTCATATTATTATTAAAAATGGTTTTCAAATCTATGAAAACGTTAATGTTACCTTTCCTAATATTATATATTCCCTTTTTCAATGTACATATTGAGCTTATCATAGAATATGATGTTTATTTAACGATATTTAAAGTGAAAATAATCAAATAAATATTTAAAATTTATTAAAATTATAAAAACTTATAATATTACGAAATTAAACGAATTTAGGTAATATTTTAGATGAATTCATTCATTCGTTAATTTGATTTAAATAATAAAGGCAATGAGAATGAATAATGATCAAGTACCAATAAAAAGATCCGTATTGATCAAAAAAACAATAAGGTTCTTAAATGATAATCTAAATATATCATATAAAGAACGACGAATAGAAACGCTTAAAAAAATATTTAAAAATATCAGAAAATCTATTTTTTTATATTTGTAGCAACTACTTTGTGGTTGGATATAATTATTAAATATAAAAAAACTAAAAAAGCTAATATTTAAAATATAGATGAACCACCGAGAGGTTTTTAATGACTCAAAAAATACATTTCTCTCTCATTTGCTCCTTATAAAAAAGAAAACAGATGATGACAGAGTTAGTCGATCATACCAAAGCCCTCAGCGGTTGAACTATAATTATACAAAATTTTGTTAATTTTTTGAAATTATCTCAAAATATCAACTCATTTTATACGTTGCTACTACAGCATTCCTATTTTCACTTTACAATTTTTCTCGTAAAGAATTTAAAACGATTTTTTTTAAATCGTGGTCACAGTAAATGTTCGCCACCTGGCGGGCGTTTGGAAAACTCTTACGTGCATTTTGCTCTACGTGTGATATGAAAAGAATTGCGCTTAAGTGATTTCTTATTGAAAATGTGAAGCTCTCAGAAAATATAACGCGGAGGAGAAATGGATATAAAGCCAATATCCACAGAATAAAATGACGTCTTACGCGAACGTGAACGTGAACGGAGAACATAAAAAGTATCGTAAACGTGAATTATGGAACAGTTCTGATAAACTTGTGCGTTATTTATGGTGAACAAAAAACGTACTAGAGTTTTACATCTGTTCGAGAAATATTATAAAATGTTTGATTCCTAACTTGAATTCTACGCACTCAGTCGAATAATAAAATATTTTAAAATTCTTTATATTAGTTTCGCCGCCATACATACGAGTGTGTGGAAATGTCTTGAAAGTTAAAATTAACACTCTTCCCGTCATCCAATCGAACTGAAATTTTGCAAGTCGACTCGATGTCGATGAAAACGCATTTTGACAACTTTGTCAGTACGCACGGTTATTGTGATTGTTTTCGTTTTTCGCGAAAAAAACTCGTCGACCTTTGCATCCGAAAAAGATTACTGATCATGACATCAGGCCTAATTTGTTTTATAAAGTCATGAAAATTTGGTTCAGCGAATTCACTCCTGTAAACAAAACCAAAGTGGTCAATTAAACGACATTTTATTTAAAACATAATGTCATCATTTGTACTTTAAAAAATTGGTTATATCTTAAACAATTGTTGTTTTATTCTATTTTAAAATCACACCCTTTAAATGACATAACATAATAAAAATATACTTAAAATTCATTAACATTAATAAGGTTATTTAGAAATCATAAAGATTGGCAAAAGCAAAGAGCAATGTAACATAACGTGCCAGAATAGATTTTTAAAACAGGTGAACAGTTTCAAAGACCTCGGTGTAATAACATCTCAGGATGGAAAACAAGAAAGTGATTTGGATAGGTGGATAGAAGCTGTAGAACGAACCCTGTATTATCTCTTACTTAGAAAAGCGGAGCGCAGCCAGCGAGAAAAATTGCCAGTATTCAAATCAGTTTTCAGACCAACCCTAGTGTACGGCCATGAGCACTGGATCTTGACCGAAAGAACCCGATCAAAGCTATAGGCCGCCGAGATAGGATTTCTACGAGGAATAATAGGAGTTACCAAAGGGACAGAATCAGAAACACGCAAATAAGAGAATGTCTCGAAGTGGAACCCTTATTGACATTTATCGAGAAATCACAGTTACGGTGGCTGGGATATATCTTGAGGATACCGGCAGATAGACTGCCAAAGCAGTTATTCCAGGCAAGACCAGAAGGCAGAAGACTAAGGGGCCATCCTAGGAGGAGCTGGCGAAAACAGTTGGAGGACTGCTGGGAAGCGAGGTTGCAACTAAATTAGGCTGAAGTGGAGAGCGAAGCCCAAAATAGGAAGAGTGGTCCCTTCGTAAGAATATAACGTATACTTTGTATCCTGATGAAGGGACTATTGGCACCAAAACATGTTGATAATTCAATAAATAGTGGTCTTTTACATTGTGTTTTCTTTTTATTGATATGAATATTTATAATTCTGGCATAAATATGTATCATGAATCATGACCCGCACGTTTGGCCCCAAAAAATGTTGATTGTGCAATAAAATGTGGTTTTAAAGAAAGTGTTTTCCTTTAAAACCACTATTTATATTAAATTTAATTCTGAAAAATATTTCTTCAATTACTTTTTTATAATTTTTTTAAATATTTTGAATAACAAATTAAATATTTTTAATAAGAATTTTGTTCATGTTATGTATTATTTTAGGTAACGTCATGATTGTTATTTTCATTTAGCAAATGAAGCTGATATATAAATTTTTTATCTCGCTAATATTAGTTTCATCTGTTTGTCTAGACCGAATCTTATAATCAATATTTCAACCGCTTCCCAATGTCCAATCGAACTGCACAATACATAAATTGATGAATTATCAAGTTTAGTGATTTATCAACATATCCATCATAATTAATTTATTAATGATTTATATGGGAAATTAGTTAATGATCTCACCAGTAGATGGCGCTAGTTTCCTGTTGAAGTGATTTTGCATGATGGGTAATATTAAGACTAAAAAGTAGAATATTACATAACAAATTTTTTTTGTAAAAAAACCACGCTAGTAAAAAGTAAAAAAAAAATTTTCCGTCGAAAATTAATTCGGAAAATAGCGTGGGCGCTTCTTCTTCATCTATATTAACATCACCTTTTATTTGTAGAGTGAGGCAAACATTTTTTACAGGAAAGAATATTTTTTACTTTCTAGTATAAGCAAGGTTTTTTTAAAATATTTTTATCACATAACATAAGTATTTGCTACTTTTTTAAAATTAAAAATTCTTAGTATTTCTATATTTTGATAAAATCTGTGTAGGTATCTACATTATAAGCGCTTCAAAAATCTAAATTAATCTGTCATAGTCATAAGATGCGATTAGATTACGTAAGGTAAGTTCTTGAATAAACACTTGCTACCTTTCAGTCTTTTACTTCGGTCAATTTTCACCATCGCTGAATACAGAGTTTCCCTTTTTTGTTTTTCAAGTCTCTTTCACTTTGCTTCTAGTCTACTTATGGTATGTTAAAATTACAATGTGAATTCGAAGCGCATCAAGAAGATATGGAATGCGAAGAAAATTAAACATTAATTCGGGACCGGACGAAGAAAAGTGGAAGAGTTGATTGAAAGGTTAAAAAGTACCTTTTTAAATACATTTTTTAAATTTGAAATGCATGGAATTGAAATAAAGTTAACGTTACATGTGTATTAGATTCCTTTCTAATTTACGTTACAAAATAGAGAATTATGATTTTTTTGCATATATGGCGTCAACATACCATAAATACATAAACCACCAATATAGGCCACACACACACAAACGTGGCAAGAATGCCGCGTAAACAAAATCGAGGCACAGCAGGGCACACGAGTCTTTACAGGTCATCGCACCGTCAGCAATACACACACACACAGCTAAACTTCAGGAGAATTCATTGTTCGCAAAACATATACATATAAACTAGCCAACGCCCTTTACGAGCTTATCAGTCTCACAGCAACCCCCGGCGTTGGCCGGAGGCCCTAGTCCATCGAGTATATATCATTCCCAGAATTCCCTGTCACTTATCTTTCAATATCAGGCATTTCGAAAAATTTGTTTTCTTCGGTGTAGATTCGACTTTCGTGATAAACGTAATGTTGTTATTTTTGCTATTTTCACAAATTTATTTCTTACATTAAAAGTGAAAGATGGTCTAAATCTGTAATGTGGTAATTATTATCGTCTTTATCGGAGTAGCAATATAATATATTCTGTAATATTTTAATATCTAAAAAGAGATTTAAAAAGTAAAAAAAACTTACCGTTTTTTTTCATTTCTCCTCTTCTGTTGTCGGTGGTAATTTTACAAAAATATTCATCATTTTCCATTGATAAGACGAAAAATTCCGAGTCAGTGTCAGCAAACCTAAAAAAATAAAAATATTAATTACCCCAAGAATAAGAAAAATAAAATACATTTTATTGCTGCTCTATAGATATTCATCATAACATATTCAATTTAAAATTTGTCCTTATGTGCGAAAATTTTCACACTCTTTAAAAGTCAGTACGCTAAAAATAATATCTTGAAATCAAAAGGTATTTAAAGAATCTTTATATCATTTATTAAAATAAATATTTTTACGCCCTCGAGTCGTTTTCAAACAATATAAAAAGTATATTTATATGGCTCTTTATAAATGTAAAAAAATAACAATAGCCCTTGAAATGCTTCATTTAATATTTTTTATGTTGATATTTTTTTCATAAATGACTTAAAGAAAAAAAAGGAAAAAAGAAAAAGGGACTTCAAAGTCCCAGAAGTGTAAAATTCACGAAGCATTTAATTAAAACGTTAGCCAGATACGGATCCCACATGGTGTTTGATTAAGGCATACTTAAACAATGGCGGTACTTTGTTGGCTGAGTTTATACTTTGTTGGCTTCCAATTCCTGCAAGTGAAAACAAATAGAGATTCTCTCAATGTTTGACACGCATTGTTGATTTCAAATTATGTCGCAGGTTATTGCGGAATTTTGAAGCAAACGGTTGATATTTCAAAACAACCTCGACTTATAGGGCTACGAAGACAAGATTTTCATCGAAATAGTAACTAAAATTAAACTTAAGTGCTTTACACCGTGCCAAATGTTTATTGAAAAAAGTAGAAGTGTAACCATGGTCACTAATCATAATATTTTTTAAAGTATATTTAAGTTAAATCCCACAAATTGTGTTCTCTTCGTCTTTGGCTGTTTGCGATCATGTTGGCTATTTGGACTTAATTGACAGCTGCCATAAAGTGAGATTCAGATCTGGCTGGATCGTGGCTTAAAACGTGAGGTCGCTCGTCGTTCGTTGATTTTTTCCCGAAATGACAAAGTTCAATGACTCGTAAATTTCAGTGACATGTCGAAAGTACTTCTGTGTACATCATTGGATTAACCTGAATCCTGTTGAGCTTCTTCGCGCGTTACGTGTGTTACGCTGTGTGCTTCTTCAAAATGGTTTCAGTCAAGAGTACAACTTGCAGCACGACATAAAACATAAAATCCTATCAATATCATCTGAAATACCAACCAGAACAATTTTGTGACTGCAAATACCATTTTTCATTTTAATGAAGTCAAACCTATTTTTTTTCTACCTTACTCTCTATTGGATCTTCCGGGGTGCATCCAGCTCACATACAATGAATAAATTGCGTACAATAAATATATGTTCAAAGCCACTTCTCACAGAATATAATCAACATGACTCACGCCTGATATATAGAATATACATTTACAGCAATATCCTACCACCAACATGACGCATATATGCAATGACACCTGCTTTCGATACGGTTTTGCAATCCAGCCCAGAAATTAAGCCCAGAAATATAATCAGCATGACTCACGCCTAATTTACAGAATATAGATTTACAGCTATATCCTACCACCAACATGACGCATATATGCAATGACACCTACTGCTTTCGATACGATTTTGCAATCCACCATAGCACCACACTTGAAAGTCGCATCAGCAATATCAATGGCCTTTGTGATGAACCTAGCAATGGGATCCAAACTGCGACCAGCAAGGTGGGAAATACAAGGCAGAAATAGGTAGCTGATGAAAAGCACCAAAAACAAGTTTGTAAATACCGTATAAAAGCATTTTTTCCAAATTATCTTTTCTTCTCAACTGAGTTTTTTCGTTCAATTTACATAAACACCTTAATGATTTTTAGTTTGATTTTCATTTGAAACAGTTAAATTCTACTCCACTGAGTTGAAAAAATGGTATGAGGTGTGAGATTATATATTTTCTTTGATGATAGCGATGTTTATTCACCTTAGAAATCTATTTAAATATTTTAAGAATCATGGCACTTTTCGTAGGGTATAATTTGAATATAACCATAGTAGAAAAATATTGGCTCTTCCGCCATTGCTCAGTTTTTTTTTTCAATTTCGAATCACATTTTAATATTGTTATTAATTTTCTGATATGTCATACATATTTATTTCAATCTCAAAATAAGTACCGTGTCACAGAAATTATTAACATTAAATGTCAATTCAGAAAAACACTTCAAAAAAGATTTATGCTCATAAAACACACGTACATTTTTCGATTGAATCCCAAATTAAAGTAAACTGCAAAGATATTATTTTATTATACAAGTGTTTGTCAAGTTTCATCTCTAGGGTGCATAATAAATAATAACCAACCGAAATTTCAGTTTCGGTTTCGGCCAGTTTCGGCCAAGGGAACTAGGTTCGGCCGCGGTTTCGATTTCGGCCAGATGTCTGCCTACTTCTAGTCAGATACTTCCGCTCAGCCGAATCTTGCTAAATTACTGATTATTAATTTTTTATATTGCTATTATCCAAAAAAAGGCAAAAAAAAGAGTTGATTTGCTTAAAGCTTTAAGATTGCTATTGCGATAGCTGAACACTATTTAAATTTTCACTGATTTATTAACTAAAATATTTTTAGCAGGAATAATTCTAAATATTTATTTATTCTTCTTCTTCATCATAACATTACAAAAGTGTACATAGTTAATACATTATTAAAATATTAACACAATTACACTTTTTAAATGTAGTTTATAACGCATCACTGTTCTGGGGCAGTTATATTTATCATTTTAATCATTTTTTTATTCTAGGTTAAATCACAACTATACAGTATAAGAAAATGAGTTATAATACACGAAAACTATAAAATATTGATTAAAAAATAAGAATAAAGTAGTGAATAATATACTTAGCTAAACATACTAGATTTCAAAGATTACTGAAAATTTTAACATGTGTTAACAAGTTTCGGTTTCGCCAGAAACCAGAACAGAAGGCGAAATTCAATTTCAGTTTCCTCTGAAAATCTAGTTTTTATCGGTCTCAATTGACAACATAACATTAATCCTTCCAATAATTTGGACATGAATTTGGAAAAATTGCAACTAGCTAGGCGCAATATAGGAATCATTGTTTTGGCAGATAATTTTCATATTTCCTTATTGGATAGATCAGTCACACAAGCCAATCGCGCAATAAATCATTTTTGTATGTTTTCTGAGCCCGTCATGTACTCTACCGCTAAGTTGCCGTAAACTGCGAAGCCGTGGGCTTTATATGAAAAGTTGCCAGGTTTGCAATAGTTTCTTAGTAGTTTATAAATGACAGAGAGTCAAGTGTGCCATTTTGGTAAAAAGATTAAGAACTAAGCAATGTGTTACATACTTACAACTATAGACGATTAAAAATAAAATATTAATACTGTGGTGGCCCAAGACACATACACACACACACTCGAGTAATGAGGTACCACATATGCTGACATTGAAGTACGGCAGGCCGTCGCCCTCGATACAGAGGTTGAGGCAAGATCGCTGAGCACAGCAAACAGGCGACAATGTAAGCCAAGCCAATGACCGAGTACAAAGGCATTCAAAGCAGAGGGCATGGACTATCGGAGTGACGAAACGCACCTTGCTGATCTAGGCTTAATACCCACATGCGCGGCCGAGTAAAAAGGAAATTATAACACCCCCGATTTCTTTGTTCTGGATCACTATAAAAGTCGGCGCCTGCAGAGCCGGTTATCTCACTCCAGCGGAGCTTCTCGGATACAGCGGAAGCCCTCGCCGTCATACCTTCGAACTTCGCGCCTTTCAATCATAATCTTTATACACCACTGTATTCTTTATGACTTGTGTATTGTAATCAAACAAATTCTGTCAAACAATCGCGACTTTTACATCATCAACCACAGCAGAGATTTCCGACTCTATAAACGGAGTGGTGATCCTGGAGTTCAAAACTACATTCCAAAACCGGAGGCTCATCCACCTCCAAAGTGGTGACCCCGACGCAAGAAAAACACGCACCTTCATCGACGCACCCTCATCAACGCATCTTCGAACTACATCTTCAGAACCAGCAATGGGAGTGAGATCATCCCATCCATCATGGGCAGACACTACGCGACACAGGAGCGCACGCTGACGATAGCGGACATACCGCCAGTACTGGTCCGGGACGCGGACCTACTGGATTGGATAGACCAGATAAATGACATGCTCGACGATGCCGGATACATCCAGAGGGACGAGAGCTGGTTCATCAAGGATCTGTTGAGCCCCGAGGTCGCAGCCAAGCTACGGGACCTGACCATGGAGCGGACGACGCGTACAATCACGGAGGGCCTACGCCTCATGAAGGGCGCCGCCAGGCGCGCGCAACCATCAGCCAACAAGGATCAACCCGCAGGACACATCAAAGAGCCGGCCCATGTCCACAAGACGTCTGCCTCCACCACTGGCAGTACGGCGGCAGCTCGCAGGTATGCCAGAAGCCATGTGCATACTTCCAGGGGTCCCGCTAGCAAGGACAATGGTAGACGACACACCCACAAGGATAGCAGGACGGCAGGACATCGGACCACGCCCTATGGAGCGATGACCACCAATCATCCACACACACCAGACGTCACAGCCGACTACAGAGGGTCCATACCTCACTGGCAACGACATCTGGGACGCATTACGACACTAGCAGACACGCCCACGGAACAACGACCACGCCCATAGAACATCGGAACACACCCAAACGCACCATATCCACAACTACTGTCTTCTGATATGTTTCTAATTACATTTTTCTTTTCCATAACAACTCCATGAAGATGACATCGGGTAATCGGAGTGACTAACCGCCCCGATGACCATCCCGCAAAGGAGAGGCATCCGCCACGACGTGTGAGACGGAGAGCCACACCCCAGCAGAAGACATCAGATACTTTAACTATCAACACCGTCTAGGGGGACACACATACACACCATCGAGACGACCCGGGAGCCAACACACCACGATTCGCAACCCTCAATTTTCCAATATTCAGAATTCAGCTACACATCCATCGAGACAACCATGAACCTAGCACATCATATCACACAACACTCTACAATGACTTTTCGCTGACGGCATCATCTTCTTTAAATAACATTCATGGCACGAATCCACGGGAGACAACAGCGGACACCAGAAGTGACTACCCTGGTCCAAGCGGAACCCGACACGGAGGACACAAGCCACATACATCGACGCGCAGAGCGACACGAGTTCAGCACAACTGGATATCATCTGCGACACGAGCATCTCATCGACAAGACTCGCAACCTAGAGGATCACAGGAGTGACTAGCCTGACCGACACTCCCTAGGAAACACTCTACCATAACGCGAATACGGAGAGTAGCGAGCAATAAAACACACGTCTCATCTACAGATCTAGAGTGACGGAAGAAGTAATCGCCTACCCGCCCGGGACGTACGAGAATTCATCATCAACAGCGAAAAGAAGAAGAAAAAGTTGGACGACCGACATATATGCAACAACAAGCGAGTATCATCGATATCCCATCCACGCCATACAAAGCACAATCATTCGAGAAAAATCTTCAAATAATATTTCAAAAATACGACATTCCATTCATTAAGTTCGCAACAAGGAAACATCTGCAGCTGGAATACCGATAACAAGCGTCGGCAGAATTTCAACACACACCACCAGCAACCTGAGCGAAAACAAAACAAAATAACGTCAGCAGAAACACTCGGCGCCGTATAAACAAAGAGGCCATTCATTCCACAAATCAGCAATAATGTTACGTCAACATGCATTGTTTTCATTCATGCATACAAAGCAGTTGTAATAAATACCGAGCGTGCGTAAACTGACAACATCGTAGTAAATGCGACTTACAGCTACGCCCACAAGGAAAGAACGGATTGACAGCGGGAGAGACCAGCACCATTGCCATTATCGTCTCTGACCACCACCTTGATCACGTGGAGCACCCGCCTAGGGCAGCTACCCCACTGGCGAGGGGTGCTGTGGTAGACCAAGACACATACACACACACACATATAATGAGGTACCGCATATGCTGACATCGAAGTACGGCAGGCCGCCGCCCTCGATACAGAGGTTGAGGTAAGGTCAGCTGGGCCAATGACCGAGTACAAAGGCAATGTATAGCAGAGGGCATGGACTATCGGAGTGACGAAACGCACCTTGCTGATCTAGGCTAAATACCCACACGCGCGGTCGAGTAAAGAGGAAATCATAACAACCCCGGTTTCTTTGTTCTGGATCACTATAAAAGCCGGCGCCTGCAGAGCCGGTTATCTCACTCCAGCGGGCCTTCTCGGATACAGCGGAAGCTCTCGCCGTCATACCTTCGAACTTCGCGCCTTTCAATCATAATCTTTATACACCACTGTATTCTTTATGACTTGTGTATTGTAATCAAACAATCGCGACTTTTACATCATCAACCACAGCAGAGATTTCCGACTCTATAAACGGAGTGGAGACCCTGGAGTTCAAAACTACATTCCAAAACCGGAGGCTCATCCACCCCCAAAATACCAAGAAAACAATTTGTATAAATCACTATTTATTATATAATCAATATGTTTCGGGGTCATTTGTCCCTTCATTAGAATTCAACGTAGGTGTACTAAAAAAAATTCAAAGTATAAATATTGAAAAAGCAAAAAATAAATATATGTGAACTGAAAACTTATAAAGAGCTAATGTGAAAATATTTTTTTTTTCATTTTTAATTTATCCAAATATTATCTTTTCTAATCAAAAATTCCACAAGTTTTTCTGTAAAAATTATTTCAATTTTTTATAAGCCCCTGATTTAAAAAAATCATCCTCATCTTTGTCATAAAACATAATAAATAATAACTTTGCTGTCTGTCCGTCCGTAATTTCTTTCAAATTAACAGCTAAAAAAACTAAATTAAACCGCCGGAGATGGAGCTTGAATCCCGGGCCAGCAAACCCGAAGGCGCCAACGATAGCGATGTTGCTACCGCCGAGCCTGCAATACTCGTCAAATACACAGTACATATAGGACTTAGCAAAGACATGAACCGTTTCATCTTCTGCTCAGAACAACCTCCAGGGTTTGAAATTACCATTCACTGCCGGCAGGGGAAATATAAAAAAATCTTCAAATATTTTGATAAAAGTCATTACTACTATTTCGTGGGTGTCGGCCATAAATAAGTAAATACTTATTCTTTAGGAACCAGCATGTAAAAGTACCTTCATTTTTGATGGGTTATACCTAGTTCAATATAAAATTATGTAATTTGTTATTAGTTTAGAAAGCTGGTTTTATAGAACTTGGGATGTTTTTAATTATTTAATTTGAAATATAAAAATTAAATCTCAAAAGCATAAGTGAAATCATTTTTTATTATACATTTTGAATACACCAATCTTTTTACTATAGAAAAATGAATTTTTGATGAGACTGCAAAGGCAGTTAATCAGTCACCTGTCACCTAGAAGGAATTACAATGTCGCCTATTTAGATAATTAACTGAATTAATGCTTCGATACCCGAAACCGGTCTCAACAGCCTCGGTGTTGGGAAGTCCGACCGCAAAGTTCAGGCGTGAGTTCAGTCTTGTAATTTAATCATGTTGGCTCGAGGTACAGAAGACATGAAATGGAAAATCTACATTGTTAAGGAATTTCATTTATTATTTTGTGTAAACCGGAAATATTACGTGAAACGTATTTAATATGTAAATATACATTATTTTCTACGTAAATACCTGAAAATGTACTTACAAAAATTTGTATATTATTTTAGATATGGATTATGGTAGATCGTTTGCAGAAGAAAAACTACGTTTTTCAATTACATCGTTTCAGGAGATCAGGAGGAGAGAGGAATGTTGCCTATGTTACTCCCCAGATCTTAAAATAAGTACGAAAAATTTGGGTCAGATCGACTGAAAGGTACAAATTTGCAAGGAAAATATATCAGGGGGAGGGGGTGGAGTGAAGGGGAAGGAGTAAAATGTTGCCTATGTTACTCATCAGGTCCTAAAAAATAAGTGTGCAAAATTTGGATCAGATCGGTTGAACGGTAAAGATTTGAACGAAAAATATGTCAGGTGGAGGGAGAGGGGTAAAGGGGAGGCAGGAAATATCCTACGTTGCCTGCCGCGTCTTAAAGGATAAGTAGATAAAATTTGGGTCAGGTGGTAAAAACAGTGTAGATTTGTATAGAGAACAGACAGACAAATATACATTGTTTAATATTTCTAAATGTACAACGCTCGATCTCAAATGCATCGTTGTGTCAAAATTTCAACTGATTCGGCCAACAACTTTTAGAGTTTTGCGATCACAAACATACGTTGGCTGAACTTTTATATATATATATATATATATATATATATATATATATATATGACGCTCAAAGCATTGAGTTGCGAAAGTCTACACTGCTCAATGCATATTATTTTATCGAAATTCATATAAAGAATTGAAACTATGTCTAATAAATGTTAACTAATGATTTAATATTTTAATATGATGTATGAGATAGAAATACATTTAAACGTGGCAACTTAACAGGGATAAGTGCCATGAATCAAACATAATATATCATAGCTAAATACTTATCCTATGTCTATCCATATTTGAGGATATTAACATGATGATAATTATTTGAATGTTCGATATTCTGATCTAATAATACCGGACGGAACAAATAGTAACAATTGTCAATTAAAGGAAGTATACATCCGAATAAAGATCGCAGAACGTATCTCCCTAACGTGTAAAGTATAAAACGTATTCGGCACAAAAACAAAACCCGCTGCCAGAGGCACAGGCTGCATTTAAATGTATATTTTGTATCAACGATTACAAATACGCTTTAAACTACAGGAAAAATATTTTTTCAGTATTAGGGTATTCTTTTTTTCCAATTGATTTAGCAACATTGTAGATTGACATTTAAAAAAAATATTGATTGGAATATTTGTATAAATCAACTCATATTATTTAATACATTACACCTTCATATTTCAGAAATAACTTTCCATAGTCAATGTGTTATATATATGTCAAAATATCAAATGAATAATGTCTATTGTTTTTCTAATTTACTTGAAAATTTATTTTTAAATATTATTTAAATATGAAGTTCTCGATTACTCGCAATTATTGGAAAATTTTTTAGAATAGGGCTAATAGTTAAATTCAATTAATTATTAATAATATTTTGTTTACTACAACGTGCTTTAGTAATTACTAATTATTCTAAATTATTCAATTTCAGACCAGAATTATTGAAATTTTTAACCAATTTTATAAGGGTATTCATTCATTCTGTTTTCATTGGAACTAACCATACATCAATCAAGATATAAATATATATCTTTATATATATATATATATATATGTAACAAAAGGAACTTCTGGACTCCCTCGCGTCTCCCACCAATAAGGCTTATTGGTGGGAGACTTTCATGTCACCCGCGAACAAGTACGGCTAGTCCGTAGCTTTTGAGGCTTTTTTAGCCTTGACAATGGCACGTGATACCGTGTCGAAACGTCGGCCATGGTCTTCTCACGGAGACCATTTACAGAAATCGCGAGAGAGTCCAGAAGTTCCTTTTGTTACATACAATAACGCTCGCGGAAACCTCAAGCAAAACATATATATATATATATATATATATATAAATATTTGCAGATATATACATACATACATATATTTATATTTATTTTTATTTAATATTTAAGGTTACCAGGAATATTTAATATATATATATAAAGCTTAAATATTCCTGGTTTTCTGTAATGTTTTTTCTTAACATATTTTCAAAATGGATATTTGCTTGAAAATATCATCCAGCTTTGGTACTGGAAATAATTTAGAAAAATCTTTTGTTGAAAAGGTGAATTTTTTTAATGATCCTTTGTAACATTTTTACTGAGCTTAAATTTTTTTATAAGAACCTCCCCATCCAATAACGCCGTATGTGAGCAGAGAGTGAATAATGGCGTAACACACATTTTTAATAATTTTGTACTAAAAACATTCCTTAGTCTAACGAATATGTAAAAACATTCCCTTATTCTTTTTACCAGTTCTATGACGTGTCTATTCCACTTAAGGTGTTGTTCAATGATCACACCAATGTATTTTGTTTCGGAGATGGAGTGAGTTTTGAATAATGTAAAAATATTATTACGTAGTTTATAGTTCGTATTACATTTTTGTTCATGGATTATTATTTTTTTGTTTTAAATAGGTAAAGGTTTTGTAGATAAAATAAGATATATGTTGTTTTTTTAGCGTTGAGTGTCAGTAGATTGTTGTCAAACCTTAATTATAAAGTATTGACATCTTTATTTGCTAATTCGTGAGCTAGCTCCCATGTTGGGCCCAGTTACATAGAGATCTAGCTGTTCCTATTCGGCATTTCACGGGTTAAGGATTAAGTTAAAAATAAGTTTTTGGGGGGCAACAAAGCTTCCATTTAATGTTAACGTAATATCCATTTATGTTAATGTTAACAATGTTTCCATTTAATCTAGGTTGGGATGGATGGGATGTCCAGGAAAGTCCAGGAATGCTTATCGCCAGGTCCTTAATAATGCATTTGCAAAATTTGGTAAAACGGTACAGATTTGCATTGAAAATATATCAGGGGGAGAGGGAGGTTTAAAGGGGAAGAGCAAATGTCACCTATGTTACCCGCCGTTTCCTAAAGAATAAGTATATAAAATTTGGATCAAATCGGACAAACTGTGTAGATTAGTTAAGAACACAGACAGACATGAGTTTTATAGGTACAGATGAATAGTATAAAAGCAAATTAAAAATATTTTAAAAATAAAGATAATTAAGCCATTTTATCAGATAAATAAGAAAATAAAATAAGCCAAAAAAATAATATATATAAATAAAACATATTAAAGAAAAATGAACAATCATTCATCATCATCATCACTCTTGGCACTACAACCCTTGGTGGGTCTTGGCCTCCTCAATAATCTTCCTTCACTCATCTCGGTCTAGTGCCAGATCTCTCCAGTTCTGAAGCTCTAAGGCAGAGAAGTCTTGAGGACGTTGTCACTCCATCTTAAATTTGGCCTTCCTAAGCTCCTTTGCCCTATTGGCCTTGAGTTCAGCAGAGACTTTGGTGCTTGATGCTCGGACATTCTCTCCACATGACCCAGCCATCGAAGTCTTCCCAGTTTTATAAATTTTGTGACGTTTGGCTCCTTAAATAGAGTATAGAGCTCATTGTTGTAACGTCTGCGACAAAGTCCATTTTCTGTAACCGGTCCGAAGATACGCCTCAAAATTTTCCTTTCAAAAACGTCCAGAGCTCGCTCATTCCTCTTAGTTAGTACCCACGTCTCAGCTGCGTATGTGAGCACTGGCCTAATAAACGTTTTGTACACTAATATCTTGGTGTTTTTGGACAGCATTCTGGATTTTATCTGCTTTTGTAGGCGGAAAAAGCGGCGATTTGCGCTCACTATGCGCTTCTGGATCTCCTCTGTAGTGTTATTGTTGCTTGTTATCAGGGATCCTAGGTATGTAAATCTTGGTACCGTTTCAAAATTTTGACTTCCACACGAGAGAGTTGGGATTTGTTGGGTGCGTCCTACGGCTATGTATTTGGTCTTCTGCTGGTTTACTATGAGACCCATATTTTTGGAAGAACTTTCAAGATTTATGAAGGCATTACGTAAAGCATCGGTAGTTTCCGCAATTATGTCGATACCATCATCAGGCCTGATGTTGGACCCTGCAATGGGATCCAAAACGTCGGCCAGAGAGGTCACATATAGACGGCAGAATATCCCAGAAAACTATACGCAGAACGCACGTACATACTTAGCCTTCCGTTTTAAACACGAGAATTAATCTCCCTATTGAAAAAATTTCACGTTCATATGTCTTACATTAATTCTATCCTTACTTCATTTTTTGTATTAACTTTAAAAATTTGTTACTAGCAAATATCTGTTGTTATATTGGCTACTTTAGAATCTTCAGAGTTTGCAGCTAATGAGTCCATCAAGAGCAATATTTCTATAGATATAAAGCTGTCTCCATGTTGGTTGATAGCAAAATAAACAGATAACAGTATACCTGGAATGTTCATAGATGTCCGTGCAGAAAATTTCCAATGGGACGTCCTTTCTTATCAGTTGCTCTTCTGTAGGAGGGACCCATACCGTTGTCATCAAGATTCCTGGAGACAAGAAACGAGTATGTCAGTCCATACAAATTATTTTAAAACAAATTTATTATTTTTTAGCCAAAAAAAGAAAAAAAAAATTAATGCAATTGATATTATAAAAATTATCAGTTTGTCGATAATTATAATTGATTCGCATATGTAACTATATATAAAATAAGAACTGAGGCTCCCTCATTAGACTCAAGAGCTTCTCTTCACTGATGAGGTCTACATGACTACAAAGTATTAACAAAAATGTCAATTTGATATGTTAATATATAAGAATTGTATTTGTACCATATATTAAAGAAAATAAAAAAAAATAAAAAAAAATGCATTTAAAGGAGTCAAAATTTTCATCAAGGGCCTTTACGCTTACTGAAGATATTTTGTTTAATATCGAGAAGCATACATAAAATATATTATACAATTCATCAAATAAACACCGAAATAAAGAAGTTGATTGAAATAGAAAAGAAATTGAAGAATAATTAAAATAATTTTTAAAATTTAAAAGTATGTGAATCATACTAAAAAATACTGAGAATAAAAAAAAAATAAGAAAGTATTTTTACAAGTTTCAGTGTTCATTAAAATATAAAATAATAATAAAGTTTGTAATAATTATCTTAAAAAATTGGTTTATATTAAAATTACCATTTGAATTGCGAGTTAAAATATAATTAATTTCCCGAAATTAATTAAGATTTCAGCCAAATTTCATTTTGTTATGATAAAGTAGAATGATAAGAAGATAAATGTGCAAGAGATTAGCTGGAGAAAATTAAGCGAAAACTTATTAGGCACCGTTTATAATAAAAAAAATGTATACAGAATAACAAATATATTAACTTAATTGAGTTTTTTTATAGATAGTCGTATTATGAGACGTTAACGCAAGGATACAATAAGAATGAAGCAATGAAAACGCTGTCAAAAATTGCGAAGATGACACTAGACGAATAAAGGCAAGAGAATAATCATATTCATAATATAAAACTTGGGGAAATATATTTTTAAATTCAAGAACACATTCATATTTGTGAAGTTGTAATTTTATTTTTCAGAACAAATCTCTGTGAAATTTTTAAAAACCAAATTAATTAATTAATAAGAATGACATACAGAAAAATCTAATCCACGAAAAAATATTTGGCTACTACCGGGATTCGAACCTGGGTCACCTCCTTTCCGGGGCCGGTGCTCTGCCTACTAAGCTATAGGAGCCTTGTAGATTTCCTTGAATATATCGAACTTATATGTAATTCTCATTTTTATTAATTGATAAAATTTTTAGTTTTGTCCATAGGCAAACCGTAATCCATAGGGTTCGAATCCCGGTAGTAGCCAAATACTTTTTCGTGGATTAGATTTTTCTGTAGGTCTTTTTAATTGATTAATCAATTTGGTTTTTAAAAATATATCTTTTTTCCCTTCCATTTTAATGTTTAAGGCTCAGGGAACATTGTCTGTAATTTTTAAAAATATAAAATCCCTGATAAATAATTGATAATCTTGATCACCAGCTTTATCAGCCTCATAATGAAAGCATTAAAACTGCCTGTTTAGATATATTAAACCATTTAGTTAGCCTGTCATTGAAGTGTTCTCGTGCTGCCGAACAAAAGCTTCCCTGCTCGCGCAGTCCTGAAGCTGAGCTTCGGAGCTCGCTGTTGCACGGCTCTGTTGGGATTATTAATTATAATAATAAATATAATAGATACGACCAAGTTTGGTGGAGCGCTAATCTGAAATTATTATATAATAGAGTATTTTATTATTTTATATCACGTGCAGAAATTAAAAGCAGGTAGATACAGCTAAGCTTTATCAGAAAGGCTCATCTCTATTACACGCATTTTAAATTGATTCAAAATTATAAATCTCTCAGATACTCGGTCAAAACTTTATATTTATATTGTAAATATCTCTTTGATGTAGCCTTTTATGTGTGTTATTACTTATTTATATGTGTATAAGCAAAAACATATTTCTTTAAATTTATCATTATGCAACATTAATTCTATTTTTTCTTACCGATTATATCCGACGTTTTCCCTACTTCTGATCCATGTCCCACGTTTTATTCATTGACTGTGAAATTTTTATATTATATTGGATAATTAGTTTCTTTGTCTAGCGATCCAGTGTTTGGTGGTTCGAGACTCATTTCCGGAGACTAACAAGATGAGAGTCCTTTTATAGAACGAGCGTTTAATTAAGTTGGAATATAGTAATAACATTTTGTGATACATTCCCATGTATATTAAAAAAAATCATTACTTTAAAAACATATTTATATAAAAAAAACCTTTTAAATGGTCCTATATAAGTCTCACGTTTACCTGATTTGTACTCCCTTTCTTTTAACTCGTAGCGTCTGCTTGTCTGCCGGTCTGGTTGTATGCCGAAAAAACTTTGGATCGATTTTTAACCCTTTTTTTCTTCTTCCTTTTCATTCTTTACAGGCAGACTCGTGGCGATGATAAAAGTGATCTATCAAATTTTCGTTTAAAAAATAATTTTGGATTTTTCGAAATTTTAACGATTTATATATTTTTTAATTTTTGAGCCCGACGCGTGGAGTAGACGCGAAACCTGTTTCAATGAGAAAGGAAGTATAATAAAAATTTGGTTTTTATGGGTTAATTTTTTAATTGTTTCGTATAATTTTATATAATTTTACTTACGCATTAAGTTTTTGGAAGTTATAAATAAAAAAATTTATGGACACCTTGTTCCATATGTGTGTTGCATTTTTACTACCGCCAATTGTGATTAAAAATGTAGTCATTCTTTTTTGAGTCGCTATCCTAGGATTGGTCTGCAACAAGCACTGGCGCTCTCCACTCCTCTCTGTCACCTGCCAGCCGCTTCATCTCTTGGTAGGTGCTACAGCGCACATCTCCGATAATCTGGTCTACGTAGCTTAATCTCGGGCAGCCTCTACGATTGTTGCCTTCAACATTTCCCTCGACGATGGTTAAAACCAGGCCCGGATGCCTTGTATTATGGCCTATCCAAATTGCTCGCTGTTGGGCGATTCTGTTAAGGAGCCGCCTCTTTTCGCCCATCCTGCTTAACACCTCGTCGTTTCGGATATGTTCTGAACAATGGATCCTCGCCATGCGCCTGTAGTACCACATCTCAAAGGCTGCTAGCCTCCCGGACATGCTCTGGCCGATGGTCCATGTTTCGCTGCCATACATCAGCACACTCCAGACAAGAGTATTAATCAAATTTTTCCGAACCTTTAAATCTATATTGGGGGATTCCAGGATTTTGGATTTTTTGTTGAAGGCGACTCTTGCCTGTTGTATTCTGCTTATGATGTCAGCCTTTGAGCGGCCATTTTGGGAAATTTAGCTACCCTAATATGTGAATTCTTTCACTTGTTTGATAGCGACGTCACTCAAAACAACATTTGTAGACACTTCTTCTCTTCCAACAACCATGCATTTTGTTTTGTGTTTGTTTATTTTCATGTTGTATTTATCTGCCAAAACATTTTCCATCTTTCTCAGAGCCTCGTTCAATTCTTGTTCCGACTCCGAAAGCAGTGCAATATCGTCGGCATATCTGATCTTCTATCTGTCATTCTATCTATATTTTTTTGATTGGAATTTTTAATCATCAGATTTACTCAATACGTAAAATCGTTAACTACTATTTTTCATTCTCAATTTTTAACATCTATTTTTCCACAAGCTTTTTTATAATGAAAAGACCTTAAATTAATATTTGAATTAATTTTGCTGGCGTAGAATTCCCAATATATTTATTTCTTATATAGGTATACAGAGAATGTTAGAGCGACAAATTCAACGAACATGCAATTATATGTGTTTATGGAACGGAGATAAATTATATAAGTCTCACAGAGACGAAGCTATTTGTATGGAATGGAAGTCTTTGTAGGGTGGCCACAGGGCTTTTGACATGTATGAGCTGACTTAAGTGATCACCTTACTCAATGCAACGTTCACAAATTCTTTTTTTTTATATTATAATTATATTTTTTTTTACGCTTCAATTAGCCAAGGGGCTCAGTTACGAAAGCGAAACACATCACAAAACATCCAGGCCTAAGTAAATAGATTGATTATGACCTTAACGGGAATCGATTCGGCGTGAGAACTTAGCGTCATGCCCACATGGTTGCGAGGGCGGCCTTCGCGAGCAAAAAGACTTTTGATATATGTCTCATCTTTATAAGTACCTACCGTAGGTAGACTGAGTTTTTGATTGTCTCCAAAAAGGGTATTTTCTTATTTTTAGTCGGAACAATTTTGTATCACATAATAATATTTACATATTAAAAGAATTCGATTAATTATAATTTACTCGATTTAGTCGTTATTGACCACGATGTGAATATCCAGAAAATTCAAACCAAAAGTTTCTGAATGGCCATGAAAACCTTACATTCTTTTTTAATTATGTGGCTACTTTTGGATAATGATACAAAAAATTTCATTAAAATAATGTTAAGGTGTGTAAAAATATAGTTCTTACCAGATGATTGTATATAATTGTATTTGAAAATTATGCAGTTTGTACGTTGATATTTGTGAATTATATTAACTGAATAAATTCCGTGCATTTACTATCGCATACAGGATGTATTTTAATACTAATTTTGTACGCGTTTCGATAATTCAATCACTCAATTCGCTTTCAAAATGTTAAAATCTAATTCACCACTAATAGTTCAGTAATATTAGTTATTTTGTCTGTTTTTTATACAAATATGTATATAACTGATAGAACATGTAAAATATTTTATAATTCTACAAAAAAATGTTTATTAAAAATAGTATGGGATAAACGAGTAATGAGTTTGTTGTGTCAGAGGATTGAGCTCCTTCAGAAAGATTAAGCACTAAGTGAGTGTAACGCTGTCTTCAAAGTTAGATTTACACTGATGCTCGTGTAAGTTTTACTTGGTTCTACATGAGGTTAGTAGAAAGTAATGACGGTAGAGTGATTAAACAGAAATGCATACTAAACTGCTTACAGATAGCGGCAGGCGCCACAGTGATATCGAAGACAAAAAATGTACCTACTCTTTGAAGACAAAAATCATATTTTTGTTTTGTTCTTCGGCTCCTACATAAATTGAATGGAACTAGCTATTTCATGAAATTCAAACCAATGGATACATACTGTACACAAAGAGAATTTCGTGCTTTTTACTCCCTTTGTCTTAACTCATGGCGTCTGATTGATTGATTGACGCAAAAACTTTGGATCATTTTTTACTCATAGCGTCTACGGTTTGTCGTCTGCCGAAAACACTTTGGATCGATTTTTAACCCCTTTCCCGTGATCCAATCGAGCTAAAACTTTGCAGGCAGACTCGTGGCGATGATAAAAATGATCTAACAAATTTTTGTTTAATTTTATTTTAATAATTATAGTATAATTTTGGATTTTTCTAAATTTTAATGTTTTTTTCAAATTGGAATCATTACAGATGAGTAATGACCCCAACGCGTGCAGTAGGCACGAAACCTGATTAAATGAGAAAGGGAGTATAATAAAAACCTGGTTTTTATGTGATTTTTTTTTTATTGTTGCAATTAAATCAAGTATGATTTACGAAACATGTGAAAATCAATTAATAAGTTGCTTGTTGTTATAGGTACTTACTAACGTCGCTTGAGAATTCCTGTTTCGGTGTATCTTAATATAGGATGATAAAAGATGAAAGTTGTGCGGCAAAGTTGCACCACGACAACTACAATATTCATTTTGGAACTGCGACCGTCCATTTTCCAAACAAACCAACTGCATTAAATTCTCATTAGTTTAGTTGAGGGAGCTAACCAGAAGTAATGCGTCTGCGAGCAACAAGCCTGGAGACTTGTGTGTTTCGGTTCGAGATCTTTGTACAATTTTGTGTAATTCTCGACTTTTTATACAATACGCTAAAGGTAGGGATGGGTGAATGAAAAAAAATATCGATATATATCGAATCGATATTTTTAAAAAGTATCGAAAATAATCGATGTACATTGCGAAAAATATTTCGATATTTATCGATATTATTTTTTCAAAAATGTAAGGGAAATAAGCTTTTGGCGACCAAAAAAAAGGTCACCGGAAAAAAAAAATAATAATATCGATTATCCGAGAAAAAAAAGATACCAAAAAAAAGGCCGCCAAAAAAAATATCGATATATCAAAAAAAATATCGATATTCGATGTATCGCGAAAAAATATATCGACGATAAAAATCGATATTTTTCAAAAAAAATATCGATATATTGATATATCGATATTTTTTATCCATCCCTAGCTAAAAGTATCTATTTTTTTTTAAATAAATGCTTGTCTTGCAATGTTCACTTCGATAGAAATACCTCATTTTTGCAGATAAAATTTTTAAGCATTTTTTCTTGGCCAGGAAATCTCGAAAATCATGTGTTGAAATTTTATACAATATATGGGGGTACAAAAAAGAGGAAGACTATTGATGAGGCCAAGACCCACCAGTGGTTTCAGTGCCAAGAGTGATGATGATCCAAAAAAAATTGTTTTAGTCACCGAGGATTAATAATTTAAAATGTACTGAATTCTACATTTTATAAACCTATATTTTCCAAAATCATGTTTCCTATAAATTAATAGGCTATTTTTGCTACAAAATTTCGGATTCAGTTCATTATAATTATTAATCCTCTATGACTGCAAATTTTTTGTTGTTGATATTGTTGTCTTTGTTGTACTCCACATATCCGATCTCGTTCACAATATTATGTCGAAAATGTTCTAGAAGTTTTTCGATATTTTGTTTGGCGCACAGTAGGTTCAGTTTTGTTTCATTCATCCCACCGCGTAATTCATAAACCATATTGTTCATGTATTAACCATGTTACCTTAAAATTTTGAATATCAGTGTGTAATATAAGACGTTTAGGGAGTGTTGTGCTCAAAGTATCTCTCGTTGTTTTCATTATAGGTATTTTGATATTATTTTTTACTAAATATATAAAGTATATTATTGGTAGGTAGTACTCAATATATCAATTCTATAACTAGACTGATTCACTATCTTGTCGCAAAAGAGCGTCTGTTTTAACGAATTCCACAAACCCTAAGACAAAAAGATATATTGTCTCATTTCGATGAAAATTAAAGTATATAAATTATGTAGGTAAATGAGATTTCATAAGTTGCTTCATGAGACTCTCTGCAGAGTTTCTATCGAAATCCAAGTGAAAGAATTTATTTTGGAAGATTTACTGCTATTTTTTTTTTATATATCTATTTATTTTCCATATAATTTTTTTTTAGCATCACTAGTCCCACAAAATGTCTTAAAGTTTGTCTGTAGGATTCATTTTCACAACTAATATTACAATATTATAATATTTCATTTTTGAACATCACAAATAATTCAATTCAATTCAATTCAATTCACTTTATTTCACGATAATATGTACATGACAAACAAAATGTTTAAAGCATACATATTAGGAAGTATATATCAAAAATGAAAGTATTTAATAAATTAAAAATAACATAAAATCTGGTCAAAGGTGTAGGAGAATCCCGCTTCGGAAAACCCCCTCAGACACATGGAATATATCAATACCCAAAGCAATTTTGTTCAGCATAGCTGTGGCTCTTACAACAGGCATAACCATCGGCAGGTTGGTCCTGTATATTGGAATGTGAAACAATCTATGCTGACGATGTCTAGTGTAATTATCAGGAACATACAAACCAATGCTCTGCATAATTTCAGGATTATCGATCATACCGCGCAACAATCGATAAAAATGTGTAATCAAATACACATTCCTTCTAGTCTCTAAACTATTGTAGCCAAGCATACCCTGGAGAAACTCGGTTGGGTAAAGCCAAGGATAATGCCCGTACTCTCTCATGTAGAGATATCTCAGAAACTTCTTTTGGACTTTCTCAACCATAAGAGAGTACTTGCCCTCATGTGTCCCCCAGATCATCGAGCCACTCTCGAGTCTACTCCGCACCAAGGAGTTGTAAAGAGTTCTGAGTACGCGGGTATTCTCGAAAACCCTGGCAGTACGCAGAACAAATCCTAACATTCTCAAAGCATCACCACTGATCGTCTCTCTGTGATCGTGAAATGTTAGGTTGCTTACAAATCTAACACCTAGATCTTTAACATTTGATGTTCTTGTCAGATTTTGATCGTTCATTTTGTAGCGAAAAAATAGAGTTTTTTTGGCCCTAGTGAAGGATGTAACCGAACACTTGGAAACATTAAACAAAAGTTTATTTCGTCTTCCCCATTCACATATATTTGATATATCTGCTTGGAGAAGACGAAAATCGTCCACAGTTGATACCTTTAAGAAAAGCTTTAAGTCATCCGCAAATAACAGAAAGCGCGAGTTTAAGATTACATTTTTTATATTATTAATAAAAATCGAAAACAACAATGGACCCAGGTTAGATCCTTGTGGGACACCCGAGAAGGTAAAGAAGCACTCTGACGCGAATAGGCCGTAGGAGACGTATTGGTTCCTATTTTGGAGGTAGCTCGACATTAATTTTAGCATACCATCCGAGAAACCAATCTCATACAACCTTTTCAATAAGACATCATGTTTGACTGTATCAAAGGCTTTGGCGAAGTCATTATATGAACAGTCTACCTGATGTCCCGCGTCCAGAGCTTCCGTGACGTAATTTGTGAAGACCATCAGATTTGTCTCAACCGAGCGGCCTTTCCTAAATCCATGTTGTTCATCAATTATAAATGGCTCTACTCGGGAAGCGACGGTTCTACTTATTATGATTTCAAATACCTTAGCTGGGGCAGAGAGAACAGCTACAGGTCTATAATTTTCTACGGACGACTTAGAGCCACTCTTATGTATGGGAGTAACTTTTGAAGTCTTCCATGTTTCCGGGAAGATCCCTGTATTAATGGAAAGATTATACAAAAAACAAAGTGGTTTTTTTATCAGTTCCACACAACCTTTTAAGAGAAATGTTGGAATGAAATCTGGACATCTGAATAATAACAAGATACACATCAATTCATACATTTGTTGATAGATAGGCCATGTCGTTTGACATCAACCACCTTCTGAATTCCACCACCAATTTTGGAGTCGACAGGCATGTGGGAAAGGCGCCTTGCAGTTCGTTCAATAGCATGAGCACCAAATATTCAAGTGTTCTCATTCAATATTTGTTCGTTACTCTTGGAATAATCAAAACCTGATTTTTGGCACGTCTTGTGTTTTTGCCATGAGCACCCTCTTGTATATTAAACTTTCGTGATTAAAATCAATAGATAATAAAATCAATAAAATAAATAGTTTTAATTTTTTTTATATTTTTTGAAATATAATTTGATAACTTTGAAAATAAATTTAATATAATGAGTAATTTTTTCAGTTCAATCAGTCAAAGAAAGTTCAAAATTTTCAAGAACACAATACTGGATTTTATCCCTAGAGGGATCATCATTAATCAAGATATTTTATAGATGTTTCATAGAGACGAATCTATTTATATTGGAAAGTAGGTAGGGAATTCTTTTTGTGTGCTTTTACTGCTTAAAGGGCTTACGACATATATTTCAGTTGGCTTAAGTGATTACATTTCTCTGTGTAACGTTCACCAATTCCACCCATGTTTGACCACCACATCTATCAAATTTTGAAAGTTGTATTTTATGTTACCTTTTTACACCTCGTTCCACGTGTGACTTTACTAAAGACATCTTTTGAAATTTGAAATTTGACACTCCCATGATCCAAGTATAGATATCACCGTTGATTATGAGATATCAACTTTTGACTAGAGTTTGAAGCAACATTTATTTAATATTTATTTGAATGATATGTTCATTCTTATTTCCCAAATAATCATTTTCATTTAGAATGTTAATGTGATCTAGATGTTTGCTCCATAAATCAATTACTTTTTTCATATTTTTCGGGTAGACAAAGAGTATGATGAAAAAATATATGTGCACAAGTAAATATACAATGAGACATAAAATATTTATATTTATTTTTAGGCAGACGAAAAGTATGATGGAAAAATATTAATGCGGATTCCGGAAATTTCTGAAATTGAAAAAACTATTTTCTTATTCTTATTAATATAAATGCTCAAATTAATATTAAATGAGTAATAATGTAATAAATGAATATGATTCTAACAAAATAATATATAAAAATGAAATTATTCAGATATACAGTAGATGTGGACAAATAAGTTAATTTAAAAAAGTCGAAGGCTTTATATGAAAAATAAATTAATAGTCCTTAGAATATTTTATCAGTAAATATAAAAGTACAGCGTGAAAAAACAGTTTTGTGCTCATTTTTTAAATTATCGTTTGACAAACGTCAGAGGCAGAAATATTCCTCAAAGGAAAATAATGCTGAACGTAATTGAAAAATAAAGCGCTCTAGAGAACTCCTTCGCTCACTAATAAAATTAAGTTTTCTCGAAAGCTCTCGACTTAGCCGACGGTTTATATTGGCGGGGACAAAGGAATAATATGAGCTGCACCACTGGATCTCGAAAACCGCTTCTATTTTCTGACAACACCACGACGCCGACGTTGTTACAAAATGCTGCGCACTGGCTTCCTGCTGTCAGAGAAATACTCAGCACCGTTCTGCTACGAGCCTTCAACGGTGATGTATAACTCGAAGCTTAGCGATGGGGACATCAAGAAAGCGACTTAATACCCTCGTAATAATGATCTCGTTTTTGTTTATCAAATAATTTCATATCGCAAAATAATTGGCAAAAATATTTTTAGATTTTTTGTAATACGATAGATAAAAACGTCGAAAGCAATTTTACCATGACAACGATAATATTTGTATGACAATACACGTTAAAAAAGATGTATATAATTTTTTAATATTTTCTTTGAAATACGACGAAAGATGACACATATCTTAGGTATATGAAATATAAAGTGAAACATTTTTCAGAAATTAATTTTATCCAAAACAATTGATAGTATAATTTGACGTATTTTTCCTTAAAATTAATTTCCTTATTTTTCCATCATGCACTGCTGAGTAAAATATTCATAATCCTATATATGTTTTTCCTTGAGTGCAGTCCAACTTTTTACCCGCTTCAGTTTTATTTTTCTAGCTTTTCTTCTCAGGAAGGAAAATAAAATACTTCTAAGTTTTCTTGATGCACGGCTTTCATGAAAAATCTCTCCATAAAATATCATACAAGCCACGTTTGTGAAAACTTCTGTTTAATACCGTTAGTTTTTTACGTTTGCTTTATCTAAGTATATTAGGAGAAATGTTATAAAAGTTAAAATATTATTTAACATTAGTACGGAGATCTTCAATAAAAATTTCTTTTTTTATTTAAAGGGTAGAAAGATGTATATCGATAGATATAATGAGGCTTTTTTGTGAAACGGGACGCAACTAATTGGATTAATTCATCCAACTTCATTTCCGTCCGTTACTTTTGATTAACATGAAAACACTCGAAGAGTGAAATAATCATCACATCATCAATATTCTCATCATGCCCGTTAACATACTTTTAAATAATTGTATTGTTAATACCAATAAACCAAAGAAGGTAAAAACTTGCTGTGCGTAGCCGGCTTTGCGCGGAAATTAAGACTAAGCAATAATTTTAAATGATTATTTAGGGGGTTGTTTGTGTATTGTATATGAAGGATAAAGATTTCATTTGGGGGAGGTGTGATATTCAGGGGGTAGACTGACTATTTTTACCTCAGAATCCTGAAGTGCCGCTTTTCAAAATTTAGATCAGATGGTATTTCATAAATCTTACATTTCATATCTTTGGATGAAAGGATGAGGTTACCAACTTTTCGCTCAGGGTCATTTATAGTGACTTTACAAATAAATATTGGTTTAGATCAGTGATATGGTGTAGGATTGATTGAATAGTGACAGTCATTTACAAATATTTTACTTATTGCTTATGTTATATTATTTATTAGTTTATTTACATTTATTAATTTCTATATTTAAAGTTAAAAATTCAAACTATGAATGAAATATTGAAATGTTGAATTTCAAGAGAGGTAAATATTCATATAGCACTTTTTAAACATTTTAACAAGTTTAATTTCAGTGGCATGCGTTGTATCGAACAATTCTAAAAAATGTGGCACTTCAGTATGTGTAGCAGTATGTGTAGATTGCAGACCATTTGTAAAGAGTCAATGTTCAATTTTCTATATAGAAAGATCAGTTAATGCAATTTTCTGCTTCCTTTTGACAAATTTATTTATTGAGCATTGCTAATTTATTAATTTACTTGTGTGAAAACCCTTTTAAGGGTGTTAAAAATATTTTTTGGGCAAAGGGCATGTTTAATTTCTTCCGGTCGAAAATTTTTTACTACGTCTTGGAATATTTAGTAACACGACAGAAAGTTGAAGCGGGTTCCTGTAATTATTTTTGATGTTTATTCTTTGATCACTCATGGATCTGAGGCAACAAGAGCGCAGTGAGATGGCGTGTGTCGCAAATCCGATTGATAGCTACACAGAACATACATATTCATTTAACAATACATAAATATAGAGCAACGTCTACAATAAATAAATGTAGGTACACGAAATAGAATCATGAACAATTAATCAATAGAAAAACACACGAAATACAAGTGTTAAGGTGCATGGGTGACGAGAAATAGGTTCCATCTCAAAAAGTAAGATTTCGAAGAAAGATAAAAATAAGTGCGTAAGAATGACACCGTTATTCTGTAACCGTGACCAAAGTCTGCAACTAAGAATACATATGGTTTAATGTTATATTTTGCCAATATAACATCCAATGGGGTAGAAGCATGAACATTTAACCAAGAATAAGTTTAAAAGCTGGCTTTCAAATGTGTTACGTAAATTTAATTAAGTTTATTTATTCATTTTGCGTATATTATTTTTTATATTATTACCGTTTATACTTCGATTTTTCATTTAAAATTTGTTAATATACATTTTATCCTGACGAAGAGACCATTGGCCCTGAAACATGTTGATATTTTCAATATACCGGTGGTGAAAACAAAGTAAATTTTTACTAATTATATTAACAATATTAACCCCCAATTCATTTTGCTCTTTAAAAAAAAAAATTAGCGTGTAGAATTCTGGGGTGTGGGCAGTATCAAACGGACCATAACAACTGCTGTAAACGAAGTTTCATTATTATTTTTCGTTACAAATGTATAATATAATTTTCGCCCTTGTCAAGGTTTGTATATTTTATCGCGGTTGCATTTAAAAATTTCTCCCAGAAAGCTTCCTTCAATTATTGAATAATCTTACTCTACAAACAAAAAACATTTTGAATATTTCAACAACCTAAAAAATTGGTCTATTTATTTCAGATACTATTAGTCAAAGTCGACAGGCATCAGTAAGTCACCGCTTTTTGTATAAAACACAATAGACGGTAAATGATAGCTTGATACTTTATACTGTCATTTACACGAGTTTCAATTTAATACATAGATACATATAATTACAGTTATTAGTACGGAGATGTTCGAAGTTGGCTTCTGATGGTCGACATAGAGATAGATTTAATAAATTTAGAAAATCTTAAAATAATAATATTCAAAAAAGTCAAGTATGGACATCAAAAATATATTTCTTCTGTTTGGAATCGTTTAAAAGAAAAAGCCTGATATATTTCTTCTTAAGATTCTATGTATTACAAGAGGCTAACAAAATATTGAATATTCAGCTATACAAGTAATATTTCTTAGATCTTTATTATACCATAGATATAATTCTGTGTTAAATTAATATCGTTTGCCAATCCTAATAGACTCGACCTTGTGAGTAGGTGCGAACGAGCCTTTATTATTTATGAATCGGAACAGCAAGTCTCGCGTGTAGCGGGTGCTTTACTGTTATTTTAACGAAACGGACCAATCACAGGCGCGCTTTGCCTTCGACGGGTTGAGCCGGAGGCAACCGTCCTGATGACTGAATCCGGCCAATGGCGAGCGCCGCCGGTGAGGTCATCGCGCATAGGATGAGTCACTGC
This sequence comes from Agrypnia vestita, assembly GCA_016648135.1. Lineage (NCBI taxonomy): Eukaryota > Metazoa > Arthropoda > Insecta > Trichoptera > Phryganeidae > Agrypnia > Agrypnia vestita. The sequence continues at coordinate 475,010 of JADDOH010024209.1, forward strand.
ACTAGCGTGGATTTCGGAGGTATGGTGCAATCGTTACTATAAAAGGAGCGAACACGATATACTCAGCTCTTCAGTTCGAGACCAGACCTGCCAGCGGAAGCGCTGCCCGAGAGACTACTGCCAGAGACTTCATTTGGAGAACAGCATCTGCGGACGGAGTTGCTGCCCGGACGTATGGAGGAATCTACCATTCATCAGTACCAGAGAGGATCATACCGCCACTGTGTAACAGCTAAGGAACACATTTATATTATCTATTACGGTTAATTGTTTTCACTGTCGAAATGTATTTGTTTTGGGAATATTTGAGTTTGGAGTAATTATGTGTAATTGAATATCGCGATTGCTTGTGTGATATTGGTTCAAATCGTACGAGAAAAACGTTCCAAACGGATGTATTTTTATGCAAAGCGAATTTCATACCGTTTATGCTAAAAATTGAATACACGGATTTCTATATGAATTACTTAGTAGCATTTTGATGGTTACTGTATTGCGTAGGTATTGCGCAATCATTACACTCGGTCTACAACTAATTCTTTATGAATCGAGTACCTCGGTATATTCGGCTTAACAAGTAGCTTCAGAACGACGAGTAAAGGACAGAATGGGGAGATCTAACTAAAGATTGGGGATATCTGGTTTGTGATGGCCTAGCTGGTTGGGGCGTAGATGCTTGCCGGCACTTGGGCGTGGAACCCGCACAAGCCCCTGCAGGGTCCCTTAAAAGCGGGGCCCTCCTTGTTGCTCGGGGTCGTCAATAAACCGACCACCTAACCTCATCCGGCGCAAACTACTTAAACCAACAAAAGGTTCCCTTTGTCTTTGGAAGGATTTCCATGCTTGAATGCTGTAAAACCTTGATAGAAAACGTTAACTTCTATTTCGTCCTCTGTAAGAAAGACAGGGCCAGAATAAATATAAAAATCATTCACTCATATGGAATAGCTGGGATATTATAAATATGTTACTAACACTCTAACATTTGTCCAAAGTAAATGTTGCAAGATGCAGAATCGTGGGACGCCGCTCTGAAAAGGCATAATGAGATTGCACAATAATTTGTAACATCGCTGACTATGCCCGCAAAGGAGGCTAATGTCGTCATCAATTCGTACCAAAAGAGTACATGATTCTTCAAACACCGGCCTAAAAGAAAGGCGCCTCAAGACAACACACATCATCAGAAACTCGTACCAAAAGAGTACGGCCTCTCAATTATAAGCCTAAAAGAGGGGCGTCACAGGATCACATCTCGTAAAGAAGAGATAGAGTCTCGGGATGCAGTAAGTTCCGGAGGAACAAGGGGGGCCGTTTAGTCACTTAGGAAGTCGGCCACCGGGTTTAGGCGGGCGCGGAGCCTTAACCCCTCTCAGCAGAGATGCTGAGGGTTTAAAAAACCAAAATTTAGCATTCAAAGAAACTATTATTTCATATAAACTCACGGGCTGTTGTAGAATCCTTTCGAACAAACCATCCCCGAGACCTTATCTACTTATTTATAAAGAAGTTTCGCTTCAAAAATGTCTTATTTCGTAGATAGCAAATATATGTATTATTTTCCCCAGGAATTAATATGAACAGGTTCATGCACGTCTAAGACGAAACCATTCAAGGTAAGAATTTGCTAATACAAAGTGTTTATAATTATTAATTTCAATGTTATTTAATATGTGTGAATTTTTCCCTTTGCACCGTTCGAACAATTCTACTGGTTTGTCTCCAAACGGAAATGTTTTATTTCTAATACACGAATTCTTCTGGTGAACGTATTTTATTGTAACATAAATGTATAGATTATTAGGTTCGTTAGATGTTTTTATTACGTAATATTATGCAATTGTTTCCACACTGCTCCTATAAAAGAATTTGAAGTTATTACGATACACAACGGGGTCCTTCATCCATTAGACGAATCATGTGCCAATTCAACGACGTATAGTATAGATTACGAATAGTTTAGATTATATTTAATCGAGATTTAATCGCATTTATTATTTCTAGAAAGGGTTTGAGTGTCGGTTCCATATTCCATTATGAGGCGGAAATAGTTCATAATTATAGCTCGACTGTAATAGGTATTTTTGTCGCGTAAGAGGTAGCACTTTTAGTAGTATAATTGTGTTTTATGTTTCGTCCCTGACAGACAGGATGGTACAGCTGTGGTTATTTAGGTTATATACTTAGTAAATGCAAAGGGCATTAGGTATTATCAATTTCGTATGCGAACCCAAGATAGTTATAGATATTTTCAGTTAATACGTATTTTTAGTTAATTTATCGTATAGAGTATTTTCGTATAGTAAGAAAATTATTTCATATGAAAAGTTGAATTTTAGTAGTAGTAATATTTCTGTATAGAATATTTAATTTTTAACAACTGTATCGTTACATCATACGGTTGAAGTCGACCGGTTGCATCCTGCCGCTCAATCGCGCGCGCTCACAAGAATAATAAAATATTTAATAATCCAATATATTGAATTTTGAACGCGACGTTTTGCTACTTACTAACCTTCATTATTTAGTAGGACCCACATTAGGGTCATCTTACACCGTTAGCCGTGATAAGAATATGATTTACATTGAGATGCAATGGAAAGATTTGTATTATAGATTTGCTTCGCCTTATATATTCAACAAACACCCCATGGGTTGTCTAACTCTGGTGCCGGACCAGGAGCTATACTAAATTATTATAAATGTTTCAAGACCCGATGCCCTACTATCTACCAGGGTCATCACAGGCTTATCCATAGAAAATTATCCTCCACTATTATAGCGGTATGAACGAAGCTACAAAGAAATCTATAGCAATGTATAAATCAATTGCATGTGAATTCTATATAAATTATATCAAATTCGATTAATCTATTAGCCAATTGTATAGAAAAAATATTTGGAACCCGAAACGGGAAACCGGGAAATTTAATAATAATTTCGCCGTGTTATGTAACTATTTTAAAATACGACGATTTCAGACATGCATATAGTCTTTTATAAAGATAAAGATAGGGTCTCTGAGATAGTTTAGCCATGTGGAACGAATGAGTGAGGAAAGGAGGAGGAAAATAAAATTTATGAGGCGAGTATGAAAGGCAGCAGAAAGAGAGATCATCCGCAAAAAACCTGGCAAGACCAGATAAATATATTATTTGAAGATGGCCATGTTCAAATTTTCAACAACTGGAGAGCGTAAATGAGAAGATGTTTAAAAGTGGACAAGGCAAAAGTGATGTGCCAGTACAGATAAAGTGGCTCTCTGTCCATTCTGCCTACCCTCTGAGAAACGGCGTGATGATTAGTTACACCTAGGTTTTTTTTCAATTTTTAAAGAATTTTTAACTTTAATTTTAAAAATGTTATATTTACCCCAAAACTTTTGAGTTATATTTCCTGGAAAACTCGACGCCGATAATTCAATCAATTGTGTATTTAATCTGGTTTATATCCGATACAACTAATATATTATACCTGTATGGGGTATAAAAGCATAGAAAGCAATATCGAAAAAATTAAAAAGTTTTACATTGGTTTTCTGAGTAATTAATAAACGCGGATTTCCTGTTAATTTTGAGTGAATGTTGATTTTGCTCCTAAGTCAACGGAGCTTTCTCTATCGACATTGGTGAAAGATCGCTTATCAAATTAACTTAATGGGATTTTTTTTAGATGAATGGAGTACAAGCAAGGGCAACGATATTCAAAAAAATAAAAAATAAATTGACCGTCACCGAGGATTGCTAATTTTGAATATACTGAATTATATATTTGATGTATCTATTTCTTCCAAAATCATGTTTCCTTAAAATTAATAGCTCATACTTCCTATAAAATCTCGAAATTCAGTACATTCTTAATTAATAATCCTTGATCACTGCATTCTATTTTTTTTTCGATAATTCTGCCTTTGCTTTTATACCCCACATAATTTTTTATATAAAAACACCTTTTTACTATGAAGTTGCAATTAAGCACATAGTTCTATGATTTTGAAAACAAAAAACAAAAATTTCAACACAAATATTAAATAGCATAGATGAATCAATAAAAATAATAATGATGAAAAATTGATTAAAACTTTTTTGAGTATCTTCTTTAAAAAATATCAATGTATAATTTACTGAAATGCTAATTATTTATATAAATTCTCGTGAAATGATCGGTCCTTTGTGTTAACGTTTGGTATCAAATTCATCATTAGACGTTAGTACGTTTTAATTATTTTGGCTGATTCAAAATTAATTCGAATAAAGCAAACAATTTCGATAGTGCTTCAACATTAAAATATATAAAAAACCTTTTACATTTTCAGAATTGAGCCAATATTTACGCAATCCAGTAAAGGTCGAAATTTAATTGAATTTCGGTTTTAAAAGGGCTTTGTTTGCTTATTGGAAGAAAATTGGGCCTTACTTCAGCTGTTTCATAGACTTCCACATTATTTAAATAAAATTTTAGCTTCTCATATTTCTCGACGCGAGTTTTCCCTTTTAAATTGTTGAAGGGAAAAAATATCTGACGAAAAGTACCCCCGAATTACGGTTCAAGTTGGGTCGATCACTGTGCTGCGCCGCTTGGGCCCACTCGAGAATATTCGGGAAATGAAGAAAGTTACTCGGTACTTGTTAATTATACGGACGCCACTTAGGCGTGCGTATAAGATAGCATTAACCCTATTTACATTACTTTTTTCTAAATTTCAATGTCAAATTTACATTCTTAGAAAATAAATATGAATTTTCGTGTTAAAACAAAATTATTTTACTCGCTTTTATCGAGCATCACTTGTCTTTGTGTCAGAGTATATTTTATCTCTCAGGGATAGGAACAAAGGAACAAATCTCGTTCTTAATATTTAACCCACTTACTGACCAACAGCCTCTCTAAAATTCAGCAAAGAGCAGAGTATTACAAATGACAATACAATAATTATTCATTAGCTCTCAAAATTTGTTTAATTATTAAAAAAAATATTATAAATTCTGACTCGTTATCGAAAATTGTTAGTGCCCGTGATATTTGTCGGCTTGTCTTAATATTAAAAGTGACGTTTGAGTTTTGAGTAAGTTTAATTACAATATTTACAGTGACGAAGACTAGTATGTATTTTTTACATCTTACTGTAGAAAATATATTTTTAAATTATGTAATGCGATATAAAATTTATGACTTTATTAACAAACATTTTATTGATAGACGCATATATTGCGATCGCTTTTAGTACGGTAGAGTGTAAAATTTTACAAATATTTTTTCTTCTTTAATTATTAGTACATTCTAACATATAAATCCCTCAATTGTCAATCAATTTACGTTACATTAGGTTTATGATAGCTTTCTGAGTTATTTACGAGTTATATTGATAATCCATTTATAAAAAATTACATGAAATAAAAAATAACTATCGGTAACTATATAGAACACAAATAAGTTTTATCGAACATTTTAAAATAAACTGAATTAAGTCAAGAATGAAATATATAAGTTATAATAAAATGTTCTTTTGAGAACACTTTAAGGCAAATCGAATTTTATCATGGAAAATACAAATATGATATATTAATGGTGGATTCGGCGCGAACGTTGTAGAGATTGTTCATGATGATCATTAAATTGGGTGAAAAACAATAACTTTGTTATCTCTAAGTGAGTTTAATTATAATTGTATACTTAACTACTCGAGTTTCAAGAGTATCAGAATCTTTCATCGACATATTATCCAACATATTAATTTTATTAACTACATTAAATATTAAAAAAAACATACATAAAGGATAAGATGAAAATACAAATTATTAATTTATTACATACTGATAAAATAAGCTGGAGTGGATGGTGTAACGGTGATAAATAATGGTGATAAATACTCCGGTTCAATTTTTTTTAAATATAGAATTATAATTAAAACTTTCAATTCATGACCCGAATAATTAAAAAAATCCAAGACCTTACGTCATTTAAAAATAAACAAAAAAACTCAATAAAATAACCCTTGATATTCCCCTGAACTTCACTATATACCTACATATTTATTTTGTTACTCAATATTCTAAACACCATATTATTACAATTTCAATATCCATGAAATGAACTTATGTGATTACTCCTCCCGTAAGAACGAGCGTCAGCTCTTTTATGGCGAGTAAAACTATTTATTTTTATTGTATGAATGTATTATAGAATTCATGAAAGTATATAGGCATGTACTATGGTATGAATATAATATATAATTAAAAAAGAATAATATTTAAACTCACGTAGAGATAACAAAGTTCATATTTTTCATACAATTTTATGATCATCACAAACATATCGTATAATACAATTCAAAACAAATGTATAGCGGCAAAATGTGTAGAGCATATAAGTCAAAAAAATATCTGTAGTAATTACATTAAAAAATATTTTTTGTCCTAAATAAAAATATACAATAAAAAACCTCTTCAATTGTAAAAAAAATTATAAATTTAATACCAAAAGAATGAAAGCAGTTTAATGTGATATTTTCTCAGAACGAAGAGTGGACGAACATACGGTCCATTTACGATGATGTGTAAGAGTATCAACATTCTTGTTTGCTTTTATACGATACGTAATAAAATATGCCAATGATACATGTTTTCTACTATAAATAATTTCCGTACACACGTATACGGAAGTGAGTGAGTATGTGTGTAAATCCATTGAAAAGGTTGTCGTCTTAAAAAAGCTTCGATGATAATATATTCAGTTTCTCGCTCTCCCTATAAATCATATATATTGAAAATCCTTTTACAGCAAACAATTCAAAGGCTTTCTTTATGGGCCTCGTATATTTTGAGGTTTTACCGGGTACAATTCGGATCATTTTAATGGAAATATTCGCAAATTATACGTGTTTTATGTTTGCAATATTATTTTATCGTAACTGCCATTAATAAAGATTGATGCTCTTGCAACAATTAAAAATGTATCAGGAGTATTTGAATATGTTGTGGATATATATTTAAATTACAAATATATTTTTCAAATGAAAAAAATAATAATAACAGTATTTTAAACATTGTTATGTTATTTGAGCAACTTCCAAATTTACTTGAAGAATAAGATAATTATATTTCAATTATAAACGTAAAAAACATGTTACAATGGATTGAAGAATGAATAAATAAGCAACGAATATAGGTCTGTCTAAAACACATTTCATGGTTTATAAAAAGTGTAACTGAGGTGGTTTGGAAATGTGCAATATATGAGAGAGGATAGAATGCTAAGGAAAATATTTGAAGCGAGTTGAGAAAGGTAACGGGAATAGAGGAATGAGATATTGTAGAATGATCAAGCAATAAAATTCCAAAATTGACGAACATTCACGATGAAAAGTGAAAGAAAGAAAAGAGAAAGGAAAGAAATAAATAAAAAAAGAGAAAATTCCCTCCCCAAGCAAAAGTCTTTTTGGAGAGGTAAAGTTTAAAAAAGTATTAATTATAGTATTAATAAACTAGAGTAAAATAGTGTAATAACTGTATGTTATATTAAACAAATAAGCAATAAAAAAAGAAAAACTATAGAAAACGGGTATATGAAAGTCATACATAAAAACAGAGTAGTTAAAAGAGGTCTAACGCCTACGAGGAAACAGTGATGGTCATTTAGTTATTTATTTTTAATTAGTTGTAAATTTTCCGCAAAAATGTTCACTTTTTTTAAATATCAACAAATGTTTCGCTCTTGTTCTTTTTTTCGTAAAAATTGTAGAAAACAGTAGGCATTCTTTTATGACGCCGTCAAAACATACCCTTTCTGTGAAATTTAAGCGACAGCATTATATGGCTTACAACATCCGCATAAAAAGATCATAAAACTGCTTGTCCGTGCCCATATCGTATCCAATTTCTAGGCCAAACGCTGCTAGTCCAGGAGGGGCGTTCTAAAAGCGAAGATGGCTTTCAGTGACCAAAACTGTCCACCTAAATATTAATGTTTAACACCTGTGGGACGGCTTGGTCGAAATGTCACACCGTTAATTATATTCTTTATGACATAAGGTGCGACACATTTATTATTTAATTTTGTAAAGCATTCGCTGCAAAAACAAACGGGTCCTAAATACTACTATACTACCTACCTAAGTACATTATTAAATAGTACTAAATTTAACAGGGGCAAGCAGTGAGAACAAGAAGCATGACTTTTATTTAAACAAACATTTGAAAAAAAATCACAATTAAATATTGATCTGAAATATTAAAATCTGAATCATATATTAATTATTGTGATTGAAATATTACGAGAAATATCCATTATTTAGGTTTCTTTTCAAAATATGTGCTTTATAAAAAGTCATGCTTCTTATTCTCACTGCACGCCCTTGTCCAATTATCATCCATTTTGGCACTTTTGAATAAAAATATTAATAAATACGTTGATTATTGCATTAATTTTGTACAACAAATAATTAATGAATGTTGAATATGCAGAGATTCATTATAGAATTTTGTAGACATGCGTTTAGAAATAGGTTTTGTGGATATATCTATTTAAAAAAATACAAAAAAGTTAAGTAAATCATTATTACTGAGCCATAACAATATACGACTTTAAAATTCTCTGATTTGGGATAAGCACAAAAACCAGAAAAGGTAAGGTAAAATTTATTTTTAGTAGTTAATTTAATTAGTAGTAAGCATTCACAATCATAAAAAAACGCGTCCATGACTATTTGATAAGTAAATTTCTTAGACTATTCTTGACAATCCTTTGATGTTATATTAGAGCTACATAAAGGAAATATAAAAGTCAAAAGGTCATCAAAGTTATGTTGTCCCAATCCCACTTAAAAATGTTTATAATCAAAGCATTTACTGTTAAAATAGTATTACATTAAATATTAAATAACATAATGTATCAAAACAATTATTTTAATTTTAGATAAGTAAAAATCTTCCCGATAAAAACCTTAAGACTGAAGAAATCTTGGTTATAAGTTATTTTCAAAAAGTTCCATACTTCTTGGAAATCTTAAAAAGAAAAGGAGACACTCAGACGAAACCATTAAAGGATAACCAAAACAATTAGTTACAATTTTCTGTATCCAATTCAACGAAAGAACCCTATTTGGCATTGTGTGTTCCATATTTATTTGGTAATGTTTTATAATATTGTCACGAGACGTGACTTCGGGAGGCAAATTAAAATAATTTAATGTTTAATTTATAACCAATATTGCACCGTTCTTAATTCGGATTAATTAACGCTGTTTCTATTGCTTTAATCACATTCAAATAAACTCCGTTCAATGTTCGCATATAGAAAAACTTCTTGCCTCGGTAAGAACATCCTTTATACACTGTCGCTGAAAAATACGCTGGTCACAACTGCGCTCGCTCTGTTGGTAGTTTCGCGTCAGTTAACAGTCACGAATGAATCACTCTGGTTTGCGGTGTAGTTCTGTCGCTGGGATGTCGCACACGGTATCATCATGAATGACTGACCCTGCGTTGCGTGACGCCCTTCCTTTTAAAGATAAAACCGCCTTCCCATAACCTCCGACACTCTTGTGGTACTTTCCAGATATTACGAGAGACTTGTAGACGATTGGAAAATGATGTGCGTGCGTGCATAATGTTAAGGAATCTTCGAAAGACTTCGGTAGTATTATTGTCAGTATTCAATAGATTCACCATCTCATTACAATATGATAATTACACATTTCTGCAAATAATCTCGATCATTATACCTGGATTACAAGGCAGTCAGTCTATCAAGTGTTAGGGATTGTCTGTGTTATAAATATTGAGCTAAGGTGTTAGCTAAGGTTGAGCTAAGGAACTATCTTGCCTTTTCTTATCTTAATAGAGGTTTCATTACTGCTTTCCCGAGGCATTATAGAATAAAGACTGACCCAACTTACTACGATGGTCTAAAATGTTATAAACACTTTCTATTGCAACAATGGCGTATTATTTTGCATTGGTGCATGAATAGGTATTTAGCGTATCAGATAAATAAAATGAAAATATGTTTTTAAGAAAGAGACCGTGAAAAATTCGTTTTAATTAACCAAGAGTAGCTTGTTGGTTTGGTAGTTAGGACTCTTACCTTGTGATACAAAAGTTGCAGGTTCGAACCTCACTCCAGACCAGTAAGTTCGTCCTATTTCCATAGCACAAACATTTAGCTTAGTTTGAAAATAGTAAGAATATTGATGTGAAACGTGTTCCGTGTTCGCGTCCCTATTTATTATAAAAAAACCATCACGCCGTTTCCACACAGGGGCAGGCAAAGAGGATAGAATGCCATTTTCTTCTATCTTGGCACACTACTCTCGCTACATTCATATATTTTCTCATGCTTGCTCTATGGTTGTTGAGGCTTTTAACAGGGCCATCTTCCAACATTTGTAGTATCTGATCGTGACAGGTCTTTTGCGGATGCGCTTAAGAAACTGGCTGCACTTTCAAAAAAGATAAATCTATCTTTAAATACACTAATGCCTACAACATTGTCAAATTGTCTGCTCTAGAAACTTTAGAAATTAACAAAAAATTAAAATCAAATACCAATAATGTCTACAAAATAATAGCCCCACGTAAGTCACCATTATTAACGATGTTCCCTCTCTAAAAACACCCAATACTGTACTGTACATTTTAATTTAGTTTAAATAATGCTGGTTAATGACACGGCCGTGTCCACCGTGAAACCGGTGGAGTAGTATTCATAAATAGGTAACAAATTGTAGGTACATAAGTTTAAACTCACCAAAAATAATACCTAAGTGGCTATTTGTGGATCTCATAATAAAATTGATCATTGAAATAAATAGGAGAAGTGACGCCCGTTTACCTTGATCACTGGCCAAAATACAATAAAAAAATATATATCCACATTACATTCTTGTTTGAATTGAGATTCGTACGTGGGATACATATCACATCGATATTACAACTATTGTCAATATAATTTAAACGCTTATGTTAAAAAATAAGCCTCACTTAATGGTTTCAAATTGAATACTCTTATTCTCCCACGGTAGAAGGCAACAGAGGTCCACGACACTTGGCCCATAAGTAGAATATTGAAAACAGATAACTCGTTGGTATTTTAGAAAATCTAATCTACAGAAGTGCGTTGTCCAAAGAAAATTCGAACGTCGTCCGCGTGTCGAAGGTTTGCCACCTATTGTTACTAAAATTTGAAAATATAATATCATATTATTATCTAATAATATTGAATTTTATAGTAATTTTTTACAGACTTCGTAATTCACAGAATTCAACATTCACAGAAAAATTTAAGCAGCTGTAATATTCTAAATTAACTGTCATGATATGCTAAAAATAAGAGGAACAGCATATAATCCATAATTTAGGATAGTTAGGTAAGGTTAAATTAATTTTTTCAAAATTTTGCAAAATTTAAAACCAAATTTGTTAATCAACTAGAAAGACATACAGAAAAAACAAATTAACGAAAAATTTTTTTTTCTGCTACCGGGATTCGAACCACGAATCTCCTCCTATCCGGGGCAGGCGCGTTAACCAATTACGCCATGGTGGCCTCGTACATTTCTGTGATCAATTAATAAATAATGAGACTTAGAGACAACCTCGATATATTCACGGAAATGTATGAGGACGCCATAGCGTAATTAGTTAACGTGACTGCCCCGGATAGGAGGAGATCCTTGGTTCGAATCCCAATAGCAGCCAAATATTTTTTATTAATAATACATTTATACATTTTGTTTGTTTTGTGATTCTTTTGTAAACACACGACGCCATTGCTACAGTTCAGTTTAATTTAGACATTTGGCGAAGCCATAGACAAAGGAGTGGACGATCAGAGCGAATTACAATCAGACAGTGATAAATCAGACAGTACCAACGTTCTTGCGTGAGCAATATTCTCGATAGCGATCAATGCGATAGAGGCGGCGTAATATTAAGTGTTCTACAGAAAATACTCAAGAGACAATAAGTGTGAATTACAAAATAGTATTATAGATAAGATTGCATTCAGTGACTTCGTAATCAACAAAACTTAAACTGTTTATATCGTTTTATTTCATCTCCTGCCGCAGCGAATCCGTGATAGAATAACAGTATGTGTGCATCACAATTTTTTAGTATACATGTGTTCTGTCTACATATACAATACATACATAATATAATAAAAATCTCTGGAATTATGACTACCATCGATAAATAATTGTTTTAAAAAATAATGATGATAAATTAAGTTATACATTTTCCGATGTGAAATGATTATTCGTTGGTAGGTAGTTTTTAGAAAAATATTGGTAATATTTAAAAACGTGAATCAATATTTAAACCTTTTAATGTTGGAAATAATTTAATTCATCCGGTGGATACTCGAATAATTCACATTTTTCGCGATTACATTATTCTATCTCGAGTTGAGATGGGATATTTTAATATTTATTGCTTACTGTTTACGAAATAAAATATTCAACAAAGATATTCAGAGAGTGGATTGTTCCATACTGCGAAGCATTACGTTTTGAAGGACCCTCTCTTAGCCCCTTTAAACATAACCCTTTCAATTTTATTCCCACGCCTTCTTTATTGTCTTTTTTTATAACAGAACATTCAATTTACTTTAAAAAAATTCAGAACCGTTTCTTATACAAACAGATTTTTTCTGTTTTAATATAAAAATATATATAATTCGATAGAAACATTTGATATCAATTTCTCGTTTAAATCTCTCTGTAAATACATTAAAATATTTGTAATTATATACAATCGACGCAGTTACGCGAGCAGTATCATTAGTATAAAAATAAATTGAATTTTAAAGCGAATATCTACAGAGAATTAAGGAATAATGGGTTGCGGATTTGGGATACTCTTGCTGGTCGCCTATGGTATTGGAGAGAGTACTTTAAAATAAATTACAATCGAGCCAATATTACCATAAATTAGAAAGAAAATGAGATTTTTATTACGGATAAAACATAAACAAGTTAAATTATTGTTGGAAAAAAATGCACGTTGGAAGAAAGAACTTCTTGGAAATGTGAAAAAAATATTTTTATTGGTATGTCCTGAGAACTGAGAACACAATTACTCAATTGTCCAAAGAGGGATAGTTATTAATTAAGATCAATTATAGAGGTCTCACAGAGTCGTAGCTGTTTATGTGGGAAACGTGTATCGAAGTCTTTAAAGGGTGGCCAATGGCTAATGAACTGTATGAGCTGGGTTAAGTGAACAAAAAATCCGTGACAATACATATCTTCGACACGTGTATTGCAAGCCAATACTTAACCACAACATCGTCACATCAGCCTTGATGATGGACCCAATGAATTAAGCAATTAGACCTTTTCATAGTGGTGCGATAAATTTATAAACTTTAAATATTCTTTTAAACAATTCAAACGAATGGATCCCAAAACCGAATCAATAAATAAACAATAAGCATGCCTATATATTTTGTTGTTTCTTATGTAAAAATTGATTTAAAAAATGAAATATTATAGAAATATTTAAATGGTACTTTCATGACGTATAATAAAATGAAATAAATGGTCTTCATATGCGTTCGATACACTGTGACCAACTTCAAATAATCAGCAAATACTACAGTGGGTACAAAGAACGAATTTACCATGGAGTACGTATCGAGTTCATAAAAATGAAGTGTAACGATATATTTCTGGGTATATTGTGATGCGAAATTAAATAATTAATAAAATACACACGAAACCCTAATACTGTCCCGAGAGTCTAAAACAATGGTAACTGCGCATTATTGAAGTCTCTCGAACGGTCCTCGTAAATCTAGAATGTAGAGAAAAATCACTAGAAATATGGAGAAACAGGTCGAACATTCGCGAAACTAACATTTATGTATAAAAGCGACGACAAACGTGAGCGAGAGTTAGTTACTTTCTAAGTGGCTATGCCGCAGAAAAGCAAACCGTACGAGTTGTTTATTGTGAAATTTCGGCGATCCCATAGAAACCAGCGGCGAGTGCGACCAGCAAAAATAAAATGAGAAGAGTATTTATCAGGCGTTTGGAAATAAATGCGATCACTTACGTGCGGATTGACATGAATTAATGCGAACCTGTGTGAAATATTCTAGTGACAATTAGTGTGTATTTATGAATGGTGCTCCGATTGAATTCGTGTTCAGGGACTTTATGTCATAAATAATTTTTTAACTAATTGAAGTGTTTTATTTGCCTCCCATAGCCATAATCCCGTGACAATACGTACGAAGATGGGAGTTTTCAAGAACATACGCGTGGATACCCGACGTTGACCGTTTCAAAGGCCTTTGTGGAACGTGGGTATCTATTTATTTATGAATTATTATTAATATTTGAGTCTATGCATTTCTTCTTCTTCATCTTCTTCTTCCTTGCACTGTTCCAACTCATTGCCTAGGTAGGCTATTGGAGTCGGCTCTTCTCGTTCTCAGGCAGTATTTGAATCTATGCATTCCTTCTTCTTCTTTTTCTTCTTCTTCTTCTTCTACTTCTTTTTCTTCTACTTCTAGTTCTTCAACTTCTTCTTCTTTTTCTTCTTTTTCTTCTTCTTCCTCTTCCTTGCACTGTTCTATTTGTATATATATATATACTATGCATTGCCTAGGCCATAGGGGTCGCCTTCTCTCGTTCTCAGGCTATATCTTCTTCGGTTCAGGATATCGCTTTCATCCAGGCCGTTTCTCAATAATATTTTGTAGCATTGAGCCATCTTTGGTCTTCCTTTGGATGACTGTCGATGAAGCTCCATAGACATTGCCTGCTTCACTATGTGGTCTGGTGGTCTCCGTCTTATATGCCCATACCTTCTCAACTGTCGCTCCTCCAAATTACTGTTTGTGTCCGTGACATCCAGGCTACAACTAACGCGTGAACTTTTAATCTTATCTTTTAATGTTACTCCTGCTGACCTTTGAGTCTATGCATACATTCATGTTTCTTATTTTACACGCTTCTATTAAGCTTCACTTGTCTGCCAGTCACAACATTTTGCGATCAATATTTAACCCACTTCCTGACTAGGGTTGCCAAACGTACTCTTAAATAGAGTATTGTACTCTATATCATGAAGGCGTACTCTATAATCTTTAACACTAATAGAGGACGCTTAAATACTCTTTTTTACACAACGTTTACTATACTAGTGCCAGTCACGCATATATGATGCATACCTATTATCGTAACCAAAAAAGTCGACTATTTACTTTTAATATGCTGGTATTCCCAAGTTGGGAATCCCTACTCCCCAAGCCACACTCGGACGTTCATTTTGTTGTTCAAAGACGTTAGTCGTTTAAGAACGCCGATTCGGCTCTTCCATTCAATTTGAAATAATTGAATAAATTATTTAAGTGAAATTAACCGGATTCCCGTCGAATTTCTTTTGAATAAAATTTTAAGATTCCAATACCTACTCTAACACGTTCATTGAAATATAAAAACCTAAAGCAATAAAAAAACCTGTTTTTAAATACGTTTATAAAAATATACTAACATTAGCTCTTCGAATCATTTTTGTCCATTTCTGATTAAATATACCCTGTAAACGCTAGGACATCGCTGACACAAAGTGTTCCCCTGGATCGGGATATATATAAAAATATGAAATACCCCTAGTCTCTCAGTTATTGTTAATTTTATTTATTACTAGCTGTTTGTATCCGGCGCTGCACTGGTTGAGGATTAAGTTAAAAATAAGATTGTTA
This sequence comes from Agrypnia vestita, assembly GCA_016648135.1. Classification (NCBI taxonomy): domain Eukaryota; kingdom Metazoa; phylum Arthropoda; class Insecta; order Trichoptera; family Phryganeidae; genus Agrypnia; species Agrypnia vestita. The sequence goes on from JADDOH010024209.1 coordinate 490,721, forward strand.
AGTCAAAAATAAACGTCCATGAAATGTAGGCTCGGATGGATGGGATGTCTCGGGGGGTGGGGGGATGTGGCCTATGTTTAGAACCTGGTCCTTAAGAATATTTATGCATAATACGGTAGAACAGTACAAATTTGCATTAAAAATATATCAGGGGGAGAGGAAGGGGTAAAGGGGGAGGGTAGAAATGTCGCCTATGTTGCCCGACGGGTGTTAAAGAATAAACGGATAAATTAACGATGTAGATTTGTACAGAAAATCTATCAGGTGAGAGGATGGGGTAAAAGGGGAGAGGGAAAAGAAAAGGAATAAGTATGCTTAATTTGGGTTAGATTGGTCAAACTGTGTAGATTTGTACAGACAATATATCAGAGCCAGTATAAAGAATAAGTATCCAAAATTTGGGTCAGATCGGTCAAATGGTGTAGATTCGTATTGAAAATATTGGGGCGGAGAGGGGGTGAGGTAAAGTAGGAGAGGGTAAATGTCACCGGGTCCTAAAGAATAAGTACCTATGCCAAATTTAAGACAGATCGGTCAATTGGTCAGATTGTATAGAAAATATATCAGCGGGATCACGAGAGGTATAAGGGGAGAAGAGAACTATCGCTTATGTCACCCGCCGGGTCTTAAATAATAAGTATGCAAAATTTGGTTCAGATCAGTTGAACGGTACAGATTTACATAGAAAATGTATCGGGTATGGCGGCGCATAAAATATGAACAAACAAATATTATTGATTTTTATATATAATTAATTTTACTGCCTTTAACCTCTGCGGAAGTGCAAGCAATAAGTTGACAAAGTTTTATCGCAATCGGATGAACGATATGGAAGCGCATAAAATATGAATGAACTAACATTGATTTAAATCTCATCTAAGATTTGATTCAAATCTCAGAATATTTTTTTGATCGCGTGATCATTCTTATAAAAACTAAGTTTTTAATACCTTTCTGTTTAATTATACCCCCCAAATAATGAGAGATTATTTAACATGGAAATATGATCATCATAATATATACCCCGACAATCACTTTGATTATAATTTATACTTTAATCAATTAATTAAGACAGAGTATGTAAAATATACAATTAGTTTCGTTAGCAAAATAAAATAATTACTATAAAATATATTTGAGATTCTGTTATGCAAATAATGTTTTAAAATTAAATTAAATAAACTCTAAAATTTTGTGAAGTTATCAAGCAAAATCATATTTTTTCTCTAGTTTTTATTAGAAACGAGAATTTTCAATTGAGATAAGTAAAAGTAAACAGTGTTATAAAAATAATATGCCAAATAAAAATATTCAAAGCATTTAAAAATCCTTTAAAGCTTTCAATTTATTAATAATTCCCATTCGAACTCCCAATGCAATGTATCAATAAAAATGATTCCATCCGTAGAGAAGTGCAATAATTAGATTGATTGCTATTTTTTCAAAGTAATACGTTGTTCATAAATGTGTGGTTCTCGGCTATTCGTCAATTAGTTGCAAATGCATTATATGTACAGGGATGTACGTAGGTAGGAGGTGATTTTTAAAATAAAATTGTTTTAAAATCTCATAAATTTAAAAAAAAAAACAGTTGGTGTTATTAAGGTTTCCAAATTTTTTTTTTCATTTCATTTTCATTTAGGATAGACCGAGATCGATCGGAAATATGACGGTACCAAAATTATTTAACTATTATAGCTCAGCACCATTTCTTGTATAAAAGCGGTAATTTTTTTAATGAAATATATATTTGCGATCTGTATAGGCTGTGTTTCGTTTTCCACGTGAATAATATGTTTGCATTTAAATTTCTATTAAATTACGTAAAAAAATCTCGGAGGTTATTATTATCATATTTTAGAAATAAGTCTAATTAAAGCATCATTACATATATATAGGTGTATTACTTCGAGCATTATAGAACTTATCTGTAGGTAAGTATTCCATGTTATAACCCGGAGATTGTATATCGTATCAATTAATGAGTCAATATATTCTTGGAATGGAGTTAGCTATCCATGATTACACTTGTCTTTAACATATGTTCGTATTCGGAGTCTCAGGCAGTGTGTTTTTCTAATGTGTATGAAATTTTTTTATTTATTATGAGCCATTGATATCAGTGGTGAGATGTTACAAAACCATTAATTTTAGTTTTATATTTTCTTTGAGTACGAATGATTAATTTCTAATGATACATACTTTTAATATCCACAGCTATGCAGTATCTACTGGTTTGTATTTTTTAGAGTATTATTCCGTATTTTTAAGGTTTTCTGACGATGTTTCAGACCCCATTACAGGGTCCATCATCAGGGCCAATATGTATTAGGCTGATATGTGTGTATGGGATCCGCAACGTCGGCCAGAAAAGTCGTAAAAATACGGCATAATACTCCAGAAAACACAAAACAGAAGATTAATTTGTACATTTTGTGAAACGAACCATGTTCCTTAAATTTCGGCCTCAATGAAAAAAAAATTATGTTTTGAAAAAATGTACCAAGACCGAAACATAAAATCTCATTTTTTTAAATTTTTAAATTATGTAACAAAGCGACTCATATAATTATGATTTTAATGTTGGGAATATAATTTTTTTTGATTTAAACGTAATTTCCATGCTTCATACATCAAACATCAACGTAGAGTTAATCACATATGTAAGTAATAGATTCATCTTACATAAATGCACTTCTCACATGGTTCTTTACTGTATCTTCCTTGCATTCCCCCATGATAACTCATTTCGATAGCCTGCGTTACTAGTCACTTTCTTGTGTGAGCTTTAAATAAGTGCTCTTTCTGTGAGCTTTAAAAATTTTCGTCACTTTGGTATTGTCGCTTAACTCGAATTTCTTTGTCACTGCACTATAAAATGAATGTAAAACTAACATATTATTGAAATGAAATTTGTAATATAACTCTTCACTTACCCGCTTTACAAACGTTAAATAACTCCTTAACACACCCTGCCAGAATTTCCTAATACTCTTTCCAAAACGTAACATAATCCATTGCGGGTCATTTAAGAAGGTTCTATCCAAGATTATTTACAAACGCCAAACACCATGACACTACTGCTTTTTTCCGCTCCGATTCTGCCATGCTCCGGATCAATACCAATGAAGAACAAAAATGGAAAGCCATAGAACCACATAAAACTCCAGCTAATAGGTATAATACTTTTAATAATAATTGGTATAATCCGTAATAATACCTTTTTTGTAATCTTTGCAAATATATTACAGGTCAAATATTGTGGAACAAATTGTAAAATAAAAAACTAACCCATAAAAACCAAGTTTTTATTATGACTCCCTTTCTCATTTGAATTGTTTCCAATTTTATATTCTATCAAAACATTCCTCTTGCTTTAAGTTCATGTGGAAAATCTATTCTAAATATTTAAAAATTACATGACAAACACAAAAGGTACAGTGTGTAGTTGAAACTATCTTTGGTTGAAATAATAAATTCGTTATTAAACCATATAAATCGCAGGTTTTAAAATGATAGAAGTGTATCTTTTTGTTCACGAGTATTTCAAGATATTCAAAACTTACGATGCCAGATTTTTTTTAATCTCGTTTCTTATAATAAATTTGCTTAGGGCCGCATATAAAAGCTTGGCGGGCCGCAGGTTGAGTATGGCTGAGTTAAATGATTGTCCAGGGATTTAAGTAAATTGATAGAAAGATAATCGATTTTATATGTTTCATTTGTTTCCTGCAGCCACGCCCCCGTGACAGTATTATTTGATGTCGCGAGGTTGTGCAACCTTCTTTAGTAACGTCATCAGATTTTAATAACAGTGTACCATATTTTTCTTTCTTTCTGCTAAAATCTGTATTTTTTTGTTTCTCACGGTACAATAAAACAATGAAGACAAACTCTATATTCTGAAATAATTTTTCTTTATACGATTCAATGGGGATAACAAAGCACTTTCGCTTAGCAAAATGTTTTCATATACCGAACATCGATTTCTACTTAGGTATTATTTCAGTTCTACGGTGCAGAATACATTCTTCACTTTCTTAATAACAGTCCCATTATCACTCCCCCTCGCTACGTACTCTCTCCTGTCTACTGTTTATTCTTTTTGGTCTTCCTATCTATTATTTGTTAGATTTATCGTCCATTCGGTCTCAATAAATCTCCAAAGAACGAACCGAGAACCCTTTCTCATTTCACGTAATAAGATTAATCTCGGCTAATTTATATCGCCCCAATTCTTCTGCAGGAACACAGAAAATAATACTCGACACAAAAGAAAGTACCAAATCAGTGAAACTTGATAAAGCCTGACATGTATTGATAACGCGTGTAAGACATTGTGAAATATAATACAAAATAATGTTTTACAATTAACGCTTCACTCCTAATAACATTCCTAATAATGAAAAGAAAAGACAATCAGAAAACATTACGATCATGTTTCATACATTTCGTGTTATCTATGGATAAGTAGACGTGTTAATATCTTTATTTCTTACAGTAAAAAAAATCGTAAAAAGAAAGTTCGATAAACCGACAACAAAATGAAACGTAAGCATTTTTTATCAAAAGCAATTCTCAATTCAACTCCATCTAAGTTTTAAAAAGTTTTGAAAAAAGGGGTGCATTTACAGAAGTTTATAGAGCGAATTTGGGATCATTTGTTTTCAACTTTCAATACCTACTTCATAGACATTTAATTTTCCAATTTTTGCACGAATTTGTATTGGATCATGCATAATTTTTTTTAATTATTTACCAATAATTTATGGTCTTCACATTTCTAATTATCAAAGAAAAAATATTATTACGCGTCTAATCATATTTAAAAAATACTGATTGACATAAAATATCATATGTTTTACATATTTAGATGTGTTCCTTCAATTTTCATATAATTCGATGCTGGCTTAATCAACACAGTCCTTGAAGTCATAAAAACGAAAGTTTATTTAGAAGGAAAAAAATATCGATATAATATATCCTGGATTCAATCTTCTCGTATGGACCTATTGTAGAGACCATACATCTGTAGTAAATTTCAAATGACTCCTCACGTATGTACACATTGTAAAGCAGATTTAGGGCTCTGATATCGTAGAAGGGTCTCCTATTGAATGATGAAACCTAGCATACGAACTGGTGACGTACTATACGCAGTAATGTAATTTATATTCCAATATGCTATCTCGTAGTATATATCGAGGTCTCTCTCTCATATAGTGATACAGTGATATTCTGGCACGTGATAACAGTTTTTATAATAATAATATTTCATATTCAGAATATTTTATTGAATATTGTTATATATAACATGAAATGTGAATGTATTTAGAATCCTTAAGTCCAGTTTTCAATCTATTTGAAAAAGTGTAAATACAAAAAATCATGTAAAAATTTGGTTGTCGTTATATTGAAACTGCCAACACGTGCCATGAGTTGCGATATTAATTATGAATTTAATTTATTATATACTAACGCTTGAATAAGAAAAATATTCCTAGCTCAATATGGATTAAAGTTAAGAGTATAACACTTTTACTAAGCTCGTAATGCTGACATTCGATTTGAAATATTTATAAACGGATAAATTATTCACTATAATGATGTTGTGAAATCAGCCAATATTTAATTAAAATATTCGTGGAAATTATGCACGAAGTTGCCATCCTCCGTATTATTCTTTTGGGTTGATTTTATCAATTGAAAAAGGAAGAAGGCACAATAAAACAATATCTGTAGAATGTTACTAATCTTGTATCACGGTGCCGAATCGGCTGTGTAAGATAAACAAGCTGAAATAAGAATTTTAAATAATGTCTCAAAAAGTTTTTTTAAATTATTTTATTTTATCATCATTAGTTTCCTTAACTGTTATAAGATACCGGGACCACTATGCGGGAACGGTCAATATTTTCTGAATTGTTAAAATATAGAAAAGAAAAGCTGTGTTCATAAATAAACTGGAAATATTATGAAACTGTGAATAGCCATGTGGCGGCCGTGCCGAGGTTGAAGCCGCTGTGTATTATAAATTTAATAATCAATTAAACCTTTTTATCAAGCCTGAAAACATTATTTGCTATTAAGAAATGGTATGTGGACTACCGTAGCATAACGAATAAATGCGAACAAAATGATTTTCAATATAAGAGGCCTATAATTTTTTTTTTTATATTAATGTAATGTACGGGATCTTTTACTTAATAATATTAATAGTGTTTCGTCTTTGTCAGTTTAATAATATTTTTACTGCTAAGTTTTGAGAGAAAAGTTTGATATTTACTTCCCCTGTCCATGAGAGATTCTGTTCATCTCGAAACTTAGGCAGTGAAAAATATATAAAAATATTATTAAACTCACGTAGAGGTAACAGGGTTAATATTTTTTAATGATCATGAATAATCCCTGCAATGTAAACACTAAATCCATCAATACTAATGTAATATAGGGGCATTATTTCAACATGCATCACATTTCAAGACCAAAGACTGACTGCTACTGATGAGTTAAATGACTGGCGATGTCAAATGACTCCAAAACACGGTAATAGTGAGATTGGCGTGGATCAAAATCTATATTGAATATCAAAAAATGTAATATTAGGTCCTTACATATGAAATTGGCGTTTTGCCGTACTGGCAAATTTGATCTCAAATATCTTCTCTTTGGTTAGGAATTCCAAATCCAAATTTATACAGCTATTTACTCATGTTTTGAAAATTATAATTCATTTGTTTTTTCCTCAATTGTTTTTTTCTTTGCGTCACTCAGTTTACAAAATGAAAAACTTGAAATATCGCGTTATTTACGAGTACGAGTTCCACCGTGGCACCAGTGCTGCAGAAACGGCTCGAAGGATTAATGATGTGTATGGCGACGGTGCCGCAAAAGAAAACACAGTGCGTTTTTGGTTCCAACGTTTTCGTTCTGGAAATTTCGACCTGCAGAACAAGCCCCGTGGACGGCCGGAGACCAAAGTTGATAATGAAGAATTGAAAGCTATTGTGGAAGCGGATCCATCGCAAACCACATCCGAGTTAGCTGCAGGCTGCGGTGTTAGTGATAAAACTGTTTTAATCCACTTGAATCAAATTGGTAAGGTGAAAAAGCTTGAAAGGTGGGTACCTCACGAATTGAGTGAAGCAAATCAACAAACGCGCGTTGACTGCTGCGTTGCATTACTCGACCGGCACAATAATGAAGGGATTTTAAATCGAATCATTACCTGTGATGAAAAGTGGATCCTGTATGATAATCGGAAGCGCTCATCGCAATGGCTGAACCCTGCCGAACCAGCCAAACCATGCCCCAAGCGAAAATTGATTCCAAAAAGTTACTTGTGAGCGTTTGGTGGACTAGTGCTGGTGTCGTTCACTACAGCTTTCTTAAATCTGGCCAGACGATTACGGCAGATGTCTATTGTCAGCAACTGCAAACCATGATGGAAAGCTAGCTGCTAAACAACCGAGGCTGGTTAATCGCTCTAGGCCACTGCTGCTTCATGATAACGCTAGACCACACACTGCACAACAGACGGCTACCAAATTAGAGGAGCTTCAATTGGAATGTCTAAGACATCCACCGTACTCTCCGGACCTTGCCCCAACAGATTATCATTTTTTTAGAAATTTGGATAACTTCTTGCAAAGGAAAAAATTCAACTCCGATGGGGCAGTCCAAACCGCCTGCAAAGATTTTATTGATTCCCGTCCGAATGTTTTTTTTAGTAAAGGGATCGATGAACTACCTATGAGATGGCAAAAGTGCATTGATAGCAATGGTACACACTTTGATTAAATAAATATATTATAATAAAAAAAAGTCGGCTTTATGTTCCTCCCATACTAAACGCCAATTTCATATGTAAGGACCAAATATATATATATATGTAATATATATATATATATGTTTTGCTTGAGGTTTCCGCGAGCGTTATTGTATGTAACAAAAGGAACTTCTGGACTCCCTCGCGTTTTCTGTAAATGGTCTCCGTGAGAAGACCAAGGCCGACGTTTCGACACGGTATCACGTGCCATTGTCAAGGCTAAAAAGGCCTCAAAAGCTACGGACTAGCCGTACTTGTTCGCGGGTGACATGAAAGTCTCCCACCAATAAGGCCTTATTTTTCCTTCCCAGGAACTTCCTTTTGTTACATATATATATATACATCAAGAATAAAAATATTCGCATCGTTGGTCTTGTGATTAGGACTCTCGCCTCGTGATCCAAAGGTCGCGGGTTTGAATATCACTCCAGACCAGCAAGTTAGTCCTATTTTCATAGCATAAGCATTTAGCTTAGTTTGGAAATAGTAAGAATATTGATGTGACACGTATTCCGTGTTCGCATCTCTATTAAAAAAAACCAGTTTTTTGTAAAAAATCATTACGGTAAATCAGGTATACACGATGATTCAGTCTTATTAATAAACCTCGAATGAGCATTTCAGTGACATCAACGACACTGGATCTGGTAATGAACAGTGCAAGAGGATCCGACAATATTAAAAATATACTAAATAGGAATTTAATTAACTTTTGAGTCTACGATACATTGAACAATTTATGGATAGGGTAAGGTGTCCTAAGAGTACGCAGTATTCAAATTTTCCACAATTTTGGTCGATTGGCACTTATTTCGGTCGTGTTTCGAACGCCCGACGCTGAACTTTGTGTCGACGAAATTTAGAGCAAAACAAATGTGTTTTGATGAAAAAATGTAAGTTTTTTGAAATCCCTTCACTGTTAATTATGGTTATAAATCCTAAATGTTACTATTTTTGTTGCATTTTTTAAGTTAAATACAAAGACTAAGAATACAAATAAATATTAAAAATGTTTTGATTAGAATATCGTTTTTTTTCGCACTATGCTCATATCTCTTAAAGCCACGCACTCTTAGAGCACCTTACCCTAATATTACTATGATAATAATTAATACAACTTCTTTATTATTTTACAATTATTAAATATGATTGACACATTAAAATTATTATTTCTTGCTGTCAGATGGCTTTAAATCTTCGTTATTTAATTAACTATTTCCAGCGAAATTTAACTTGAATTAAATTTTACAAGTTATTAACTTAAATGTTCACTTTATTGACTTATTTCATGGAGAGACATAAAAGAGAATTTTAAATATTAATATTCACATTTCACAAAGAATAATCATTTTTAAATTTGACATTTTTGATAGAAATATCGGTTTATTTATTTATTTAGTGAGTACTTTATGAAATATTTCAAATACCTACGTTTTTTTGTTTGAATAAAATAAATATGTGAACACGGAATACGTTTCGCATACGTATTCTTACTATTTTTAAATTTAGCTAAAAAATTGTCCTATAAAAATAGGACTGAATTGATGGGGAATGAACCACCGGGTATCATAACCATTACACCAACAATTTACATTTAAGTATAGATAAAATAATAATGATTCGATAAAATATGATATATGCAAACATTTATCCGTCAGGCTATGTGAACTTCTATCATGTAAACATAAATAAATATCTTCATTCTTTTTTGCATTTTACTATGAGTATATTTAGTGTAGGAAGTATTTCCATTGGGAGGACAGACGGTATGAAGAAATATGTAGTAGATCTGTTACTGTTGACGAATTGGAAAACAGTCGCCGAGAACTGGAAGTCCACGGCTGGATATGGACTGCGGGGACATTAAAAAGGAGAAGAAGAAAACTTATATATTGTGTTGGCTCGAGTGTATTTAATTATATTTTAGGCACTAAAAATATTTATAAATGCCTTTTCAAACAAATAAAAATATTGTTAAAAATATATACCGGTCAAAAAAAGAATTAAACAAAATGGAAAAAAATATATTTGTCAGACGTATTCTAGTGTATATATATATATATATATCAAATAATTCTTAAGAATACAATATACATATGTACATATTATATCAGGCGCGTGCCGGGGGTAACATTGAAGCATGACTTTATTTAAACGTATATTTTGAAAAAAAAATAGAAATCAAATATTTATGCCACAGATTTTTATGATATATCAAAATATGAACACTTGATAACATTTGTGATAAAAATATTACGAAATATCCGCTGAATTCCGATTTTTTACAAATAATTGGTTACGTAAAAGTTATGTTGCGATGTTCCCACTATACGCTCCTGACATATATATTATAAAAATATTGCTAAAAATTTCACAATAAAAATATTTATGTAGGTATCATTACCTGCTGCAAATTCTATGTATACTATGTGATAGATGTCTCTAGCATAGTCAATTCGAATCTATGAAATAAACTTATTTAGAACATACAAACATTAAAAATTTAATAATGTGTGGATGTACTTAAGGTGGAATGGGTGAACGTTGCATCGTGTAATCTCTTAAGCCAGCTCACATAGGTTTAAGTCCTGGACCACTCTATTAAGACTCCCTTATATGTTTCCTACATAAATTGCTTCATCTCCAGAACAATTACATAATTTACCTTAAATACTACTTAAAATCAAGCAGGACAAGAAATTTATAATTTAAATCAATACACGTGTGCGACAAAACAGTAAATTAAGTTCTTTTTTCAATTATCTTAAGAACATGTCTGATTGGACAAGCTGATTGACTAGCCACTAACTCTAACTCACTAATTTAATTGACATGTTAGGTTGTGCCATAGTATATTTTATTTTCAATATGCGGAAAAACTGGCTATGAAACGATCGCTACTCAGCAAAATTAATCGGTTGATTACTTTCCGCTAGAATTGGAATATTATACCAAACGGTTACATTTTTACCCATAACAAGTATTATATATTTTAGTATCTTTTCAAATACGAGGAAAGTAAAATTTCAAACATTAGAATATGGGGCATTCATACAAAAACAGTTGAAAAAGAAGATTATATAGAAATACCGATTAAAAATTTTGGACACATTCAAGCAAAATCCGAAAGAGTTTTTGCGGCGTTTCGTGACTGTTAACGAAACATGTATACCATTGTACATCAGAAATGAAAAAATAATCAAAACAGTGGACTTCACCTGGCAAAGCTGCCAAAGAAGGCGAAAACGGGTCAATCGACTGGAAAGGTCACGACCACCGTTTTTGGGATTCGCGGAGCGTCATCATTACCAAATATTGGAAGAAGGGAAGGACAATAAATGGACAGTATTATTCGGATTCATCAGGTCTGTTTAATGCTGAATTGATGAAAAAACGACTCCATGACAATACACCAGCTCGGTCGTCCTCAATCATCGTAGCAAAAACTACTACTTTCTGCCTCGTCCGTCTTATTTTCCACATTCGGCCCCATGCGAATTATTTTTCTTGCCAAATCTGAAAAAATGGCTTGGCGGAAAGCAGTTTTTTGCCGAGTTCGACAAATCATATTTTTGGACAGCTTAAACATGATGTAATATCGCTAGACTAAATGTACGATCAAACTGAATTGAAAATTTTATGACGCCTTTAATTTCTTAATGCAAAAAATTATCATAAGGCCCTTGTACGCTAGTATTTGTATAATTTTGAATTCATTGTAATTATTGAACTGAATTGAATTCATTGTTATTATTGAACTGAATTGAATTCATTGTTATTATTGAATTAAATTGAATTCATTGTAATTAGCCATCAAACCTATAAACCTACAGATTAATCTATTTTTGAAAAATTTATCAAAAGATCTGTGAATGTTTTGTAATATCAATGAATTGTAATAATACTACATATCACTTTAAGAATAAATAAGTAAATAACTTTACAGTTTTAATAATAAAAGCATTATTTGTGAATGTTGTCAAAAAATAAGGTACATGATTCTATAAATGAAGGGTACAGAAACAAAAATGATGATATGATAAAAAATATTTATCTGGCAAATAGTGACAATTTCTAAATAGATAACTGCTCTTAAAAACATGTTGGTATGTTTTTAAAGCACTTGATCAAAAGTAAAGTAATTTTAAAATCTCGATTCTACAATTTCGTTCACTGGATAGTGAGGGGTTTCTTTATACCCCCCATATTATAAAATATAATTGATATCGTGATATGATCGTGTAATTTATGATTGATTTACTTACAACCCTTATACTCTTATGCATATTTTCATAAAGATGATTCGTATACATAAACAAAGCATGTATGCATTTTTAAAGAGGCAAAAAAAGGAAATACTGATTAAGTATTTAGGTCTGTTCGATTCCTATAAAAGTATGCCTTTGAGTAAATATTTGAACCAATCGAGTCCTTCAACTCTACACATCTTTTCCCAAAATAATAATTTATGGCTTATCAATCAGCTTGTGCTACGCCAGGTCAAATAACTCTTTTTATCATTTTAAAAGGGGCTTCGTTGTAGTCAATGGACCCTTTATTTAATGTCCGGATGCGCGTTTGCTCGGAAAAATCAAATAGGACGGGTGGAATGGTTTGGCTTAACTGTAAAAAATGAAACGAAAGTTATGCCTTTTGACCGTTTCAGTTATTATCTTCGACTGAATAAATCTTTTTTTCTATCGAATACCGAAAAAATAAATGTTTCTATTGTGCAAAATTATTTTAATAAAAATAAATTTTGGCATTTTATATGAAAAGTATTTTAATTTTTTGAAGGATATTAGCATAAAAAATCCTTAACCCTTTTATGTAAATGACTTGAACATTCTGGCAATGATTCAACTCTAGTCTCACAGACGCATTACGCAGTTTAGTGTAATACAGTCATAATAAATATATACGTTATCTTTCGACATTGTATAAGAAATTAAAGAAAATCTTTCATTTCTTACAAAAAGATATTATTTTTAATGCTTTTGTTTAAATATAAATTATAGTTATAACAGTGTTTTGTGGTGCAACATGATTGTGATGATATATATTACCCACAAATAATTGTGGGCAATACTCTCAGTACAGATTATTTTTTAATTCATTTTGTAACACTGATAATCTTATAAGTTAAATACAAAAGTATCGATCCTGATTTATTTTCCTTTTAGGTTCATTTTTCAAAAAGCGCTATAATGTGGCCGTTTACTGCCAACCACTCATCCCTCTATATCATAATCTAAATTTTATAGAAAGTGAGCAAAAATTTTTAATATTAATTCATTGTTAACATGTAATCTGCGCGTGATTTTTTTTCAATCTTTTAAATTCACGTCAAGTTGATCTGAAATCTCTAGTCCAAAATACAACGATTTTTTATGTGTTGGGTCGATGTTGTTTTTGAAAAACTTTTAACTAAGTCAACTTTTTTATTGATCGTTTATTTAGCCCCTAAAATTTATTTTTTGTTTAATAGCGGCCGAATGTATAATTATTTATTACTAGCTGTAACCCATAAAAAAGGACGGTTATGTTACATGCCAGTTCCAAAAGAATAAGTATTTATTTATTTATAGACGACATCCATGAAATAGTGAAATACTTGATTTTTTTATAAATTTACCCTGCCGGCAGTTAATAGTATTATTTTAAGCCCTGAAAAATTTTCTGGGCAGAACGGGAAATGTTTCGCGTCTTTGCTAAGCCCTAGTCTATATTTATAGTATATGTATTTGTCGGTCCACGAAGAGTCAGCAGTAGCAACACGCGTTAAGCGACTGGTTTGAGTTTGTTAACCCGAGGTTCAAGCCCTCGTTCCAAACCCGAGGTTCTCCGGCAGTTTAAATTTGTTTTTTACAGACAGACAGATAGGTAGACGGATAAACAGACAGGCAGATGGACGGACAGATGACAAAATAAATGTTATTTTCAAGCTATTGATTTACTATCGACTTAGATATTACCGGAGACTGATTCCTTTACGTAACGTCAGGGAAAAAAGGAGGCAAAGTCAAATCAGGTAGACAAGACAGTGAAATAACTAACTAACCATCAGCAAAGCGTCAAAGGCAACGAACGCCTAAACTAAACTAATGCAAATACGAAAGGTAGTCGGACGCACAGTCGAGTCTAAGTTAAATTCTCGCTAAAATAGATTGAAAAAATATACTCTCGGGGTCACCCATGACCCGATGTTGTGATTCTATAATTAATAATACCCTCAGAAGATGTAACGCCCCTCAGAAAGTTTTCTTAAGGGGGAATACCTACCTAGACATTTCGAGAAAATCGTTTTTTTAATTTTTGCGTTTTCTTAAAGCTTGAGATCTTAAATCTGTCTGGTGAGAATTTCAAGCTAAAATAAAAAAAAAAAAAATTATAGCTGATAATAGTGGCACCTCTTTGTTGATTTCGCGCCACGCAACACGGCGCCGCGCTACACGCATCTAGTTTCCAGTCGGGCTCTTTCATAATAGAAACGTAAGAACTGTTTCTATTATGTTTATGAAAAGTGCTCAGTTATATGGGAATTCTAAGTAAGGTGGAGGACTTATACTATAGACCTGGAATTGATGATTTTATATAAGTTGAAAGGTTTTGCGATTTATTCATTGCTCAATTTTCAAACGCCTTTAACTCGAAACTATGTTTTGAAAAACGGTTACCAAAATATCTCAGCAACCACTGAATCGATTAACTTGAAATTTCTAGTGGTTATTTTATACATAATTATCTAATATTTGTCGTAGGATTTTTTTAAACAACTTATTTTCTTTATCGGCATAATAAACCCTAAATTTTCCCTAAAAAACGCTACTTTAAATTCAAACGCCCGCCATTTTGTCAAATATTTTTATTTTCGAAAACCCCTATCTCAAAGACAAAATTACAGTGTCATTTTTGATACTATTTTTGTTTTTTTTATTCTGATGATTACAGATAAAATGGGAGTGGTCATCGCGAAAGATCTTTTCTTTCGGCAGTCGACAAAACCCAAAAATTTTCCGCCTACGTTCAATATTTTTTTATAAAAAAAATATCTTATTCTTAAAAGTATGTAATTTTTTTTTTAAAGAATACCAATACCATAATTTAAATAGGTTTTCTTAAAAAAAATCACAAATTGTCTTTTTTGGCCTGTTTGTAGAAACAAAATTGTTTTAAAGGGAGAATACCTACCTACAAGCGTGAAAAAAGGCAATTTTTGAATTTTTTTAAGAAAACCTATTCAAAGTAGTTTCTTGTGTCCTTTTATGTGTAAATAAATTGTCTTAAAAAAACATTAATATTATTTAACTGTAAATAGTTGCGGATATTTATACGAACTGTATGTTTTTCCGAGTAAGAACAGGGCGCCAAATACTTGATAGTTTGGAACTGTCATCTCTATAGAAATTGAAATGTTTGTATATTTCAATGGACTCCCTCACTAATCTGGGTATATGGTACGGTTCTGTTGATAAGATTTTTGTCTTGTCAAATCTGATGAAGTGACAGAGATTTCCTTTGGATGCATGTTAACAGATTGCTGATATATAGGAGTTGTTGTTTTTAATTGCTCCAATATGTTCCTTCAATCGTGTAGCGAAATTGCGTTTGGTTTGTCCTATGTGTCCAAATGCTATCAAGTATTTGGCGCCCTGTTCTTACGACATTAATTCAACCCTTGAGAGACGTCGCAGTAAAGTCCGCCGACGTAACTAGTACATATTGCAAACTGGCTACCTCTGTAGAAGAACAACTTCTACTTCTGTAGAAGAAGTGAACACTCCACAACAAAGTGCATATAATTTGCGGCCTCGAAAGCCGTAATCAGTCCGCCCTCTACCTCTACCAACGAGAATCGTTTCTCGGAAAAACATACGGTTCGTATAAAATATCCGCAACTATTTACAGTTAAATACGTCTAACGACCGTAATAACAACCTTAACTCTTTAATAATTAACATTATTTGATTTGAAAAGTTATAAAAAATTTCAATCCGCTACCGACATTAAGAATACCCGAAACCCTCAACACACGAATGATGCATTATTAATGGGAAATAGCGAATTTTATGAATATATTATATACAAACCGTTGTCTGACTTAAAGTGCAATTTGTATACCACCAAAATGTATAAACAATTCCACCGTAATGTAAGTTTGTGTTTTAGCAAAGTTGAACGTATGTTGGAATTAAATTAATTTGTTTTGAAATAGGACCATGCATTGTGTCTGAATAGTTTGAATTGTTCTTTATCTTTACGCTTCACATCATACAGGAGGCTTAAGGAAAACTTATTAAGTACATTAATTTAATCATTTTTTTTTATTATTTAAGTTTGCATAATATTTTACAAATATGATACACATCATTTAATTTTGATGAATTTTTGCCAATTATTTACAGACCCGTATAAACTTTTGTATGGAACTGTATTTTTAATAGTATATAATACATACGTGCAAAATAATATATATAGAAATGTTTTAAAATAAGCATTTTCAGGTTAATATCACAATCCCATCACTCAATTTTTCAATGATTTCACGCACTTCTTGATATTTTCATAATGTTGTATAGTTCTTATATTCGCTGGTAAATTATTGAAATATTTAATTCCCTGGTATCGGCTGTTTTACTGCATCAAGGTATATTTAGGATTACAATCATGTGCACTCTTTGACTACGTCTATTTTTATCTTGAACTATATTTGTTTTGTTGGTTAACAGTTTTTTGTGTATTTGCAATATTGAGTTAGTTTTACATTCGATGTCCAAAGTGACCTTGAATTCTTAAAACAGCAATTCCGTAGGATATGTTCAAGGTTTCTTTTATTATTTTTATGATTTTTGTATTATTTTCAATACCTGCGGAATGGTTTTATACGATCCTCTCTAACCAATTATTCCATATTGAAGTATAGATTAGACTGTATTATGAAATTAAATTAAAACTTTAATTTCATGACAATTATATGAAAACTAAATGTGTATCTAAAAGGATTTTTAATCATGATTGCCAACACAATCGCTGACTTCATATAACAGGACAAGCTCTGGATTATACTTCAATTTCTTTTTTTTTTATCCAAGGAGGAATGGAGTCAATTTTATACTCTTCTACTGAAGATCTATTTTACTATTTATTCTATCTTACTAAATGTCTTCAGTACTGGGAGAATGCGCGTTGTTTAGAGTTATGCAGATATTGAATATCGAGAGAAGATATTAATAAATTATGTATTACAAAATTTAGCGCAATTAAAATGCCACAAAATAGGTCATTTCTTTTAAATATTACTTTTGTTCCCATGTTTTATAGATGTAATGAAAATTTTCATTTTAAAAATTTTCCGTTATAAATAATGTGCAGTGTTCTAAATTATTAATATAATATAATGAACTAAAAAATAAATGAAGTGGAGGTAATAGTCGTACACTTTTTTAATATTTCTTTGATATACGCCTGTAACGGTATTTTGTTTTTTCTCTCCGTTCTGTATAACAGACAAAGCACACTTCCTTTACATAAGTTATATTAATAAGTTAGAGACGTTACAGGAAGTTACGGATAAACAGATATCGACATTATCATTATTGAGATTACATTTCATATTATTTTACAAATATTAGGTACGTACATTTTATCTTTGCTTTAATCTCCATACAGTGGACTAATCACTCGTTCTATTAAAAGAAGTAGTTCTGATTCTTGAAGTCTACTTATAAATTTTATTATACGTGTAACATACTTGAGATTCAAAGCTATAAAGCGTACAAAATACATTTACAAATATGCTTCATATAACGATACAGTCACTCAATATGCCATTAAACGTAAGGAAAAACGATAGCGTCTATATTTCCACCACAGTAGATCTCAATTAATTACCGAAACAATTTTACAAAATGTTTAACAAAGAATAATTTTCTTAATATCAAACTATTTTAATCATGAAAATTAATAATGAATATTATATTGAATGAACACAAAGGTTTTCATGGCTATAGATTTCTTTGAGATTTTAATTACCAAGTTTAATTCATAAGCATATTTCATATTTTGATTTCATAGATGTAACAAAAATTTTATATTCTACAAAACTAGATTAATAACTCATTTTAGCTAAAAATGGATAAAATGTCACATTTTGATACTTAACGTCACATAAATAGAAAAATCTATGCATTTAAAAAAAATCATATTTGGGTTACGAACTCAGAACATTTTTAATCTGGGGAAAGACGATTACCAATTTAACTAGGTTTATCATTGTTTATAAATATTTTTTGATGGATATATTTTATTCTGTATTGACATTTTTCTAATTGATTCTTCTCATTTGTTAAGAGTATTACGAAAATTTATTGAATTTTAGGAAAACATGTAATTTTACTGAAAATTAAAAACCCTTTTGTTATTAGATTGTTAAACTTAAATATTTTCTTCAAACATGATTTACAAAATATGTTTAAAAAATAACGCTTTTCCATTATAATAAAATAAAAAATAAAATAGAGACACTCTGTATATTCCAGTCAATTTCAAACATAGTCCCGTCAAGTGTGGATAAAATCGCAAGGCGAGTCTCAACGATTAGTGATATAAATGTTGTTCTATTTATCTGGATGGATATTGCCGGTTTATAATCCACATCCCTTAAACAAATGGGTGCGCACCGAGGTCCCGCGGTGATTAAACATGGATAGAAACCGTTTAATAACAAATGTTTAATCATAAATAAATCCAATCACTGTCGAGTCTAATCCTGATACGATCAGCCATTTTGATTTGAAAAATATAACAGCACAAAACAAACACGAAATTGAATTAATTAATTATTCCAACGTCAAAGCAATGAGGGCCTTTGTTCAGCCTTCATATCCAGGCTTTAATAATTTCGAGCGTTTTTGCGGAAAAGTGATAAATTGTAAATTCACACTTTGTCTGAAACGGGTTTGTATTAAAATGAGTTTGATTTTTAAATAAGGCGAATAGTGCGAACGGGTTGAAATTCAGTATCATATCGAACAATTTTTTACCATGCCAATATTGCTTTTGTTCTTGAGAGCCGGCGGAAACGAGTCATTTTACGTTATTTACGTTCGCACACATGCCTCATGTAGATAAAAATATTCTTGGTGGAAATATTATATTGGCGTGATATATGGATTATAAAAAAATACTCCATAAGAAAAACTATGGATTGGATACACTTCAAAAGTGTTAAAAAATATAAATTCTGTGATACGTTTAGTAGACTTGATAAAACCTTAAAGAAATGGTCGTCAAATTACAACTGAGTTAATAATATGATGTTTTGTTTTTTAATTCATTAATTTTAATACAAAAAATCAAGGTTTCCATCTTTTCCATGGAGATAGAAAAGGGAAAATATATGAATATTGAAATACAAAGAAATTTGTATACGAACAATAAATTTGTTTAAATTTTAAATCACAGTGCCGACAGACAAGTAACCATCAACTACCGTTGTATTATTCCTATTTTATATTAATTGAGTTTGAGGAACAAAATTTTTTGAGACTATTATAATTGTTGACATGTTTACGAATACCTACATATTGTTTATATAAAATATATCATATCAATCACGCTTTTTATATACTTGCAGATGAATATTTTCTAATATTCGATTTAGTTTGCGAATTTAAATGAATAAAGCTTTTTCATGTCATTAACTATTATTTTGTTGATTTTTGTTTTTTTATTAATATATATTTTTTAATTTAATAATGAAATTTTTAATATAAACCTGCAAATAAGCGTCCAATAAGATATTTTATAAGTTTACTTCTTTTAACTTTTTTTACTTAAATTGTAAAAAACTCATAAAAATAGCCGCACAATAATCCCTTTTTACGTGCACTGCTGGAATCGAAACCATGACTCTTGATTCGGTTAAGCTTTATTAGCAGTAGCTTACATAGCCTGCATACAAATATTTTTTCAAATTATATGTAATTATGCCATGAAATATCAATGCACAAATTAAGCCCAGTTTTTTTTTCAGCAAAACATTCATACACATATTATCGTACATTCGTTTTAATGAAAAAATATTATACAATATTTTTCAATAAAAAATCATTTAAGTGGAACCTGATATTGGAAAAAGAGAGAAAAGAAATTAGACACAATACTAAAGAAATGCGATCGCTTAGGCAGATATGCGCAAAATTTATGTACGTGAAGATGAAACAAATAAACAACGAATTAAGAGTTGTTCATAGCATAGACGGTAAAAAAACGAAAGGATTGATGAAATGGTTTGGTCATATGTAATGTAGGAGTGAGAAGATGATGATAAATACAATATACAGGTACAATACGAGAGTGGAAGGCAACAGGAATGGAGGGCGTTCACGAATGACCTGACCCAAACAGTAAAATGTTTCAACAGCAAGAGTGATATACAGGACAGAATAGTGTGGCGTTCTATACTCTCTGCATATCCCTTTGGGTAATTTAGCGAGTTAGATATATTGTGTATTTACAATGTTTTTCATAATTATTAGGACTTCAATAAGTAATTGAAAATTGAAGAGTAAATAAATACCTTCATATTGTTCAATGAGATCATGTTCAATGAGAACATAATTCAATCGCTATGTCTTGTATTGTATGACATGTACATCAATATGATTCAAAAGTGACATTTCGGTCTTGACAATTTCGACATTTGATTTTTCACGGACGCGATGGCTTTATTCAACATATCAGAGAAAGATATGTAAATATATTTGAAAATTCTACCATTCGTTGATAAGTTACCATATTAAATAAATAAATTAACATATTCTAATAAATTAAACTATGTTATTATAAATTAGTATATTCAGTGGAAAATTTGTAATTGGCATAATTTTAATATCCATTATTTTATATTTGTTAATATGCTGTTAATTTTCCATATAATAAATGAATAAAATAAAATAAAATATTATTTGAAACTAAAATATAAGTTTTTAATATTTTTTTATTGTAGTTAATTGCCAGTGGGAAACTCAAATGAAATCTAGAGCATCCTTAGAACTTTGTTTTCTCATTTATATAATATTATTTGTATTTATTTCTTGAGTACAATAAAATGGGCCTTTTTGGTAATTATTATTAAATAAAATAATTCTGATATGATATTTAAGACCGTAAGCGCATTATAACGGATTGTTACCAGGCAACCCAATGTATACCAAAAATATTTCAAAATTCGTCGCAGAAATTGGCATCAAAATTTATTTTTGTATTCGCTCCTTCCCTTAGTAGTAATTATTATTTCTACAGTAAAATTAAACTTATGATAAAATAAAATAGTTAAAAATTTGTTTCAGCCACAGTTAATTTTTTTTTAATTGGTGGAAACGTTAAATATGTTTCGAGAGCTATGCACCCTTCTTCAGGGTGATGAAATGTATGTTTAAGTACAGGTAGATAGTTATGGTGGGTGGAGAGTTAGACGGGAAGGAGAGTTAGGCTATGAACGGAAATAATAAAAAAATCAACGCCCTCAAAGCGTGATACCGGAAATTCATGACAACATGAAAATTCGGGAAAATGTTGACTGAAATGTTTACAAAATGAGAATATACGTTTAAAAAAAATCGAGTAATTTGATTTCACATCTAGTGATTGGTCCGTTCTGTATTAAGTATTACAATGTAGTGCTACATTATACTAACACGAACACTTCAAACGTTTGTAAGTGTGTTTAAATTTCACATATCAAATGGCACATCACAAATTTTATACTTCAAAGTACACGGTGTACACGCTTTGAATTATGTTCTTCATATACTTCTATACTTGAAGTTGATGTAGCTATAAAGACCTTTAGAAATCCCCCACTCCCTCCATCAGAGCTTATTTTTTGGGAAGTTGATGCAGCTAAATGAGGAAAAGTTCGGTAGAAAATTTTGGGACTGAATGATGAAATACCTGGAAACTGAAACAACCCCCCCCCCCCCTGGATTTGAAAATTTTGTACTAGTATACTTTTCAAGAAGTACTTATTGTAGGTCATTGTGACAGATAAAATTTTGTACTATAAATACTATAATCAATTTGCTAAGAAGAAGTTATAATTACTTCACTTCATGTAGTTTATTAGAGTTGATGAAGTGTGTAACGTTTAAGTACCTAATACAAATGTAGCACACACTATGTTGTCTTCAAACTAGTCACTGTAGTTCACTAGTAGTGAACGTGCGCGTGTTGTAGTCTTCATTTGTAAATGTAGTTTTCCCCTTCGCTAGTCACGTCACATTGTAGAAACAGAAAGTATTACACAAAATCGAGAAATTTCCAGCACTCTGGACGTTTTATAATAATTTATAAATGTTCCAAAATACATGGTGCAAATGCCGACTAAATTCGCGAAACGTCTGGAAAACCAAAGCGGTAAATAAAAGAGACGAAGGTATTGCAGAAATAATTTTATTGTGACAGTTCAGCGATTTCATAGAAACGGATACTAGCGAATGCGGCTTTATAGTGCGAATTATAAGCAACCTGCGAAAATAGATTATGAAGGTACATACGGTCGTTCGACAGTGAATATGTGCGATCACAGATGTGCGAATTTTCTAATACGAATGAAAATTTCATAAAAGCAATTATAATCAAGTTCGTGTTAAATAAAACTTAAATTTATTTTGAATGATTTCTTTCTTTCCATCCCATGAGAGTATTTTATATTTTCTATCTCAATCAAAACTTATTCATTAAATTTCTAACAACATAATTTTGTGGATGCGTATCAATCTAACATATTATTTACAAAACAACTGTCAAATGTAGAAAATTCTGACTTGATTTTTATATTTAAGTACATTATAAGGAAATAAGTAGTGAAAAAACTGATATCTGTCAACTTTGAAAATACTGTTGGTATTTATTTTATATAATTATTCTTTTTGCCAAAATAAATGAAGTGTAGAATATTATAAAATAAAATGACGGTAAATATAAAACACCTTAAGTACTTTAGTATATTAAGTCAAAAAGTACATTTCGAAATATCGGCGTTAGACGTTTATTCATTTATTTATTCGGTAATAAAATAGACACATATTAATGATATGTATGAATAAGAGCATGATTTATCAGAATTGAACATATTGACTTGTGTCCTAACTAGTGATGCAACGAATACGAATACGAATATTCGTATTTGCCGAATACTCAATTCAATTCAATTCAATTCAATTTTTATTTATTACATAATATGTACATTACAAACTTTATGTTCAATGCATACATATTATGAATTTATATCTAAAAATATATATAAACATACTCACCCATATACACACATACATACATACATATACACAAATATACTCATATACATACACATATACATATACATACATATATACATAGATATTTACCGAATATTCGTATTCACCGAATATCATCACGAATATTTAAAACTATTTATTACTGAAAGCAACGCAAATTACGGTTTGGCTGTGCACCGTGTATCCGAACACACCTACGCATTCTATTATCGAGGATTCCCGTAACATTGAATGAATAGATTTGTTGAGTTCTCAAATTGTCAATTGTTACTTTTTGACAGCATAACTTCAGTTCTTTCATCTAGTTTCGTTGGATAATTAATTATTTTATTTATTTATTATTATTATTATTATTATTATTATTATTATTATTATTATTATTATTAATAAGATAATGTACATTTCATGTAGTTTTTGTTTTGTAATACGTATTGTTCGTTCCATTTTATTTCCGTTGTGTGTACAAGTATTAACTCTTATAAAATAATTTCAAATTAAATCTGATAACATGAACTCTCATAAGCGTGAAAAAGTTATATTTATTTTGAAATGTACAAACGGATAAAAGAAATATTGTGCTTTTTGAACAAAAATTTTCAGGTGGAAAATTTTAATTATCAAATCTCTTAGTTAAAAAAGAACAGTATTGTATTATTTATTACCTCGTTGTATTATTTATTACCGTTTATTATTCGTTTTCGTATTCGCTGAATAGTGGGCTTGATATTTGTATTCGTATTCGTGAAAGTAGTATTCGTTGCATCACTGGTCCTAACATATTTCACATAGAATTCGCATACAAATACCAAATGCAAAAAATATCAAATAATTGGTATTTTTATTATTTCTCATTATTTTTGACATGTTACACTACTGTATTAACATATTCTTTAAAATTTCTACAATAATATAAAGCTACAATAATGATTCTGGATTAATGCTGTAATGCAATAAAATATTCTAATTTTTGTTTTCCATTACTTTTAACGCATTTCATATTTTATTTATGTTACTTCATTAAAGGAACAAATAAACCGATAATGCTGAATGAAATTGTATTATTATCTAAAAAAACTGCATTTTTAACTAAAAAAAATACTTAATATGTAACACTAAATCAAACGACCACTCTGCTGCACCGGAATAAAGGCTCAACCACCCATCCGAGTGACTAGCCACTAAAAACTTCACAGGTGCCAATACACTGAAGTACGTATTACGGAAATAATAATACTCAAACTAACCCAATTCTGTATCTACAAAGCACAAGGATGGTAGTCACGAATTATCAATTTTACAATAGGATACATTTTAAATTATCTTTTTATTTTTATCTATTAACTAACGGAACCGGGAAATTTACGTTAGTTCATGTCTATATATTTTAGTGATCTGCCTCTTACATGTATAGAGCGATTTTTTTTATTTAGACTTCCTTCTCGAGAAAAAAGGGTAAAAGTCGATTCCCATATTTTAACATTGGCTCGCTCTCTTGGATTACAATACTATTGAATTCGTATAATCGTGAGAAGTGCTCGAAAGACATCTTTCTTCTAAACAAAAACAATTACAATGAAGAATTAAGACTATTTTGCGAAAAGTGAATTCCCATCCCTTTGCATTGTAGGTACGAAACTGAAACCGTGTCTAAAAGTGTGCAATATTATGCAAGTTGTCGCGCGATTCGCTCGAACTGTATCTCGTTTCATTCCGCCCACTCGGACGAATCTTGGTAGTTCTGAACGAGGGGCGGGCGGTCGGGTTCAGCTGACAAAGTAAGCACCCGCGTCCACTTCGCTTTCGGGAAATAATTGCATATTTGCGACAAAGTTATGAAGTGGCGAGCGGGTCAAAGGGGTACAATTTAACGTCGGGATTTTTCCATCCGCCGGACATACAATTTCATGAGCCACTTAACTTTTAACTGCCGGGGCGGAGTGTTCCGGGGAGATAGGGAGGGGCGCCGCCAGAGGCCGCTAACCGCCCGGCGTATCGAGTTTAATCAGACAAAGGGTCGCGGGCCGGTAATCCCGATACACACTTGTGCGGCCCTGCCTCTGTACTGCGTGACAATTAATGGGCGGGCACAGCGACGCGCCACAGTTCCCAAATTATATTCATTTTCACAAATTAAATGTCATTTTGACGAAAATCGGTTGGAGAAATTAATCAGATTTAAACACTCGTTTCTCAGAAAGTATACAACTCAGGTAGAAATTAATGATGTTAAAGGATTGGAGAAAGATGTAAAATGAATTTGATTTATCTCTCTTTGTCAGTCATCTTCGAGTCACCGTGACTTATGAATCGTAAGTCTGGTAGAGATGAAACGAGTGTTTTACGAAAGGTAACAAATCATTTTGTGCTAACCATTTAAACAAAGTACAAAAACAAAGGGATTTGTGTGAAAATTCACAGCCAAAAATTTATTATGTGTACGTCTTTGATAATAAGTATGAACATAAATCCATAAAAGTGGTTTATCTGGATAGATCTCGTCGAGACGTATCCAGCAATGCGCTATTAACCGCAGCAGAAAGAGAAAGATCTTATATAAACCCTTTGAAATGTGGTCCTGAATACTAAGAATCCTTGAAAGGCAATGCGCTAATGTCTCAATTTAAGATCGAATTCGAGATTATCCATAATCTGTCTGAGAAGAATCCAGCAGTTTTTCAGAAAAATTTTCCACAGGGAAGATGATGAGAAGATGAGGCTGCTGGTGATAAATGAGAAGTGGTAGAAGGCCAGAGATGGATATCCAAATCGATGGACCACCCAGATCAAAAATTAAAACAGGTACCCAAAATGAAAATAAGATTGTAAGAAAATTGTCCACATATCATCAGAAAGTCACAACCCGAGAAATACGACCCTATATAAGGAGTTGACTGACTAAAAAACATGATATTTAAAAAACGAATCTTATGAAAAACTGTGTATCGTTGAGGACACCAGACATATGTACCTATTTATTAATGAAAGTCGAATAAAACAGTGCGTACGATATTTATTTCCCAAAAATGACACGTATCAATGTACGTGCTTGTATATTTTATTTAGCCTTAAGGGTTTGATGTTGCCACGTGCAAAAAGTATTTTTATCAAATCCCAAAAATCTAATAAATACTTTTTTATTATTTAAATTCCATGAATAAGCGGGTATATCAATAAAAAACATAATAATTAGGTATGACTTTGTTGAGGTTGTGTTCAGTCATTTATCCAGAAACTGAAATTTTGTGTCAAGGGAAAAATAAAATATACAAAAAATATCCTAAGGTTTTGTGTTAATTGTGTATGACTTCGAATATTATGTTTGACTTTTAAAATTTACTTCTTTTATATCTCTTGACATCATTATGTATTTCTTTATAATTGCAAATGTCACATGCCCTTATTTTTGTAAGTTCCACGGTTTTATCAAACGTAACTTCATTTGTATCTTCATCTCACGACAGTTCTTAAAAATGTTATCTGTACCTGTCTTTTTACAGCTCAATATTTGTATCAGTATCATCATCATTATTTAATTTAAAATAACGGCACGGATGATCTATCGCTACCTATTTCATTACATGACATCACTTTTGCATTCCAGTAGAGAGCCTTGCCTGAAAGTCTTAAAACATAATTTAACCCGTCATCTTATAATTGAGGAAATAAAAAATAAAAAAATAAATGAGGCATTCATTTCGCAGGATGGAGAGAAGCTTGAAATTTAGAGGATAGAAAACAGTCCGATGTACAGAATCTTAAATGTCTTCCTTCGACAGTGCAAAGAATAAAATACGAATACTAAATTTTATTTACACAAGTTTTAGGCAAGATTTTAAAATTCTGAATCCATTCAGGACTGCAGAAGCGTGCATTCTCTCAATAGCTGGAAATATTATGAAGAGGTGTTTAGCCATGCGGTACACGCAAGTCTATTACAGTTCAAAAAGTAACTTTTCTTGTAAATGGCCATCAGCGTTCGCATAACCGATGGTGCATGTTTAACCATCTTACGACAACCAACATGCCCGTTCTATCAATAAGTCTACATTTAAGTGATTCAAATTATTCAAACGAATTTCAAATAAACAAAATGTCAAAAAACATTGATATGAAGTCTTTTATGATAATCTGTAATAAATTTTGACTTTGTATATAATTTTTGAGGACATGATTGCAATAAATAAAAAAGCAAGGTGCAATCACTATGTGTTGTTTTAATAATTTTGCGTTGCATTATAAAAACTGATATTTATATATTAATAAAAGAAAAACATTTTTATAAAACGAATATTTTTTTGTCCCTTCATCAGGATACGACGTACAGTAAAAATTAAAATTAAAAGTATAAACATTAACATAAACAAAAAATAATGAAACAGAGTTGAATTAATAACTAATATGAAAACATTTTTTTTCTATTATCTATACGTTGAATTTTAAATTTTAATTTGATTTTTATTCTGATGAAGGGATCATTGGCCCCGAAACATGTTGATAATTCAATAACTAGTGCATTTTTACAAAGTGTTTTATTTTTATTAATATAAATAATGCTAACCCAAAGTTATTTTGTGGCTACTGATGAAGGTTATGGAATTTATATTTTTGTTTCTCTTGACATTTAATATGAGATTAATGATATTAATTAAATAAATAAATAAATAAATATAAAGAAGATCCATATTTACCTTTGAAAGTGTCCATCATACGAGATGTAACATTCCTAATGTATGCATTTTAAATGACTAACAATGAAAATTTCGAGAAACTCACGATCACAGAGACAGTTGGCAGAAAGCGAGCTCGATGGTTTCAAACAAAATAGATAGACCAAGTAAATCGACAAAATTGATATATCAAATACCGAAAATATTAACAGGGTGCCTTTTATATGCTAAGATCAACGTAGCTCATGACCATGAGGAATGGATTTCCAGACCTTTAGGGACAACGAGGTTCAGCATTGACTGCAAGAGGAAAATTAGATCATCATCTTCTTCTTCATCAGCCTTCGTTTTCTCCACTGCTGGATATAGGCCTCTTCCATCCTTTTCCATCCTTCCATGTTGTTTGCTAATTGTAGCCATTTCTTTACCCCCACAGCGGCTATATCATCGGTCCATCTCTTTTGAGGTCTTCCGATGCCTCTTTTATTCTCCCAAGGTCTCCATTTCTCCATTCTCCATTCTCCCAAGGCCTCGCTACGCGATCCATGATATCCTTCTGCGCCTAATTTCGTCATTTCTAATTCTATCTCTTAGGCTTACTCCAAGCATGGATCTCTCCATGGATCGCTGCGTGCATTTGAGCTTTTCTACACGTTTCTTTGTAAGGGCCATAGTCTCCACTCCATACGTCCACATCACTGGCAGTATGCATGATTCAAAAGCTTTTCTTTTTAGGCTAATTGGGATCTGTTTGTTCTTGAAGATGTGTTTGAGTTTGCCGAAAGCAGCCCAGCTCATTCCTATTCGTCTTAGCAATTCTGCTGTTTGGTTATCTTTGTTCTATTTTATCTTGTGTTCTAGGTATATATATTCATCTACTATTTCAATATTATTATCATTGATAGTGATGATTTTGTTCTCTGGACTCAAAATTTTTGTTCTAAATTAAATCATGCATTTATGAAATTATAAGTAACAGAAACACATATATATAAACATGCCATTTTAACCCTAGAAGCCCAATCTACGTAATTTTTACGAACACTCAAAAGCACATTCGCGATCTCTGTCACACGCTTGCTTCGATCACCGTGACCTTCGAACCAACTAAGTAACCACCGATAGCTAACTGGAGAAAACTGCGTCGCCTCTGTAAGT
This sequence comes from Agrypnia vestita, assembly GCA_016648135.1. Lineage (NCBI taxonomy): Eukaryota > Metazoa > Arthropoda > Insecta > Trichoptera > Phryganeidae > Agrypnia > Agrypnia vestita. Next base: position 519,694 of record JADDOH010024209.1, read on the forward strand.
ACCACCACTTTATAGTAATCGCAATGTTGCATGTCAATTTTACGTATGTTTGGACTTTGAAGCTAAAATATAAGGTTGGACTTCTGGGGTTAATATAAAAGCACATTTTGGAAATCGAATATAGTAGGCGTTATTTATTGTTAGACGCGAATAATTTATGAATTTTTAAAACATGTGTATTTTATCTTCCTCCATGTCAACAATAACACATGGTGGCCTTAGCCAAATGAAGTCCATATATCTACCTTTATGGTACTAGTCGTCCTTATATTGTGCCCAGACAATTTCCATTTCTAGGCAGTCATTGACGTATAATGCGCCTAAAATATGTGAGAATATTTTTTTTAATTACGGATAAATATTTCCGTGATTGTATTCATCGCAGACTTAATTCATTTTTGCATTGTAAATTGTATAAAAATATTTAATGTAGATAAAAATAGCCTGGATCCAAAATGAGAGAGTAAGCAAGGATCCATATGAGTTTTCTAAGGGAGGAAGCGGGGGTCACACTGATGGACGGAGTGAGAAATGCCGACGAAAGGTAAATACTTAGCGTGGAAACCCTCCTCGTACATATTTGAAAAATAACTGAGGTAGCTTGGACACGTGCTAAGAATGCCATAGAAATGAGTACCAAGAGTATTCTCTTGGTAATACTGGAAGAAAAACGATGGGTTGTCTCAGATATAGCTGACAGAAAAACAAAAAGTGTATGAAAATAAAATGGTTAACACAAGCAGCACAAGACAGGGGAATATGGAAGAAACTATAATAATTGTGTTTCTCAGAACATAAACATATAAAAATATTTATTATAAATATATACTGTCTATAAACGAAGTTCGAAAATTGCAAATAATCATTTTCAGGCGTATTCTAGTGAAGTTAAAGACTAACATACACATTTCCCATATAAATAGCTAAGTCTCTATGAGACTTCAATAATTTTAATAATAATCTTAATTAACAAAATATATCGTTAAAACGCTACATTTTAACGAATATATCAATAAATATACCTAATATTATATTATTGACAAATTATTTTATCATTAAGTCATTATTTATTTTTAATTTAGTACAAAAAGTGTATTGCGTAATTATACCATATTCAAAATGTTCATAAAATATTTATACTTTGTACACTCATGTCACTCTAGGACCATCTATTAGGGTCAATAATGATCTTTTGACGGTCTATTTGCTAAAAAATTTAAATAAAATATTAAGTATTTTAAAATATTCAATATTTTCAATGTGTATACGGATACCATACCTCGTATCTTTTGTGCTTTTACTATTTCTTGGGTGTCAATACTTCGCTTCCTGAATATATTGGTCTAGTTATCCAACATTCCACTTTTTTCTTCTCTACCGGCAGTTGTCGGAAGTTGATCAATTTATTTCTATTTTGACCATCGTCGTGTCAATGATTCATGTCATGTGTATTACTCAAAGGTTTTTGTCATTCATTGATAGTGTCAATGTAACACATATGAAAATAAGAACACCTGTTTTTAAGTTCCAGGTGTTTCATTTTTAGACGCGTTTTGACTTATGCATTATCAATCTTAATATTTTACATTTAACAGCTTGTATTTCTATGAAAAGTATTGAAAAGAGGTGCTATGTAGTTTTAAGAATTAATTAAGGTTTTTTGTATTTTTGCACGATTTCAAGAAACAATTCTGTTCAAATACTAAAGAAAGGTAATACACGGAAGGAAGAGCATAGCTTTACAATTTGATATAAATGTGATAGATAAAGCATTATTTTTGGTTACATTTATGTTTGAGAAAAATGATTTTTCGAATGCGTGGATTCCAAATTGGTGTCTCATATGTTTTTCTATATTGTTGATTTGATTATGAAATTCTATAAACTTGCCCTCGAAAAATAGAAGTGTCAATGTTATTATTTCTTTTCATATTTGATATTTTCTGTTTTGTTCATTTTCTAATTTTTTTTTTGTATTGTTTATTTTTATTACTGTTAAGTAAACTTTTTAAAATTTATTACTTAAGTAGTTTGATTTCGTTTTCTTTTCTTCTACGTCTTCTAATTGATCAATCTTATATGTTTTAAATATACTGTATTTTTTGATTGCGACTCACAAAATATGTGTTTTTACTTTTTTCACTAACAAAAGTTAAATAAATATTAATATTATCTACATTTCAGTACGTAATCCGTAATATTATTTGACCGGAAATATTCTAAGATAGCTGAAAATGAAACCCTGCTAATATTATAGATCGTAGCACATACATCAATGCATTTATTTCAGGGTCTGTCAGACCCAAGTGTTACATACATTTCGCTCGAAGCGCTTGCTTCGAAAAGCGAAAAGCAAAGAATCAAATATGCAATAATATCACCCTGCGCCAAAGGTAGGGGTGCGGAGGTCCCGACAAAGCCCGCCGGTGCAGACTGAAAGACACTGAAAACTTGTCAGATTCTTTGTCGCGGAGCATTCCTGCATTGGCGACCCCTGGCCATGTGTATGGAATGGTTCCCAGCAGGGCCGGAACAGTGCCGGTCAGCTAGCAGAGCCCATTGCCATTATTTATGTGCCGGTTGCATTCCTCCCCAGTGCACTTTTGCCCGCATCCATAGTTGAGAGGAATGTTTGAATGGTTTCTCAGCTGCGTTACTATGGAATAAAAATGCCCGCCACAGTTGAATGGAAGTAGGTACGTACGTTCGTTAAATATTTTATGTTAAGTTAAGAGAAAATATACATTAAATCATGCAAACTGACATTGTATTAATTGTATGTTTTTTATTTTTTACTAGAAGATTTCAAAATGTGTTTATTTAAATATTTCTTTTTTTTGCCTCTGGTTTTGAAAACATGCTTACATTTTCATTAACGTTTTCATCAACTGAATTTACATTATTTAAATAATCAAAAATCATTTGCATTTGCAAAATCAAAAATATTTTATTCATTTCTTTCATAAATGTTTAATATATGGCGTCTTTATTTAATAAATATTTTTTAACCTACACAAAATTCGAATATTATATTATTAATATCAAATTCCTGCGCAATTAACATTTTCTTTGTAACTTTCTTAGAAGATTACTTAATTAAGTTATTGAAGTACTTTTAAGTGGGTACCTAGTTATTAATTTAAATTGGTAATTATATTTCAGTTGTTATAAAATAAATTGAAAATTGATGAATAGGATATCATAAATAAAAAAACATGTTTATTGGTAAAGATGCAATATAAGAACATTTCATTCCTTGATAACTTATTCGTTTAATAAATGCATTTTTTTTTTCGAAAGAAAGTCATATAAAGTGCAAAAATCATTAAAATCATTGAATTATTTTTTTTGTTAAAATATTCCGAATAAAAAATAGATTGGAAGTCCTGGAGACAACTAGCAGGATTCACTTAAAGTTGCATTTTGAAACAAAATTGCATAATTAAAAAAAGATAAATATCATTCATTTTACCGATAGAAATAAATATGGGTACAAAGAATTATTCATTAATAAAATGTGTCATTAATCTGATTTCAATAAAGCTGGCATGGCTCACCTGGGAAAACATCTGACCGGTAATTAAAAGGAGTAATAATCAGTAATAATCAAGGGTAATATTGCAACATGCTAAAAATAATTTATGAACCCCTGGTGGTGTGTCACTTGTCACAAAACTTTCGAAGAATCGAGAACGGTCTTGGGATCTATGGCCTTCGAAAGGCATCTGAAACATTCGAGAAATACGTAGAAAAGCCTAGAAGCCACGAGAATTTTCTTCTAAATACTAGAAAATTCGGAAAGTATGAAGTACCAGCATTTTGGGATATAACTACAGCGCCGACCGCGGCACAGGTTGTTGAGTAGTCGCGTTTGATAGGCGAAAACAGTATGAAATCAGCAAGCCGCGATGGCCGGAGTGGCCAGTAATCCAAGCGATAAATCAAGCGAACAATCGAGCGAAGTGAACCGAAGCGATTAATGTATGCGGAATCGGATGGAATGTTCTATTGAATATTAAATACGTGTTACCCAGCGCAGATTAAGTCTTTATTTACGAGTGATATATTGTGAAACAGTATAATTTTAAGAAAAGCTTTGGTTCAATATTGTTAAGTGACTAGTTAAAAAGTTAATTTATCACTAATTAATATATCGCTAATTAATTTCTAGTGTTTTCATTATTATTTTCCGCAGCCACGACAAGTAATAATATTTACCATGGTAAGCAAAATACAAGATACAAGACTAACAAAGCAAAAAAGCTTAGGAAGACCAAAGCTATAATTTATTCAAAAAAATAACTGTATTAGGTATGTTTGAGGAAGCCAAGACCCACTAAGTAATGAAGACTTTGATTAAAAAGTAGTCTCTCAAATTTATGGGATAATATTTATATACATTTAAAAACAAATCAATCTGTTTTTGGCTTATAAATATTTTATTTTTTTGCAAAACACAGACATATATTTTAATGCGCGTAATCAATAAGAATAAACGAGGACTATGAAAACCAAGGCAGCAATATCAATAAAAATGTTTTGCAATCATCGAGGATTACTAATACAGAATGTACTGAATTCGAGTTTTTATAGAAAATATATAGGAAACATGAAACATAAAATCAATAATTCAGTACATGCTAAACTATTAATTCTCGGTGATTGCATTCAAAACATTTTTTTTTGGATATTGCTATCTTTGTGAATGAAAAATTTCTGATGATCACAAAAAATGCATTCGCCATTTTTCAATGACTCAATATAAAAAGTTGACAGCTAATGACCATAAAAAGTTATCACCGGTCATGTGAGACAAGTTATTACGTTTTACGATGTAGTTAACATCCTGGTAAAATTAACTTCCAACACAATACTATTTTGGAGAGATTTTTTTTAAATTTAACGTGGAATAGATTTGAATTTCAATAAAATAGAAGTTAAATATCAACTTTTTTATCTCTACATGATTTTAATCATATTTTGCTACTCAAGTTTCGAGAGTATCAGACTCTCTCATCGACATTAAATATAGATTATAACTAAACTTAAGTAGAGATAAAATAGTTGTTGTTTTCCATCCATTTTAACCATTAATGAATAATTTCTATAATGTTAATGCCAAATCCATCAATTATATAGATTTATCTGCAAAAATCTTTTCCAGCACTCATTAATCATTATATTAAATATGCTATGATGTGTATTGGAGAGATCCATGTTTGGTATAACCCTAAGAGATAAAATTAGAAACTAGGCATAGATCCACAGTAGTGGATATCATGAATCATAAAACAAAGTTAAATGGCGATGGGCAGGGCATTTTTCACGGCAAGATGCTACAAAACAGACTGCTAGATTTCTGAATTGGAGATCTTGGGAGAATAAAAGTCGTAAGTCCTCAAAACGGATGGACCGATGATATAGTCGCTGTGGGGGGGAAAATAACTGCAGGAAGCAAACAACAGAGAAAGATGAAATGGTATAGAAGAGGCCTGCATATATCCAGCAGTGAAGAAATGAAGGCTGAAGGAAAAAAATATCTGTATTATGGGAAATATTTTAAAATATTAAATATACTATGATCTGCACCGTAGAGATGTATGCTTGGTATATCCCTAATAGATAGAATTATAAATTATAAAATTAGGCGCAGAACTAGATTAGTGGATGTCATGAATCATGTAACGAAGTTAAATGGCAGTAGGTAGAGCATTTTGCAAGGCAGGATACCACAAGACGGACTACTAGAGTTCTTAAGTGGAGATCTTGAGATAATGATGGTAATGAGAGACGTCGGAAGACCCTTAAAAGAGATGGACTGACAATAAACCGGCTGTGAAGAGGGGAAATTATTGCAGGAGGCAAACAACAGAGAAGGATGGAAGGGTATGGAAGAGGCCTGCATATATCCAGCAATAGAGAGATGAAAGCTGAAAATAAAGAAGATGAAAATTATCTACATTATAAGAAATATTTAAAAATATCTTAAATTTTGACGGTTCGTTTTGAGTTTGAATTAATATTTGAAACTGCTTAAAATGAAGGTATTTTCATATATTTTCAATTAACGGCCGCAGGGAGTGGTAAAGGATGACGATATTTGCTGGGCATATGTGGTCCGAGAGACGGACATGACCAATGTCCCCTCTATTCCCTAGAGGCACTCTCTCGCATGCCCTCATAATTAGATAGGCTATTAATATGATTCATGACCATAGAGAGAGTTATTCATTTAATATATAAATATTTTTCTACACCTGGGATTAGCATTACATTATCTGAAGTAAAAAAAACAATTTGACAATTATTTAATAAAACGCCAACAAAATAAATTTGTTAACAATCAGTTGCTACATTTGACGTTCAAGGGTTTCATTTGAGAGAGGACTTAATTTATTATAAAGTGACCAATGGTGAAATTAGGAACTAATAGGAAAATGATAGTCAGTATAAGTGTTTGTATATTTAACTCTTATGCACAAATAAAAATGTTACAAAAAATTATATAATTAGTAAAAATGTATATTCATGTCATGTCAGCCAATAGTCCCTTAGTCAGAATACAATGTATACAAATAAATTAAATATCAAAAATAGAAGTATAGGCAGTAAAAATATTAAAAAAGTAATATAAAGGGGAATGAATAATAATCAAGCATTATAATTTTGTTGTATCTCTATTCGTCCGTCAGTCTGTCTCCGTAACTTCGTATAACGTTCGTAATTTTTTTCAAATTCATGGCTTAAAAAATCAAATTAAATGGCCCAGCAAACCCAAACCGATCGCTCTACACATTTTGCTGCGGTCGCCTCCCTGGAACGCCAAAAAGAAAATAAATAAATATTTATTTATTTATTTTCTTGGCGAAAAAACTAGGGCTTAGCAAAGGCGCGAAACCAATGTTTCGTCATTTTTGACGGATTCCAGCTGGCTAAGTACCAACATGAAAACAAATGTCACCACAAAATCAATTTGCTCTTTTTGAAGAAAAAAAATTATATTTGAAATAACATGTTAAATGATGAATGATCAAAACAAAATGCTTGATATGTCTCAGAAAAAGGCAAAAAATATGGTTTTGTGGTTCAAAAAAAAATATGAAAAAGTTAAGTTTCAATCCCTGGTGGGTGGTAACCGAACTCTGCCTCTAAATCAAAAATATAAATTTTTATTTTTTTTGCATAATTTTATGACGATTTGACACCACAGTCTAATAATGAATAGCTGGGTTGGAAGCGTGCTTTCTTGGCAGGTTATAGATAGCAGGATCGATAATCAGTACCTAAAAAATATTTTATATCCAGGTATTAGTAAGATGAAAATCATTAGGCTCTAGTAAAAGTGAAAATCTATTAAAAGGATACTAAATTTAAAAAGAAATTTTAAAGATAAATTAAACTGAGAAAGGAGTTGAATATATTTATTAAATTTTTAAAGTAATGAATGTACCTAGTAATGAATAAAATCTCTTACTCTGAAGTTTGGTATAAAATGAAAAGAAAAGTCATTTTAAACCGAATCAAATTTGTTTTAATTTTAAAATACATATAGATGCCTTTCCATTTTCTCGCCAGCGGTAGCTATACAAAATTGTCTTTAATTTAATTTTAAATTACATATGAATACTGAACTGTTGTTATTTAATTACCAATTTCTCCTCCCCAACTAATTATTCTACATGCAATATAAACATCTATGGTAGATGAGATGATTTATAATATTAGAAAAATTATTAATAAAATTAAAATGAAAATTTTTAGATATCTATCAACTCAATTATACGTGTTTACTCGTAATGTTGTAATCAAAGCTAAAAATTGATTAAATAAATGGTATTCGAGTAATTATAATGAATTTAACAGCTTAAAAATGATGATAAAATACTTCAGCTAGGTCACAAGACGTGAGGCAGTAAATCGAATTCAAGGGAACTCATCCCCGTGGAAAAACACCGACAAGATATAGAGACAAGATATACGACAAGATAGGAAGATGACCGATAAGATATACGGCAAGATAGGAATATGGCCGATAAGATATACGGCAAGATAGGAATATGGCCGATAAGATATACGGCAAGATAGGAAGATGGGCGATAAGATAAAAGGCAAGATAGGAAGATGAACGGATTACGTGAAGTTTGCAACACTTGGCTCACTTCTAGAAGCCATCATGATGGTTTCATGATGGCTTCTAGAAGTCATGATCATAACCGCAATGCCAAGGCCATCACAAAGAAGAAGAAGAAAAAAAGGGGAAACACAAGACCAATTTTAACTTTAAAATAAACAAATTAATATTTATACATCAATGATTAAAAGCTATTTTTAGAAATATTTCAAAATGAAGGTCTGCGAACATAATAGTTGAAAACAAGTTTAAATTAAAAAAGTTATTTTCAAACACTGGTTCGCTTGAATTACCTACTCCAAATTCGTAATTATTTGCCTTAGTGCTTATATAAATTTCACGTGAGAGGGTTGACTAATACAGCTTTCCCTACCAAAAACGTCTGTGAATACCACGAATATCATCGTTATTTAGTTAGTTTTTGTTTTCTTTGTTGTGCAACAGAGCGTCAAAATTAGTATAATCGACCTCGCTATTTAACGTTTTGGAGTAGTATAAAATACTGTACAATAATTCAATTACTTTTAATTTTTAAACAATTTTATGCTCCCTGCAGCGCTGCGAACTTTTTGAATAACCTCGTTTGGAACGTCAGAAATGTTTTCAGTTTTTCCCGTCTCGCTGATACATTCTCTGGGCGCTTTTGAATTATGAAATATGGCGCAACAAAATTTTATTGCATATTTTAAAGGTGGAATATTAAATTTTTGTCGAAATTAATTTCAAAGCGCATGGAACGAGTTAAAGCGCAATCTCAATGGATCTGTTGGCCCGTGAAATGAGGCACTTAAATCTTTTTTAATGCATACGTAAGCGGGAACATTAGTTAACTTGGTAAGATATTTGATTATGATTAATTTTTAGTCATCTAGCCGTATTCTGAAAATAAAAAGATGTTACTCTGGTTAATCCAACACTCAAAAACAGACAAGACGTAGATTTACGACAGCCCGTCTTATTCGATGATTACTATCCCAACACTAAAAAATAAACAGGACGTTTTATTTATGCCATCTTTATGTTACAAGATGCGTTGTTCTATGTATAAATAGATCGAGCTTTTTATTAGATTGAGCCACCTTATAGATCATTCTAACCTTTTTACTCATTTTTCACCTCAGTGATACCAGACTTACATCCTCTCTTCAAGAATAAAGTCAAAAGGACATTTTTGTTGCATGGCTATAGAATTTTCCTTTTCTTTCCACTGTAATTTATTAAAAATATTGTTTCTTAGTTATGTGTTAATGGATTCATTTATATCATTTAAAAAACCTCAAAATGAGCATCTTTTATGGCCTAGAGGGCAAAACACCGGCTTTTTATATCGAGGGTTTCGGGTTTTGATGGTTAGGTCACCATACATGTATCTACGTGATAAAGTCAAACATTAATGTTTTCGCTATAATAATCGGGCCACAAAGAGTGGAAAAATATAGTAGTCTCACAAAACATTGTCATTACTACTTGTTTTAGAATCTCTAATGGATCTTATTTTCCCTTCTCAAGCATTGTTCTTCATTGATCTTTATTGTGCAGTGTTTTACTCAAACCCTATGATTTTTTAGAGAGATCTTCAAAGATGTTGTAACTCCATCTTAGGTTTGGTATTTCCGAACTACTGCGTTGGAACTACAGGAGTTGGTATTATGTTCAACAATGATATCGATGATTGCTGTCGAATTTCCTCTTCGTATGGTCCAGTCATAGATGCATGTCTAAGTCTTCCCATACATGTTGCTCTTTCAATCTCTATTATGCGTGTATATCTTTGGAGACATGATTTCTGAGAAATGTCTTTGAAGACACTGTCATTCCTTAGTTTTGGCCATCTTAGACTCCTGCGTCTGTTGGTTATGTGTGCAAGAGTGACTTTGGTGATTGATGTTTGCTAATCTTCTCCACGTGGCCCAACCACCGAAGCCTCCCTATTTTAATAAAGCTTGAGACACTCACCCCATTAATCTCGTATAGAGCTTATTGTTTTAGCGTTTTAGCAAAAAGTCATTTCTCAAAACCGTCAAAGATTCGCCTCAAAATTTTCCTTTTGAACCCATCAGTCATGAGAAAAATTAAAAACAGGGGATAATATTTTTTTGAATTAATACATTTCTCTTACTTTCAGTGTTCTGTTCTCTTCCATGATAGATAATGAATGTATAAATTTGTGCACTAATTTTTGAGGATTAAATGTGTTTTCCCTGTATGAAAATTGTATCTACATAGTATGGCCCGTATCTAAGGGAGATATTTTTATGAAATTTTTAGCAAAGAAAATTTTTGAGACAGGGATTATGCTCTCTTGATATTCTTTGGATACAACCATCGGCTATCATAGTCAACCGTGTATTGTCAAGTTTGAGGGATTTAATTACCGCTTTTTGCTATACACTTGTTGTGTGTCGTTTTTCACTCTGTTGATCTTTGATGTTCCGTTCATCCTTTGGGTGAATTTAAATCTACCAGCAGCTACTCAAACAGAATAAATATTAATTAAGGATAAATTATAGAAGTCTCACAGAGACGAAGCTATTTGTATATGATAAAAGTGGGTGGAAGTCTATTATACGATGACTCAGGGCTTACAACCTGTATGAGCCTGCTTTGATCACTCTACACAATCCAACGTGCACCAATTCCATCGTAAGAACATCCATACATTATAGCTCATACAGGTTGTAAGCCCTAAGCCCTCGTATAAGAGACTTCTATCCACTTTTCTCATATATAAATAGTCTCCTTAATAATATAATTTATCCTTTATTAATTAATCATCCCTCTGGGGACCAAATCCAGTAACTGTGTTCTTAGAATATACTTTCATATAAAAATATTGTTAAAATATAATAAATATTTGTCGTTTAATACCTTCCGTTTGCCTGACTCTTAAGAATAAATAGTTGAAAGTATGTTTGACTTTATAAATCGTACGAGGTAACGTTTGTGCACTTGTCGATTCACCCTGTCGAATCGTATGCGTATACAAGCATATGGATGGGCACCTAGATTACTTATAGTTTCATACATATACGTTTCATGCATATTTTATTTTTATTATTTTTATTTTGGGAATCTCAACAGTATACAATTTATTATAATAATACATAACATATTGGGTAATTCGTAGACCAATAGAGATCCACGGCATAAAATGTTAAGTCAAGCAATAAAGAGAACATATATTAAATAGAGGGATAGGAGTGGGAGTTAGAAGGGGAAGTGGAGTGAGGTGTATGGGATTGTGGCTGAGTGGAGTACGTGTGTATTCTGTGCGTGACGTTGTATACAGATATGGGGGGGATAAAGAGTGATGAGAGTTTGGCTGTGGTGTGTGTATGATGATGGTCGGTCTCAGTTAATCCGGTGAAGATATAGAAACTAGTAATATAAGCGGTTTAAATACGATTTTTAAGAGCTGAGATGTTGGTATTAAATATATCAATGTATATTAAATATATCAATATACTGTACCTACTAAGATTACATCATCATAATTATCACTGTTGACTCTACAACCCCAGGTGGTTCTTGACCTCCTCAAGAGCCTTCGTCCACTGACCCAGCTCTCATTGGTTTATGACTTTGTGTACGTTATCACTCTTTCTTAGTTTTCGCCTTCGCTCGACAAGGACTTCGATGTTTGTTTTCAAGTCATTTTCTCCATATGACACAACTACCGAAGTCTTCTCAAATTTATGACGTTTAGCTACATACCTAAACAGAGTACATAGGTCATTGTTGTAGCGCCTGTGCCAAAGTTCATTATCTGGGACCAACCGGTCTAACCTACTTAGATTTATTTCAACTTTATCACTGAGACTTATCTCATTGTGTCCAATATACCTTGGATACGAGCCATTTATCTACCAATATGTCATATTCTGGTGTACTTATTTTAATGTTGTATTAATAATGTTTCTATTTTTAAATTAAATTCACATAGAGATACTTTTGATTGCATGAAAATCTTATCTGCATCCAAGAAATTTTTGCCTGTGGCTAGATTTTCAGCTACATTTTTCAAATTTTATTCAGCGAAGACTCAATTTTTACGTCACGAAGCGACGTATTTCTAAAATGCTTTGTATGATAATCGGAAAGTGTGGGTAGGAATACAGGATAAGCGAGAAATCCCAACTATTTGATAGCATATTTAATTTTGTAGTCGCACACGCTTTCAATGCTACAGAAATTTAGCAGTATAATGTGGCGATAGAAACCAGATGCTGCTAACTGCGTTGCAGTGTTGGTAAAACTCAAAACGTTGTACTGAGATTCTTCAGTAAAACCATACCAAAAAATACACAAAATTTTTGTTACTCGATAATGAAGAGTTTTCTTGTTCTGTGGCGAAATCTAAAGATACAGAATTTCTCTAATCTTATCCAAGTCATCTCGAATATGTAATTTAATATTTTCAACCAGTATTTAGATACTTAAAGACGGTTAAGAAATTGTATGACAGATACTACAAGTATTGGAGGATGGCCCCGTTAATAATTTCCAAATCATGTCGAAAATAATTTTATAATATATAGTCATTCACTTTACGTAAATGTTTAAAGTTTCAGAGCTCTAGTTAGGGTCCTCTCTAATATACGCGGTTCACATAAAAAGGAATAGAGATTTTCCAAAAGGTATTTGTAAAGCTTACTAAATTATAAAACTAATTAACAAATAAACGGATAAACACCATACATCGACTCATTAGAAAACAGGCGTAACTTTTAGACCAATTAACACTTTTCAATATAAACCCTTTGAATACCAAATACGAAGAGTATGGTATGGTAGATACTAAAAACTCGTCACCCTCCCTTACAATTTACAAAACATAAACATTATACGTATTACTAATTATTACTATTCACTTTTGCTGATCCTCCTTACAATCACTGAGTTTTATCTCTGTCTTAAATTGAAATTGAAATTAATCTTTATTTTCATTATCTTCTCTATATCGTCTTATAATTGTGGTAGATATATATCTACTTTTTGGATTATTTTCCCACCGTGTTTGAATGTCTTCCTATAAATAAATTAATAAATAATAAATTTATAAACTGACTCTCCTGTCTTACAAAAATCATTGCTCTAAATATTTCCTCTTAGACTTAGCAAACTCATCCCTTTTACATTGAGAATATCCGGACAAATTACAGGGAAAACGCCACTATACCCCATATATTCAATATGCATAGTCAACATTTTTTGTCAATCGATAAACTTAACAAGCTGGGAGTGTCTATCGCAGAAACACGCTTGAAGTTTTGATATCATAGTCCTGGCGTACTATTTTATGCATCCTATATTATTTACTAGAGGGTAGAAAGCCAAAAGGGCGTAAGTGATTATCTTAAACTTTATAGGAGAGCAAAATAATGTTTTATCAATCTAATTTTATTAATATTTGTTTTATCTATTATTAAACAACTTTCATATGTGTTTTAAATTAACAAATGTGGAAATTATTTAGTAATAAATACTTATATATAAATAAAAAACAAGAAAATAAAATATTCAACAGAACAAAATCAGATAGACAGAACTTTATTTTGATCCGCTGTAAAGTTCTAAATGATTTTTGACTTTTTACCTTCGATATTATATTTATATATAATTTGAACAGACAATATTGTTGTCACAAAATAATAGACAACGTTGCGATATTCATTTTCAAAATACCTTCATATACGAACCATATCGACAGAATTTTAAAGATTTACCAAGATTTTATAAAAAGTACAGAGACTAAAAAGGAGAAGCTATTTTTTTTAACAGCCATAGTACTAAGAGTGAACACTGTATATGCGTATGTAAATTAAATCAAAAGCTTGGGGAGGATATAAAAATTTGTAACTAAGTATAACTAATTGAATAGTATTCTAGCTAGTGATGAGAGAATAGCTTACCTAGTGATTTAAATGAACAGCTTATTTAAGTGATCGTTGAAGTCTGAGAAAAAGCACCCTATGCTTTTAACTTTATTGACAAAATGCATATATGTACTGCCATCGTTCTTAGTATTATGGCTGTTGAATAAAGGTATATTTTTTGTTTTTTGTAATTATATATATATATCCGTATGAATGTATGTGTATGTATCCAAGTATTCTATATACTTATCTATGTATGTATGCATAAAATTTGTAAAGAAAAACTGTAATTGGTTTTATCTAACATTCCACCTCTATTATTTGTTATTTAAAGTAAAAAACTTTTGTTTTTTAAAGAAATAAATAAGTACTTTTAAACATGATAAAGCATACATAAAACAACAATAGATAAAACCATACACCCGGTTACCTTAGAGCAAATGTGCTCTAAATAATATAAGTATTCTCTTTTCCAGATCAAACGAAAGTGAGCACCTTTAACCTATATACATTTATTCGATCCCGCTAACGAAATTTCACAAAACAACCCTATCCGGATCAAAGTGTCGGGAAGTTATTTCAAACCTCTCATCCCTACTCATACTTCAAACACTGGTGAGGTTTGCAGTATTTATAAATGTATGATAAAATTCCAGTACCCATTACACCCCACTACTCGCATAGTGTGGGCATAAGGGTAGGTTAAGGCGCTTCACGAGCTTCGCGAGCCGCCGCTAGTTGGCTAACTTTGATGGCCGCTCTAGCACCTGCCGCAATCCATCATCCCTTGTATCGGAAATCAAGAAAACAAAGAAAATCCGATATTCTACCATTAAGACTCGTTAGAAAGAAAATTACCAAGTTATAAGTAAATGGTTCGTCTCTTCCTGAAGACTAGAATTATCGGTTCCCTTATAATTGGACCTTTATTTAAAACAAAATGATTCTCGCGTGTGAATCACCATTCCAAAATAATAGAAAGAGGGATTATGTTCAATTTTTTAATATCCAATGAAAATGTATATTTTAACACTAATTAATATCTAAACCAAAATTCAACGAAAAACTACATATTTGTGGAATGAACTTTGAAAAACACAGTTCATATTTTATTTCAATTTAAAAATATGTATGTTTTCGTACTCAGAAAAATATCTTATTAAAAATTTTATTGAATGTCTGTGATAAATATCATTGAATATTATTATTTTTATCTGCCTATATTTTTAACAATCTAATTATTTTATATCTGAATTTGATAAATCGTGAAGTAAAAAGCATTTTCTGAGGCGTAGAAAATATTCAACCCCCTTAGATGTTTTCTACAAAATCATTATCATGTTGTAACAGTAGAATTAACAAGTTGCATAATGTGTCCATACCACATGGATTTTTTTAACCAATATTTTTGTTTGCCAAGGATTGTTTGTCAAACCACATTTTAATAGTTAATATAATGATAACGGGCGTGATGTAAGTAATAAAAATATTTAATTTTCAAAAAAAGTACATCAAAAAAAGTATATAAGCTTGGATGTTTTCATTACATGAGAATATCGTATTGAGCTGTTAAACTCGTACACAACTTATTTTTCGCATTTAGTGGGTCGGATGCTTTCTGCATAACTACGTCCAATTGTGACCTAATAAATATTAATAAAACTATTAATTTGAGAAATATAACTGCCCCAGAACAGGTTTCCCGTAGGGGGGCGTTATAAGCTACATTTGAAGAAAGTGTAATTAATTGATAAAATTTTAATTATATGATCACAATACATTAACAACGTATACTTTTGGAATGTAATGAAGAAGAAGAATAAATAAAACAAATAAATTACAAAAAAAAAAAACAAATGAGATATCTTAACCTTGAGATTTTAAATACATTGACGTCAGACTTCATATAGAGATGGCCAATTGTGCTTATAAGAATATTTTTATAAGAAATATGCTAATAAGAACAATATGCTTATAAGAAAAAAATTTACCAACATACCAAATACGCGGTTTCTCGTAGATAATAGCAAAAACTTCAAGGAGTGGTCTTCATTCAATTTTGAATTCTTTACACTTTAGGTGAAATATTAACAGTTACGGAAATAGGCATTTTTTCGAATATTTCTAGCTTATTTTCTGTTAAAAGAATATAATTTCAAACATCAGCATTTTCAAACATAAAAATAAACAATACACAAGAGGTGCTTAAGTCAAATTATGACATATGGTATTAAAATCATAGTCAAAATTCAGACCAAAAGCATTCTGATTAGCTTATAGATGAAACCCTTTGGATGGCATGCACACGTGCGAAGAATGGGGGATTTAAAGGTACGTGGCGCTGCATGGTAAACTCCCTGGCAATCGACCCCTTGGATGTTAAGCGAAACGTTCCCTTAAACGCTGGAAAGACAGCCGGAGCTCAGCTTCTCATAAACGAGGTGAGCCCGAAATGATGACAAACTGACATCTATTAAAAAAGAAAGATGAAGAAGGGGACGTAGTAATCTTTGTCCAATATCGTAAGATACTTTTGAATTTCGGACAGGTATGTTATTCGTGATTTCCCAACGTATACCACGAAATCTTCAAAATTTATTAATTACTGTAATTCATCAAAAAAGACTACTTTTACATACCGGTTCCTAAAGAATAATTATTAACTTAATCATAGCCAACACCCATGAAAAGTAATAACGACTTTGATCAAAATATTTGAACATTTTTAAAAAATATTTCCCCTGCCGGCAGTTAAATGTACTATTCTAAACTCTGACGAATTGGCGAAACATGAAATGGTTCGTGTCTCCGCTAGGTCCTATATGTACTATATTTTTGACGGGTAATTCAGGCTCGGCGATAACAGCATCGCGATTTTGCGCCTTCGAGTTTGCTGACTCGGGGTTCACACCCCATCTCCGGCCGTTTAATTTGTTTTTTTAGCTATGAATTCAAAATAAATTACGGACGGTATACGAACTTACGGGAACAAACGGACGGACGGATAGACAGACGGACCGACAGCGAAATTATTAACTTTGATTTATTTATAATGATAAAACTTAAATAAGGCTGAGTCATTAAAAGAATATGAAAAATCATGAGTAGTGTGCTGGAAGCATCAGATGTCCATGTAAGACCTGACAAGTTTCAACAATTGATGAACATGTATTAGAAGATATATGCAAACAATTCACTGATCTCAAAATTATAATATTAATAATTTGCGTTCTGATATATTTTTGACATAGATTTAGATTAAAATTAGAACAAACAAATATAAATATAAGTTTAAATACAAGCGAAGAATTATATTGGTGTCTTTGATTGTTTAAAAAATACTCATTTCACATTTTTTGCTGAATTGTGTAAATACGGTATCAAGCGAAATCTGCTTTGTTTTATTTTTGTGATTAAAGACAAAATAAGGACTTACTTAATATTAGTTTAAATTGTCATTAACGAGCTCGCTTGAGATTTCTTGCCTTAGATATTCTCCAGTAATTATCGGTTTTATTGCTTTATATTAGAATTGCTTATTTGTATTAATAAAAGTTTTCAATAGCAGTTGTTGAACGAGAATAAAAAAATGCCTACGTTGAGCACGAAGTTTTATATGAAGCACTTGTGAAGAAATAAATAAAATTAAACATATTTTTAAAGTATAAACACCGCACAATTGCATGTTTTATTTCATTTACAAATGTTTTGGTAGGTCTTTGTATGTGAAAATATAAATATACTTATAATTAATAAGAATATACTTTGTTTACACCACTAATTTGTTGAAAAAACCAACGTGTTTCGGTGACAATGATCCCACTATTAGGATACAATGTATAAAAAAATCAAAGTATAGACATTAACATAATAAAAAAAAATGGGAGATGAATAAATAATTAAGTTCTTATATGAAAACAAATTCAAAATTTAAAAGAAAACTTTTTGCAAAGAGGACCTGCATATTTAATTTACTATTAACACTTTTACTTATTTACAAAACTTCTAATTAATCCAACATGTTGGGATTTTCCAAAATTTAATGGTGTATATACCTAAAGTATATTCTTGTTAAATATATTAATGATTCACATAAAATCATTTTGCATTTATTGAAGAAGTTATAAAAATATATGTTTGTTTTCATAAATTAAAGAAAAAAGTTTAAAAATGTGTGTTTTCATTATTTATTTTATACATCATAATACATTAAATATAATAAATTATTATTGAATTTTAAATTTTAATTAATTAAATTAACTAACTAACCACCACGCGGTTTCTCCATAGGAGTAGGCATAGAGGATAGAACGCCATATTCCGCTACCTTGGTATACTACTTTTGCTTCGGCTACATTCATACATCTTCTCATGCATGCTCTAAGGTCGATGAGGCTTTAAACAAGCCCATCCTAAAATTCTTTTAGAATCTGATCATGCCAGGTCTTTAGCGGACGTCCTCTATTTCTGTTATCTTCTACACTTGCCCAAATTAAACAACTTTGTATTAACCACTTAACTAGTAACTCTACGTCTACCGGTTTTGATACCACTGCATTTTCATCAGGGGGACACGTACTAACTGTCTATTACTTATTCTAGCAAACAAATAATTTTTTGAACGGGGGTGTGGCTTCAGTTACGATGGGGGTAATTGACAAGTGGACGCCGAAATAGGGAATATATCAAGTAACGGGCTATTTATAAAATTAAACTGGTTAATTATTATATTGACTTCAGTATTCAGGCATTTTTTGATTTCTAGTGTTTCTAAGTTATCTGATCTAAGGCCTCTATTATTTACATGTAGAATCTCGATACAGTTTTCTTTTTAAAATTGTGACCTGTTTCTAAAAGATGGTTCGCGAATTCAGAAAAAGTATTGTTATTAGGACATCTCAAGTGTTCTTTAAACTCTAACATTAAAATTATGTGCCGTTTTACCTATATAAAATAAAATAATATACGTTTAATTTCCACCCTATTGCGTAAGACGCGACTTCTTTTGTATGAAAGGCAAATTACTCGGTACTCATAAAGAAACATACTCGAAGATTAAACTTAAAATTTTTGTTAAAATGAACATTTATTTTAAAGCAGACACTTTTATACGCGAATGTCCCACCTATTCTCGTACTGCGTGTATCATCCTTTATTATTTGAAAATACTTTCCTAAATTTTGTTTATTTCCAACACATTAATTAATTATATGTTTACAAATGTTCATCTGTCAGCCTAATTGAGAAGTCCGCGGAGCCTAAATATTTGTTATGAAAACAACCGAAATAATTTGAGCATGCATATTAATTAATAGCATAATATTATTTTTCATTTTGTTTGGCGGTGTCTTCTTTTTCATATAAAAATGATTTTATATTTGCTATTGCTGTTTACTAATATTATAATACTTTGAATAAAATTATTTTTCTTTCATCTCATTGTATAGATAATAAATTTAATAATATTATCATATCCGGGTAACTGACTAATAATGTTTCATGTTTATATAGACGTATACTTTGTGATTGGACCTAATCGTTAATTTTAAGAAACAAACACAGTTTGTAAACATGACTCATTTCATCTGCAATTTATATACGTCAAATGGTGGGGATCCCAATTATAATAATTTCGTCGTCTGTCTGTCTGTCTGTCGTCCGTAACTTCTTTTTTTGCGAATTTTTTTTTAATAACATAAATAAATAATTATTCCTTAGGAACTGACATGTAAAAGTACCGTCATTTTTGACGGGTTATAGCTAATTATAAAATAATAACTACTTCAGGTACCCTTGGTATAAAAATTTTTCAGAATTTTCAAACCAAATTTATTAGACGGGCCACGTATTGAGAAAAATAAAATGACATTGATATTTTACAAACTACAATTACAATACAATAGAGATGACAGTTACAAACTATCAAGTGTTTGGCGCACTGTTCTCACTACTTTGATTCAACCTTTGAAAGACGTTGTAGGAAAGTCCGCCGGCGTAATTAGTACATGTTGCACACTGGCGAGATTTATCGTAGAAGAAGTGAACACTCCACAACAAAGTGCATATAAATTACGCCCCCGACATGTATCCGTACACGCCCTATACCTCCGCGGGTACGGATACATGTCGTTCTCCTGATAACGTTGAATACGACTTCAACTTAACGTCGAGAACTGTTTCTCAGAAAAACATACGGTTCGTATAAAATTTTCGTAACCTTAAATTAAATAAAATACAAAAACCGTAAATTAAATACAATACAGGTCTTAGATTAAATAATTTACAAGAATTAGGAATTCCCCAACAATTAGACCAATATAATAAATGACCAATTAAATGAATTATTTGATTTATAGTTTTATTATGTTTAAATAAATGATCTATTCATAAAAATATAATAAATATATTTCCCATTTCAATCTCCTCACCACCATCCGACTACGAAATAATACCAAGATCTCCCAATAATTGTGGAATTTTGTAAAAAATAATCAATGTGGATTTTAAAGATACTTATTAAAAATCAATAATCCGTTCAATCGATTGTTTAAATATATACATATGCATATATCGACTCGATTTCGCTGTCAATGAACAGACAATAAATTCACTAAAGCTTCCGGCATTGAATGAAATTTACTATTTCTTCATTATTTTTTACTGTTATTTGTTTGGTGTTTGGGCGTTATTTTGATACTGGTTTTCTATTTGAAGCAAGTAAGAATCCTATCACTTTTGATCATGGAAACAAAGCATGAAATTAATAGTATTGTTTGTTGGGCTTTGAAGTGATTTTAAAATACCTAACTTAATAATTAGCTTGACGTAGAACACCCCATTCTCTCGTCTGACAGGTAATTAATAAAACAGGCAAATTAGCTTAATAAACCAGCTTTACTTGAGTGTATGAATTGTTTTGGTAGAATTTAGTTTTAAGCATTTAGATAATTCCTTGAAGTGTTCAACTATGCTGAAGTTAATAAGCCCTAGTCATCGTGTTCAGGCATACTCGTGAGATCGTACGGTTAATTATTTTCGTGAAAATTGAATAACAACAAATTTATCGACATTATGTTTAATAACATACTTTTTAGATATATTATAAAAAAACATAAATTGTTGACATTTTTTCTTCAAACATAAATGAATAAGCAAGATAACATTAAAGCAAGCAAACATAAAAGAACAAACAGCAAGAATGTCATTGTTCGTTATATTTATTTATGACATTAAACATTAACACTAAAAATTATTTTATTGAATTACCAACTTACTTCGGAGCCAATGGCCCCTTTATCTGAATACAATGGTTTTATAAATAAAGTTTTTTTCTTGTTAATTATATATATAATGTTACCACTAATTGTTATTTTGCAGTTATTGAAGAATTTGCACATAATACTCTATGACAGATTTATTTGCGTATCACTTTTTGAATTTAAAAAAAGTATAAAAATATAACTTCTTCTTCAAACCCAGCAAAATCATTTTGTGGTGACATTATAATTATAATTGTAATTATAATTATAATTATAATTATAATTATAACTTGTCAGTGTACAACTGACATCATCTTATATTTTAATATAATTTATAGAAATTAACTTTATATACACCACTTTTTTATTGAAAAAAAATTTCAACATGTTTCAAAGCCAATGGCTGCTTCATCAGGATAACAAATGTACAAAATTAAATTTTAAAAACTAACCCATAAAAACCAAGTTTTTATTATACTCCCTTTCTTTGTAAAATATAACAACCATTAAAGATGAAATAAAACAAAACACTTAATTTACAGGAATTTAATATAGTATTTCTAAATTGCAGATGTTTTGAGCTTAGATTAAATTCTAAAAACATTTGTCTGTCAATTTAATCAAGATTTTGATAGATTCAATTATCAGCAATATCGGACTTTATGAATTTCCAGCGTCAAATGATTTAAAATAGTCAGAATCAGATTTGAGTAATGTATAATTCTACAAAACTAAGCAGAAATCTAAAATAAATAAATTATTATTTGATTTCTTCCCAAAGAACCGAATTTTGCTGTCATCTGTGAACCAATTGTTATAAATTTTCGAAATTCGTAGTGATGTACCTATTATACCGACGAAGTAATTCAAATTTTAAATATTCTGTTGGTAGTAATCAAACATTTGTGTGGCTTCCAATTTAAAAAACCATTTAAATTTCTAAAAATCCATAATTATACTATTTATTATAATTATACTATTAAATTATTATTTTTTTAACGAAAATTTGATAGATCATTTTTATCGTCGCCACGAGTCTGCTTGCAATGTTTCAGCTCGATTGGATCACGACAAAAGGGTTAAAAAACGATCCAAAAAATTTTCGACAATCAAGCAAACAGACGCCACGAGTTAATATCGCCGGCTCCTATGTATAATATCGTAACCCACAAAATTCAATTTTACAGGAGAAGGATTTGAACATATTTTCGTCCGGTATAAATCTAAATATATAATCATACAAATTATACAGAATCACAGTTTGATAAATAAGAAATTTTGGAAAAAAGGAAAAGTATTAATAGTAAATTGAATATTATAAATAACCAGCTCATTTTTACAAATAGTTATCTTTTAAATTTATTTTAATATTAAGTAGGTACTTTATTATTATTCCTTTTCTATATATATTTTTTTATTATTTTGATTATCTATACTTCGATTTTTAAATTTAATTTTGTATATTTGTTATCCTGATGAAGAAGCCATTGGCTTTGAAACATGTAGAATTTTTTGTTCAATAAAAAAGTGGTGTATACAAAGTCCATTTCTATAAATTATATTAAAATATAAGATGATGTCAGTTGTACGCTGACAAGTACTTTAAGCGAGTTTTGAAACTGCCATATTATTACTTAAGGAGGCACTTCTGATTTCAGGAAACAATCTTCGTAGTAGGAGTGAGTAGCTTGTTGGTCTAATGGTTAGGACTCTCGCTTCGTGATCCAAAGGTCGCCGGTTCTAACCATTGATGTGACACGTATTCCGTGTTCCCATCTATATTTTATAAAAAAAAAATTGTGCCAAAAACAGTTGTAAAGATCGACCCATTTCTTCAACCCTTTGTGTAAATATAAACAAAATATTCGGAAACTAGAGTTACTCTTCACACATAGGATCTTTTGTTTAGATTATTTAAAATGATATATTATTAATTGTTTAATTTATTTCCTTTTAACAGTATATCAAACTTTAAAGTTCTACAATGTATTCTGTCTGGAATTTCGAGTCAATGTCAATATTTGTAATCCGCAACGTCATTTTCAACACAAGCTATGCAGCTTTGATACATCCACTTATTTTTTAATAATAATCATTTGTATTTATTACTAGATTTTTATTTTGTTGACTTCTAGTTGACATATTATATAATTAATTGTATCCTTCAAAAACTTAACTTTATTTTTTGAGCACGCCATTTGGTATTTTATGTTTTTTTTAAATGTTATTCATTAACATAAGTGACGCGCTTCAGCTCTGGCAGATAATTACCGTATTCGGCAAACTTTTTATCTGTTACTAACTGTTTTTTTTTTAAACAAAGACACTTCCATATTAATTTGATTTATTTTTGT
This sequence comes from Agrypnia vestita, assembly GCA_016648135.1. Classification (NCBI taxonomy): domain Eukaryota; kingdom Metazoa; phylum Arthropoda; class Insecta; order Trichoptera; family Phryganeidae; genus Agrypnia; species Agrypnia vestita. Next base: position 543,314 of record JADDOH010024209.1, read on the forward strand.
ATGTGTATAACGATAACTGTCACTTTTGCTGTTGGAAATTTTTTTGACAATGAATTTTTTTGATATTTCAGTTTAATGATAATTAAACTCACATGTGCATCCATTACTAATAACTATTGCTATTAATCCCATCTTATCTCATCTCACCTTCTTCCCCTTGTATTATTCGGGTCGGGGACCCACTGCATCGACTTGGTCCGTCTGCGCTGATTATGGGTCCTCCGTCCATTGTATTCCCTCAGGAATCGTACTTTTCATAGTATTTTCCTAGGAATTCGATCATCAGACATTTTTAGTACATGCCTTAATCATTAGTCAAAATATATAAATAAAAATTGTAATATTGTGCGTCACTAACGCTACTAGATAGGTCAATTATAATGAGGTATAATATAATAATGAGGTATAAGAAGCAAAAAAACATAACAATTATTCTCTATGTAATTATGTTCATCACTAACGTTGTCAAGACATAACGCCACTCCAGACAGCTGTTCTGTTCTAACAACCTTAACTGGTGATCGAAATAACAAAACGTTATTTTTGACAGATTATAGCAAATAATAGCTGATTACAATAGTATAAAATATGATTTGATGTTCCCACAAGTCTTTGGGGGTGTGGTGGGTCCCACTTTATTGTTCCCAGAAGTATCCTCAATATCCGGTGGTTGTTGTTTCGCCACAAAAAATTCTCTCTAATTAGAAATTTAAATAGCTTAAATTCATATTTAAGCCTTTACGTAGTAAGGGAATCAAACAAGGGAAAATGTTGCCAAGCAGTACAAAGGTTACCTAAATATTCTCGAACCAACTCTCATTGTTAAAAATAGATTCTTAGCGATGAAAATTAATCTATATGTTGCCTAGCAAATAAAATAGGAGAATTACATGAACCACGTATTCAATGTACCATCAAATTAATTTGCTTAGAAGTAGCAGTGACGTCCCTAAATGCCACGCTCAAGCAAAATTTTAAATGCCGCCTACACGTATAATACTTTTAATTAAATTCATTATAAAATGTAAATAAGAATGTAGCTTAGTGAGAAAAAAATTGAAATGAACTATTTAATCTTGGTAATTTTGTTGGATAGATTTGGCGGCATTGACAATGGCAAATGACGTCACTGCTATAGTGACATCTTTTGCCATTGATTTTTACCCAACAATATTTTTTGTTGGATTCTTTACGCACAATTTTGAGAAATTTATCTACTTTATTTTTTTGCTCTGTACTACATAAATGAGACGGTAATTGTAATATTTGATTTAAATGTAATTTTTTTATTCCGCCCCCTATTTGCCGCCCGTTACAAATTGCCGCCCTTAAGCACCACCTTACTTGTTTATGCTCGCCTTGGGACGTCCCTGAGAAGCACTAAAACTTTGTAATTCTCTCCATTGAAATTGCATAAGCAATTTTATTTTAAAGGAAGATGTAGAGCATTGAATATTATTCTGAGTTTATTTTATTCAATTTTTCTATTTTCTTATTTCCTTCTATTTTTCATTGTATCGTGTTCATTTCGCAATGAACCTAATACTTAAGAAAAATTGGAGCAAGTAGAAAAAAGGAATTATAAATTCATATTTCCCCAAAAAATGACGCATTTTAATTATTATATATTTAGGCAGCGAGTTAAAACTATGACGCCAATTAACGTAACGCCATTAAGTGCAGCGTAGTCATAAAAGCGCTTAACTGGCGGACATTATTACACAGAGAATTATGACATTTTCATACTTCATAATTTTAAATCCATCCTTCTTTTATCGCCAGTGATGGATATTGTTACATAAAGAATTATGTACTTTGCTTATTAACGCACTTATCTTAGCCACTGTAGTATTTGTAGGCAATGATGGTAAGTCACATTCATGCATATTATTAGCAATGCATATTATCAACAATTTTATGAATTCTGAAGAGTACAATTTATAATCCGCTGATTAACGAACAAGTAGAAATTGATGGGTACCTTAACTGGGTAATCGATTGGATTGAAACATTATTTACGAGGGGATGCGTGTCCTCACTTCTGCAGGAAACTGCTGCAGGAAGTTGCTGGATGTCGAATACAGAACATACAAAGGGTTGATAATCAACATGAGATACGAGGGTTCATAAAAAAATACGCGGATTTTTCTTATTACGCGAGCAAATTAGTAAAATTGACACTAATTTATAGAAATGGTACCCATATGCTTGGATGCTTTCGTAATTTGTCTATCGAAAATGTCATGTCGAAAGTGGTGTGCTCAATAATTTTAAACATAGAAAAAAGTTTTAAAATTAAAATTTGTGACCGAAAACTCTCTTCTATTTGTTGACTAAATTAACTTTTTTTCATATACATGGCAAATCGAACAGCTGTACGTCACAGGCTCCCGTCCCTAGCTCTAACTGACATTCATTTCAGAGAATCAACGTGGTTGCAAAGTGTGCCAAAAAATCTTTACCTTTTTGCTTCGTCCATGCGAAGAAGAAAAGAGATGTCTTCCGCTAGATACTAGTTGAAAGACACATCAAATTAGTTGGATTTAACTAATTAGTTCAATTGTCGAGATTCGGACCGTATCGTAAATTTGAATCCCCCCTGCTACAGTTAAAAAAAAGTTTATCCTTCAATTTGTTTAGGTTTTCAGAAAAAAAATGTAGATATCTATGGTTTCACGTGGTTCGTATGTTGAATCAAACTATCAAAATAAATGCTGCAGAAACGAATTAACCTACCTAGAGATTATGAGATGCGAGATTATTCTCAACTTAATTTCTGAGATTTATCTCTTTGTGTCTCATTCGGTAAACACGAATAACGCAAAAATACCAAGGCTGAAAACAATTTTTTTATTAATTAAGTCATTTAATCAATATACTTTTGATATTTATAGCGTTAATTTTGCCGTAACAAATAAAAATTTATTATAAAAAAATATTAACAATATTTTTATACAATATTTTAACGCCTATAGATTTAAGTAACCTTGTCAAAAAAGCTACACGTGCGTAGTTACACATTCACACACACATATTCGTATATTCAAACACACACACACACACACACACACACACACATACACATAAACACACCAAGTAAAAGTCCACACTCGATACAACTTCTAGAAACTAATCTTATAACACTAAATCTCAATATATTTTTAGTTAAAATGTAAAAGCACACATAAAATAAGACTTTTGCAAGTTAAAAATAAAATATTCCATAAGTTTTATATTCAATATGGACCAAAAATAAATCATATACCTTAGTCACGAAAGAAAGCAAGTGGAAAATTTCAAATGCGTAAGATAAGATGGAAATCATTTTGTTCGTCGTCTCGGTATCTTAAAGTTCTCAAAATATTCCCACGAACAAACTCTGCAAATAATGACGTCATCAAACAGCGGCGCGCGATATCTGCAGATGCTTGATTTATATTTATTTCATACTTTGACGTGTTATTCGTAAAATCAATAGTAAAATGTGCAGTAAATTAGGCTTCATAATATTTTCCTGTAGTAAAATTAATTTACGTGATAGCACTAAAGTCAAACTTGTGTGAGATTAAAGAGTTTAGATTTTTTTCTTTACAGCTCTGAAAGTGAGGTCAAATCATATTTCATATTTCAGTGATAGTTTTATTTAGTATTTAATAAAAACACAGTTCGATGATATTTTAAGCAGATTAGAGTAGCCATTCAAAGTTTTTTGATGAAAATTTGTGGAATTCCATGAATATTATATACATTAAGTTGAAATACTTAGTTTTATTCCTTTATATTTTATTTAGTTGCCACGAGTATCTAGAATTAGGAACTACGCGTAGTCTAGGTCTTTCAAACATTCTGGATGAGTTTGGAATTGACAACTATTCTCGAAGAAAATATAATCGCTGGAAGTGTAGAGAAGTCAGTCGATCGTTCTCGATATTTTTCGAAGCGGCATTGAGTGTGCAAGGGATGACGGCATGAGGATGGGGCCATTGCGCAGTTATTTTGACAAGCGAGAAATGGCCATAGAAAGGCAAACTTATGCGCGTTCTACCATAAACAAGCAATAGGTAAATTTAAAGTGAAATAAAAAAGTAGGTACCTACTTACGTATTTGTGAAATATTCAAATGTAATAAAAAGAGCAAATAACGAAATTGGTGCTAATGAATGAACAGTGCTCCGATGAAATTCGTGTCGTGAATTAAATTAATTAATGAGTCGTTAATTATTATTTTTCAAGTGTTTCATTTGCCTCCCCCAGCCATGATCCTGTGACAATAATATTAAGTATTGTTAAGTTTTAGAGAACATCCCTACGATAATAACAAATAGTTGTCAAATCTATCATAAATTATTATTGCGCACCTTTTACTGGTAGGTACGGTATATGTAACTACAAAAGGCACTCAACAAAAAATGAGGTATAAAAAAATATACTACATATATAAAATTAAAAATAAACAAAAAAGATTTTGTAACCTATGTACGTCACTAATAATAGTGGAAATTTTGTGAAACAATCTTTGAAAAAGTTTATCTTCAACAAAAGAATATACTGGAAAAAACGGAGGAGCGTGTACTCATGTACACGCAGTAGAAGTTATACTTTTTTATTTGGTGTATTTGTGATAATTGATATTTACATATTTATATGTTAAAAATGTATACTAATACAATAATACTATGTCTAGGGAGATTATAAATATAATTATAATACTAATATTTGTTTTTGTAGTAGTACAAATTTAACTACTAGTTTGCGATAGCAAAATTAGAGTTAAATGTCTTCGAATCAACGTCTCACGACGAATCAAAAATCACTTGCATTTTCCAAAAAACTCTAAATGCTTAAACTCTTCTATAATATTCTGTCGATTTTGTTCAATATGTGTTTTTATTTCTTTTCAAATATGGCAGTAGTATACCGCCATATATTTTGTATGAAAACTTTGAAAAAATATATTTAAAAATAATAATTTAAATTACCTAAAATTTAAGACTGTAAATCATTAAGGATAGTTACTCTTTACATGAATTTAAGAAAAAGTGAGGATTTATCGGATGGTTTCGAAAATATAAGACAAAATATATCAAAGTTACAACATTTTGATTATGTTTGTGATTTTTCTAGTATACGTCTAGTACGTTATATTTGTATATATAATAGATTTTTCTAGTATACGTCTAGTACGTTATATTTGTATATATAATATATTTTTGACGGTCTAAGTAGAACCGGAGATAGCTAAGTGCTACATGCGCACGCGTAGCGTGCTACAAAAATTCTGTTAAAATGAAAATTTACCCTGAATGCTGAAGAATATAACTTCAAAAAAACTTGACTGAAACATGAAGTGGGTACATTTTTCATCTAGAGGGTAGATATTATTATTTTCCTTGTCAATATACATCCAACTTGTGCTAAAATGATTGATTCGAATATCAAAGAGATGAAATTTAGCTTTTTTATGTCCGTTTTAATTACAAAGCGTTATATTTAGCACAATTTACTTTTCAGCTTTGTGGACGACTCTTAATTTCGATTAATTTAATTAGTTTAATTCATTTCAATTAGTTTGATTCCCATGTATTTCAATACATGGGAATTAAACGTCCTCATTTACGCTCAAGACTAGAAGTTTACGTCGGCGCGCAATTGTCTTAGATGCAATGTATTCGTATTATCTTTTATAACCCAGCTTGAACAAGTCGATAATTATCTCTACCTAGGGTGTTTATCTGAAGAAATTGTTCGCTGAACAGAATTAGCCTAGAGAACATTCAGAGGTCAAAATATTATTTTCAAAAATTATCTTGAATTGCGTTCAATAAATGCATCCTTCTAGTACCCACGTATGGCTGGAAAATATGAACTTATAACAAAAACTTAACGGGTAATGCATAAAAGCATAGAAAGGTGTTTGTATGTTGGGCATTACACGAGGAAAAGAAAAAACATGATGATAAGAGAACAGAGAAAAAGAAGTTGGTGTAATTAAATGTACCTTTTTTTAAATAGCATTGTATTGAGGTTAAGGTCAGAACTAAAATATTTTCCGCAGGCAAATATAATCAGTTGAGCCATCACTTGTGATCAGCAAGATTGATCCGCGAATTATATCATAATATAAGGCAGCTCTTAAGTCATTTCTTTAGCTAATTAAATATATTTGTAGCAATACAATAAATAAAACGGAAATCGTGAAATGATTGAAAAGCTGTTTTTTCTTGCTAACCTAATATTTAAATAATAAATTATTAAATTAGGATAAATTATAGAAGTCTCTCAGAGACGAAACTATTTATATATGAGAAACGTGGATGGAAATTTTTATGCGATGGCTCAGGGCTTTCAACGTGTATGAGTTGACTTAACCTCCTTCCTGTTAGTTCCTCTACACAATGTAACGTTTACCAATATCAAGTTTTGAAAAAATGTATATGTTCGAAATAAAGGAATCTTTCGTATATTTCAATGATCTATGCTAGAGACATCTGTTGTTTTTTTCTCTCATTAACTATTAAGTGGAGTTTTTAGCAATTTTCCTTTTAACGTATATTTTCCTCATTCAGTAACAGGGACAAAATCCAGTAAGTGTGTTCTTCGAACATACTTTCATATAAAATATTGATAAGTTATTTAATTAATTCTCCTTAAAATCCACAAGGTGGACTGAGAATTGTCAAATTATTTGGAAATACTTCGCAATGTTTAACAAAGATTATAAGGACAAATAAAAGTGAGAGACACTTGGGGAGAACTTCGTCCAGCAGCGATAAAAAAGGCTAATGATGATGATGGTGTGAGATCGATATGAAGATGAGAAACATGTAAATTTCTAAAGCGTCATTATTGGCAATTATCATTTTCTATCTATACCAACTAAAATATTCCCAAGTATTCCATCCCAAGGTTGGTTTCTCATTTAACCAAAAAACACTAAAACCGATTCGAAAATTTACCGAAAGCGAGACGACCCATCGGAAAATTATCTTATCTTCGAGCTGAAGAGCTTTATAACAGATATAATATCTCCAAATTTGGTTGTCTGGAGCGTCTGTGCTACCACGAAATCTCCAACTTTCCTTGACTTAAACGTGGACCTAATGTCCCAACTCGTTAAAATAACGGTTAGCCTAAATTTCCACTTACCTTAGGCGACACTTTAGATTAATAATTTAAAGTTGTGGAATATCTATAAATATTTCAGATAAGTATAAAAACGCGTTGACTTTTTTCCCTTTTAACTTTTTCTTTGTCGAAAAAGCATTTTCTTAACCAGATACAACATAAAAATATCTTAAATAATGTAGGTAATTAATTTTAATTGGAAATAATATAATAACAGTTACACCAGTAGTCATCAAATATGATAAAAGCCTGAGAGAAGTGACTGAAATAAAATATTGTGAGTCTTAACAAATAATACAAAATACAATATGTGTAATTTCACCTTTTTAGAAGAAGAAAAATATAGTACCATGTCATATAACATAGCCACGGGTTGGTCGGAACGAAATAAATACTTGTAAACAATTCCAAGCTTATTAAACTGAAAAATACTGGACACTAACTTGAGCTGGAACACTATTCTGTAATTCGCACTAATCTGTTGCACTAGAATATTCCACTTATCTTTGGTACGCTTTATTCGCCCGTCATCTACACACGCAAAGCACAATTCATAGTTTACTTGCCTATTCGTCCGGATTTAGTCCGCTATCTTAACAAACACTCTGACGTCAATTTATTGACTGTAGCCGCGACATAATTTATAAGGACCGCGCCTTTCAGATCTTTTCGAAAACGTCCGAATTGTTCGGAAAATCTAAAATATGTGCAATGTGAATTGAACTTATTATTCGTCCTCAAATAAACCACTACAGCTGCATTTTATTTTTGACTTTGAATTTGAAAAATTATTTGTAGGTACATACAACAAAATAAAGTAATGAAAATCGTAAGGAGAAAAAAAATATGCAGTACAATGTTGAAAGAATTCATTGTCTTCTGACCTTCTGGCTAATAATGTATTTTAATATTTTGTAATTTATTATTCAAAAATCTATGACATACAATGCAACGAAGATCTTTAGTGAAATACCCGAGAAATAAGAAAGTAAAATGTTTTGATTCAAAACAAAGCACAGAAAATATTTTTGAGTATTACCTTTTTGTAAAAAAGACATTTAATTGATAGCATTAAGGCATTTGTATAATATTTTTGTAAGCACTATTGAAAAAATAATAATGAGAATAATATTGACTATATTATAACTAGCTTACTATAATATACTTTATAACTAGCAATTAAATGGTGTTCTTAACATCAAAAAACCTCACCAATATTTATCATATTTAAACAAATATTAGAGAGGAAAATTAAATTTGGCAATTATTTTATATTTATTAATCGTAAATACGCCAATTGATGTAACTTACACGAACTTAGCAATTAAACAGTGCTTACTTCTATTGGCCTGTTTGCTTTTCGATCGAAATGCGGTAGCCATTCCAATATACACTGTGGTCAAATTTTACAATAAATTATTAATATAAACAGACTTTCTCCATCTTGAATATTTGTACTGTTAAGGTTATTAATAACTATCGTAAACGCTGTTCAAATAGTAAAATTTAAAACTGAAATGTATACTGAAGATAATAATTATTTTCATCATTTTTATTAGTACGTTCTAAGAACACAATTATTAAATTTTGTCTAGTAGGTAATTGTTTTTCAAGAAAATACCAATAGAAATAACGTAAAAATATTTTTTTTTTAATTTTCAGGCGTATCTTTGTGTAGGTACATATTAAATAATTCGAGTAAATATTGTGTACACATTAAAAAGAATTAGCTTCATACTCTAGTAAAAAAAATATAGAAGTCTCATTTACAAGCGGCGACATCTATATACTGTAACACGGGAATGATAAATTTTCGATGGCGATTGCATAGTTGCATCAAATATGTAATATGAGATACACTATTATTTGTAAAACATTAATAACCTCGCAGGACTTATTCCTGCCTTAATGTGAGTCGAAAATTTTCAAGCAACCACGACATCTAAGTTTTCATTTTTTTTCAATATTTCTGACTTATTTTTTGTGAAAAAGTGGACTATCATTACAGTAAGTTAAATTGAATATGAAAAATTTATTCGTTTTAAAACGAGTCAAATAAAATAATAAAAGCCTTACGGTTCTAATTGGAATTTCTGCATGGTTTTTATTATTTCATTTAACTTATGTTAAAACGAATAAATTTTTTGTAATCGATATAAGTTACTGTAATACAACGTTTTGTAAATAACAAGTAAGAAATATTGAAAAAAAAATGCAAATTTTGATATTGCATAACTCCATAACTATTGATATTAGGTCATGGATGCTTGAACATTTTCTACTCATAATTAATGTTAATAGTATTATAAAGTATAATATCAATGTTTTCCAAATAACCCTGTATATTCAACATTAAAAAATTTGATAGATGTGTGGTTGATCTTGAGTGGAATAGGTTAATGTTATATTGTGTAAAATAATCACTTAAACCAGCCTTAAAGACATGTTGTAAGCCCTGTGAACTCCTAATAAAGACATCCAAACATGCTTTCACATATATGTTAATCGCATCATCTCTGTGACACATCGATTATTTATCTTAATTAATAATTATTTTGCCTATTCAATATAAAGATCGTTATTGACCCCACTGCACGTTTGTCATATGGTAAGTATATATTATGTATAACTAAATGTTCGTACCCGGCATTGCACGGGTTAAGGATAAAATTGAAAATTAATTTATGGTGGGAGGGGAAAGGGTAAAAGGGGAGTGAGGTTATGTGACCTTTGTTACCCGCCGGGTCCTAAAGAATAAGTTTGCAAATTTTGAGTGCGATCGGTCGAACGGTACAGATTTGCATCGAAAATATATCAGGAGAAGGGGAAGGAGTGAAAGAATAGGGGAGAAATGTCGCCTATGTTACCCGCCGAGTCCTAAAGAATAAGTTTCAAAATGTTGAGTCCGATTGGACGAACGGTACCGATTTGCATTCAAAATATATCAGGGGGAGAGGGAAAAAAGAATAGGGGAGAAATGTCGCCAATGTTACCTGCCGAGTCCTAAAAAGTAAGTTTCCAAATTTTGAGTCCGATTGGTCGAACGGTACCGATTTGCATCGAAAACATATTAGGGGGAGAAAAGGGGTAAAAAAATAAGGTGGAAATGTCGCCTATGGTACCCGCCGAGTCCTAAAGAATGAATTTCCAAATTTTGAGTGCGACCGGTCGAGCGGTACAGATTTTCATAAGAAATATGTCAGGGGAGGGGAAGGGGTAAAAGAATAGGGGGGAAAGTCGCCTATGTTACCCGCCGAGTCCTAAAGAATAAGTTTCCAAATGAGTCCGATCGGTCAAGCGGTACAGATTACAGATTTTCATCGAAAATATAGCAGGAGGAGAAGAAGAGGTACAAGAATAAGGGGGAAATGTCACTATGTTAGCTGCCGAGTCTTAAAGCATACGTTTGCAAAATTTAAATCGAATCGGACAGACGGTGTAGATTTGTATAGATAACAGACAGACAGACATTTAGTTTTATAGGTATAGTTAAAGTTCAAATATTTCATTGTAGTAATTTAGCATTCTCGGTAGGGGAGAAAATATTCGATTGATGTTGTAAAACTTGGTGAGAAATAAAAATTGGAAGTAGATCTCATTGATTGGGTGTAATATTAGGTATAAATTGTTTTCGTGAAAAAGTATTGAGCCCTTTAAAAGAGAAAGCCTCTCATATTATAGCAGTCATAAATTATTTACGAATTTTATTCAAAACTAGAAAACAAATATAAAATGCTCTCTCCACTCCTACAAAATAATATATATTTAAATAATAATTACAAAAATATATAAGTGTTGCAAGTTATATACAAATTGATCGAAATTATTATATTTGCATAATGTCACATAGTGCTGAGAAGGTGGCTTGTAGGTTTCCAGCATATGGGAGCCAGGGATGGCAGATACATGTATACATTCAGGTATTTTTTAAAGTTTTCGTATATTTTTAGGGTAGTAGAAAATAAATATAGAAGTGTAATGTTTTTTATTAATACTAGCACATGAAAGAACATATTATTTATTAAAATATATTATAATTTTTTTACTATAATTTAGAATGTAGATTTTCCCAGTATTCTTCTAATTATTTACCTCTTGAATCACATTTTTAGTACCAAATATGAAGAGAACCATCATATTCTAAGACATACAGTGGAAACTTATCCCCATCCCTGGCCATGTGCATTACCTATATACATTACTAACCCTTTTATGTAAGAGCTAGAACAATCCGTTAAATGAATCAGTAAATTTTTTTTATCCGTCATATCTATAATTCACATCAAATTGTCTTATCTGTGTCTTTTAAGTGTGGGAAACATTAAACTATTTTTTCTATATTTTATCTTACCAAGTAATTATGTCTTCCTGTTGGATCACCAAATAAATAAAATAAAAAATAAATATAATAATCTGTTATAATAATAGGGGTAAAATAGTATTTGTCAATTTAATAGAGAGAAGTGATCGATTAAACATGGACGATAGATATGAAAAACTTAGAGGGTGGCTTCAGAAGGAATCCTGAAACTAGAAAGTGAAACATAAAAAGCCGACGTGAACATTTTTTGGTGAACGATTTATGAAGTCTTTATCAACTTTAACGAATCATGTTTGAAGAAATTCATAAAATTTTGAAGTATGTGAAATTTTAGATCTACAGCTCCATTGATGTCAAGCAAATATAATATATTAATTTATTTTTTAATCTAAAAAATATGTCCGCATTAAAGAGCAATGCACTCGCGCACGGTATATCCGTGGCGGCATTAGGCGTTATAGGACTAGGGATGCGTTTTAACTGTTTTTTTTATTTATTTCAATATACGGTAAAAAAGTACCTATTGCATAATAGTATATACAAGAAAACAAAAGAGTACTATTAAAGCAAAGCAAAAAATTACAGTAGGAATTGAAGTTTTTTAAGGTTTTAGCAGTAACATAATTTAAAAATAGAATAATAATTTGTTTATGAATAGATTATGGATTCAGGGCGGCAGAGTGTAAAGCTTTTAGTAGAGCTTCTTTATAAAGTGCTAAACTAGAGTTAAAAATACCTATCAAAGTTATGTGCGTAAGTGTTACCAAGCCTATGCTGGCTATGTACAATGTTTGCCACCGTGATTGGGGTGATTTGAGTATCATAGGATAGACGATCGGTTCGAAGAGATCTATCCGTAGCTACTTTTTTCAATACATTTATACTTTTTGATAATTATTTTACATCTTTATAATTATTTATTTATAATTATTTTACATCTTGATAATTATTTTACATCTACACCGGGCATAAAACCTCCAAACATTATAACCAAAATGACGGTGTTGTAACATACATTAAAGCAAATCTAAATGTCGAAGTAACTGAACCAGATATAAGTGACGCCAATTGTTTAAAAATTAATTTGTGTAATGGTACCTACATATATGGGATTTATCGACCACCGTCCTTCCAAAATGCATATGAATTCACAAATTCTCTTTCTGAAGAGCTACTCACAATGGCCAAAAACCCAACAATGATCATTGCAGGTGACATAAACATTGACATAACTGCAAGTACTCCCACCACAAATGCATCTGAATACCTATCCATGTTAGCTGAACAAGGTTTCGTTCCTGCCATCAGCAACCCAACAAGAGGTAACGCATGTTTAGACCATATTATGGTTAAAAGCAAATTCTTGGTGAAAGGAATTGTATGTGAAACTACTATCACGGATCACTTTCCAGTAATGATTGATATTGGAACACAAAAAATAAATACAAAACCTTATACAAAACCCCGACACAAACTAAATTTTGAAATGCTAAAAAAAGACTTGGAAAAAGAAACTTGGTTACCAGTATACGAGACTAATGATGCTAATACATCATATTCAAAATTCCTGTATATTCTACAAAGCCACATTAAAAAAAATCAAGAACATATATCTAATAAATCGAGGAAAAAAATTAAGAAATCTTGGATAACTGAAAGTTTAGTTAACTGCATAAATAAGAGAGATGTGTTACACAAACAGTCTAAACTTAACCCTCTAAATGTCGGCTTACAAAACTTTTACAAAAAGTATAGAAATATTTGTAATAGAGCGGTCAAATCCGCTAAACACTTATATTACAAAAATATTATAAAAGAAAATCAACGTGATGCAAAGAAAACATGGGAAATTATAAGAGAAATGACTTCTACACAAAATACTAGAAGCAATGATATATGTGATATGCTGATTCCAAACAAAAATCATGCTACTGAGGATAAGGCCATTACTGAAGTGCTAGATAATGTAAACGGGCATTTCGCTTCGCTTGGTAAAAATTTAGCACAAAATATTTTGTCTCGTCTAAAAACTACTGAAGAAAACCTTAAAACAAATTTAAATTCAGCAAATCCATATTCATTTTTCTTTGCTCCAACCTCCATTCATGAAATTGCTGCAATTATTAGTAACCTAAAGTCTAACAGTGCCCCTGGAAACGATGAGGTAACAGCAAAAGTAGTGAAATATAATAAAGACCAATTAAGTAAGCCTCTTTGTTATATATTCAATCAAAGTCTCTCAACGGGTATCTTTCCAAATGCACTAAAACTGGCTAGAATCTGTCCAATATTCAAGGGTGGTGATCCCCGTAATCCGAGCCACTATAGACCTATATCGCTCCTAAGTGTTTTTTCTAAAATCTTAGAGAAGATAGTTAAAGTACGTCTTTTAAAATACCTGGATATTCACAAAATAATCTCCAACAATCAATACGGGTTCCAATCAAAACTCTCAACAGAAGATGCAATATGTCAACTAACGGAATTCTTAGTTACACAATTAGATAAAGACAAACGTTGTATTGGTATATTTTTGGACCTAGCCAAAGCTTTCGATACGGTGTCTCATCCACTGCTGCTGCACAAGTTATCAGCTTTGGGAATAAGGGGGACGGCTTTGGCGTGGTTTGAAGATTATCTAAATAACAGGGTTCAGGTAGTTAAATCGGGCGATCACTGCAGCAACCTCCACAAAACATCATATGGAGTACCGCAAGGAAGTGTTTTGGGACCCACGCTCTTCCTCATATATGTCAATGAAATGTGTAACTCCAATTTAGAAAACGGTAAAATAATTTCTTTCGCAGATGACACAGTGCTTCTTTTTCAAGATGATTCCTGGGAAGATGTTTTAAAAAAGGCACAAAGTGGATTGAATCGAATAACATCATGGCTTGACAAAAATCTACTAACAGTAAATGCTTCAAAGACAAAATACATGTGTTTCTCCATCAGTAAAAGAACAGTAATAAAGCAGCCCAAAAATCTACTGATTCACACATGTCAATCAAAAGATAAACCCTGTGATTGTACTAATCTGCAGACAACGGAAGATATACGATATCTAGGTGTGTACATAGACCAGCATCTAAACTGGAGAAAACATATTTTGAATCTTACAATCCGAATAAGAAAGCTTGTTTATTTTTTCAAAGAAATTAGAGATGTACTCGACGCATCGACAAGAAGAATAGTATACTATGCACTGTGTCACTCACTCATTAATTATGCAACTGTCAGTTGGGGTGGTGCAGCTTGTACTATATTAGATTCATTAAGCAAAGCCCAGAAAATGGTATTGAGAGTTCTTCATAAAAAGCCATTTCGTTTTCCTTCAGAAGAACTTTTCAGAGAATGTCACGTCCTGGACATCAATCAAACATATTTACTCAACACTTTAAAATATTTTTTCCGACATAAACAAGATCACCAACAAATAACTCACTCACATTCAACAAGGGCACAGGTGAACTGCAACTATCTTGTACCAAAATTCAAAAAAACTTTTTCACAAAGATTTCACCTCTTCCAAGCACCAAAAACATTCAATACTCTTAACACTAAACTTAAAACATGTAGCCATAGTCTCGCGTATTTTTCTTCTAAAGTGAAACTCTGGCTGCATGAAAAGGGAAGGAAGCATGCCCAAAACCTATTAAAAGCCATCATATAAACTAAATTTAAAATATACTATTCCTACAAGAACATTTACTGTCACTTACTGTCTTACTGTTACTGTCATCTTTTTAAATACTTTTAATTGTTTTATTTTATTTTATTTTATTAATATCCTATTCAGATCATTTTTTTCACTTACTGTCTTACTGTTACTGTCATCTTTTTAAATACTTTTAATTGTTTTATTTTATTTTATTTTATTAATATCCTATTCAGATCATTTTTTTCACTTACTGTCTTACTGTTACTGTCATCTTTTTAAATACTTTTAATTGTTTTATTTTATTTTATTTTATTAATATCCTATTCAGATCATTTTTTTCACTTACTGTCTTACTGTTACTGTCATCTTTTTAAATACTTTTAATTGTTTTATTTTATTTTATTTTATTAATATCCTATTCAGATCATTTTTTTCACTTACTGTCTTACTGTTACTGTCATCTTTTTAAATACTTTTAATTGTTTTATTTTATTTTATTTTATTAATATCCTATTCAGATCATTTTTTTTCCTTTGTCTATAATATAATTAATTAACACCATTATTAAATTGTAAACATTTAATTATTACTATTACTTAATTTTAATTGGCAATAAGATTTATTCACAAATGTTATATAAATAATAAATATTCTTGAACATTATACTACTGGAAGAGCACTGTCTGCTATAATACAGTAAATTACTAGTGTAGCAGGCAGGGCGTCAAATCAATTTAGTGTTTACTTGCTGCCAAGACACTCAACAACAATGAAAAAAGCTTCATTAAATTTTGTAAACACTGTAAACATTTGTAACATTGAACATTGAATAAACATTTGAATTTTTTGAATTTGAATCTTTTAATTTATTTTTGCATATTTTCACATAAACGTCACAAACTTTTTCTTGTAAGACAACGGCTTGAAGTTATTATTAAATGCTATCCTGTTGGTCTTACCTTCACGAGGCACGGCGTTCCGAAGTTGATTGAGAGTGCCAATTAGTCAAGCTTATGTAGTTGTTGCAATCTAAAAAAAACCTTTTGTCAATATATTGACATCATTTACTTTTACCCGCGCTATTATTTTTCAGATCTAAGCCTTATAATTCTGAGATATTTTTTCAATAGTTAGATATTGAAACGTGCACTCCATACCTACCTAGAAAGGACCTTTAATTTTTTTTCTTACGAATTGTCTCGCAACCCTGCACCCTCACCCACGCTCGCGCCGAAGTTCTGCAGACGCGGAACGGTTCTGCGTGTGACACAGCCATCACGGTTGCCTCATTTCACCTGTCAAGTGAAGTGTAATGGGATTTCTGGAAAGTTTCCGGAACCGTAGCCGAAAATTACCTTTGTGAATACCTCCACTGCGACCTGACACAGGTTGCACGACATGCCCTGTCGACAACCTCGACACTTCTTAATTGTCGGTTTTATTAAAACAAAATAATTATTATTGCTCATTTTCACAGACGAGATTTTGAGATTCGATTTTACTTGAGAAATAACTCTCAGTGAAGACATATTAATTATAGATGTTGCATAAAGACGAAGCTATATTTTTATATGGGATAGTAGGTATGGACAGGGTGTTCATAGGGCTTACGACCTATCGTACGGATGGCCTAAGTGATTACTTTACACAATGTAACGTCTATAATATATCTTGATCATGTATAATGAGACTTTTATAATATATCTTGATTAATTATTAATATCCCACTGGGGATGAAATCCAGTTATTGTTATTGCAAAACATTCCGATACCTACAATTCCTACTTACATATGGCGGACATCGAAGCGATCCCAGATATTCTATTATTTGGGCTCCCTTTCGGTGCGGGTCTCCTTTGCACATTCATATAACTTCTGAGCACACCTAATCTTGTATGCTGATGAGCCCATTTATAGTTCCGTAAAAGTTACATCAGTAATCAATACAAAGTAGGTACGTACAACGTACAAAAACTTCAGAACTAACCATGTTCTTGACACCAATAACATGGTTTTTGCAGATTTCCATATTTTTCAAAGTTTTAAGCAGTTATTTACTCTGCTAGGGATAAAGCATGCATACACCCGTGCATGCACACATGTACACATACACATTATCAATGGCTGTGAGCAAACTTATTAACGAAAAATACAATACAGATATTATAAGAGAAAGGAGAAACTATATTAATCATTTATCATGCAAAACTAAATTCTTCCATACTTTTTTCTACCAACTTTTCATAAAGAATATTTGTAGGTATATAGTTAATTATTTATTTATTTATTAATCGAGGCCCTAGTGGACTGTTACAGTACAAGAAAGTTACAAGGATTTTTATATACCTAACATAAAACACGTTTTAAAGTAAATAATTAAAATATAATAATATAAATAAAATATATTTAAGAGAACAATATATATAAACAATGGGACACAAGCAAACAGTAATAATAAGAAACCTTTAACATATTAATAAAAATGTAAAATAAAGATAATTAAACCAATATAAGATAAGAAGATAAAATAAACCAAAAAAATAAATATATATGTATTGTTCGGTATTCGTATATTCACGCCACTCGCACTCTGGCTCGTTTTACTTGACCCCCCTTCCCTCCTTCCTCTCGCTCTAAACAGTCGAAACCCACGGATCAAGGTGAAAGTTTGTCGTTCGTTTTTGTTGTCGTCTTCGATAGCGCGAAGTACGTATAGTGCGGATTACAAGTTGTACTCAGTAGTGTTCGTCATTAAATCTAGTTTTAGTGAATCATCAATCAAGATAATTTCATACCAGAACAAGGAGAAAGGACCACGCCGGTAATCGATATCTTGTCTGTCTCCTATTCCTCATTTCGAATTATACAGTCCATATCGTACATTTTCGTTCCCTCACCCCTTTATTACCCAAATCTCTTAAATTCCCGTATATTTCAACATCCATCCCCACGTTCGCGGCGAATTCGCGTCGCGTTCTAGTTTTCTCTTGTGCGTACGTATAGACTCGCACTATTTTACTTTTTTGCCTATTTCTACCAATTTGAAGCTGATCTTTTGATTCGAATTGAGATTAAATTAACACGTGTGCATAGTACTGAGATATATTTTAACTAATCTCTAAGATTTATCTCACTGTAACTCATTCCGTAGACACAGGCTGCAAGTCACTATTACACCAAATCTCCATTCCCTAATTGATTGCTAAAATTATATTTCTTAAGTACATTGAAATGCTAGAGGTGTACAAAAAATAAATGGCTGTAATTAAGTAGAATGTATGCATTTATTAATTCGTAAATTATACATTTCTTTCAAGAAGTCAACAGCGGAAGTACATCTGCAACATTTCAGTGCGGTTGGTAATACTCAATGCCTGGAGATAGCGAAATATCAATAACCACCATAGGAACACAAGTAAAGTTCGTATATATAACTCTGTTTGTTTCTGATGATGACGCAACTAGCGTTTAGGTATGTACATATTATATCATTAATAAGAAAATACGAAAATAAATCATATTAATTTTTATTTTGTTTATGAAACAACCGTGTTTTTATATTTTATCGAACAGCTTTCAAAACCATCGTTTTCTTCACCAGGGTGATAAAAAAAGAACAAAATCCTACAATTATTATCATTTGGCGGCCCTCGTAACCCAGTGGATATGGACACTATCTTCTCACACCGAGGGTTCCGGGTTCGATTCCCGGTGAGGTCACAATTAATCTATGTGATTTGCTTAAGCCCGGGTGTTTTGTGATGTGCATCACTTCTGTAATTGGGTCTATTAACCCGTTGAAGCGTAAAAATTAAAAAAAAAATTGTTAGTGAAATTCAATTTTACGAAACAAATTTCGGAAAGTAATTTTAAAAAAAAATTCTAGCAACTGACCGAGAAAAAAAATCCTTTTAAAAAATGTAATGTCTTCAAAATACCGGAAGAAATCACATACATCAATGGGATAGAAATTAAAAAATGAAATAAAAATTTTCTTTAATTTATAATTTTGCCTATTATTATAACATGAAAGTGCATGCGAATGAAAGTGCATAATACACGCGCGAAAAAAATATTTGTGCGGAAGTTTTTTGGGGAAGTTTTCATTTAATCACTAAAATAAACAATATTTCGAAAGTATTAAATTCCTTTAAAATGTCATAAATCGTTCGGACACAATTTGTTAATTTAATTTTGTCAGAATGATACGCAAAGACTTATTGTGCGTGGAAATATTTTATAAATTGCGCGACAGTGGAGCTTACAGGAAATAATTTAATTGGTACATAATACTCAACCATCATTTACCTCAAATTTTTCATGCCAAAATTATAATAAAAATCACGATACATTTTTAAAATTTAAAAAAAATATTCATTACCCGTAGAAGTCTTATCACATTACAGTTTTTTGACAATCAAACAGACAACTGAAAGTAAAAATTTACCGAATTTAAAATATAGTCTTAGATTTTAAACAGTTTAAATACCTTAACTCGTTAATTTTTAATAATTATACCTAACGGATTAACGCAAAGGGAATTTTAGAATTAATTTTAAAACTCGAATCTGATTTCATCTATGTATATCTGATATACAAAGTAAAACCCTATCTTAAACCTTATCTTTCATCTATATACAAAATAAAAACTTTCGTATAATCAGCTGTGGTATCATGAGATTTGCACAGCTTTTGCTGTCTGGAATTTCTAGAAAAACACAAAAATTTTCAGCTAATTTATTTCCCAAGTCATTTCCCTCAAGTGCTACGAAGTTTCGAAATATCCATTTAACTGTCAAAAAATAGGACAGGACCATAATTATTTGTTCAATATTTTTAGGTAATATTCGATTTTTAATTAAGAAAAAAGATGTAGAAAGAAGAGTGTTAAAAACTCAATTAACACAATAAATTGTTTGACTCTTTTTGTTGCATTTAAAAGAAAACAAAAATTTTCCTTTATGTTTTGAGACTCGTTTTGAATAAATAATTTTTGCGGACTTGATTAATTTTGACTCTTTTCTTTCGTACAAGTATCAATGTTGTTCATTGGAACATTAAGCAATATAAAATATACCTTTGTTTACAATAATCCAAATTTTGGTTGAAGTCGGATATATTATAAAATATTACTAAATTTAATTACTCAACCTTTTGTAGATATAGCACCTTAAGTTCCATGGCAGATTTAGCTACAATATTTTAAAATTTAGATCAAATATTTCAAAATTGAATTTTAATACATACAAAAAATATTTAGTTACAGTGACTAAAAATATGTATAAAATATGAAGTATTAAAATAGATTTGAATTGCTTTAGTAATTTGAAAGAATACGAGTACATTGTCATAATATACGAACCAACCATTTGTACATATCTGTAAAGACGTTTGTTTTAAATTCGTAAGTATTAAATCGCACCATTGAATTCTTATAAAAAAGGCAACATTACACTTTTTACGCCATCCTTACTTTTTACGTTAAGCAAAAGTTTTGAAAAATGGCTGTAATCACTCCCACACCAAAATAAAAATAACTTCAGTAAAAATCCCTTGTATGTATGGCTCTACGTAAGATCAAGACACACTCTTTCAGGATTTATGGACTTAAGATTTCAATAAAAAAATACATCATCTGAAAATTGTGCTCATTAGTTTATTTGGCGTATCGCATTATTTGTATATATTTTTCCAAAGTAACTTCTCAACTATGTATACTCCATCTCAATTTTTTGTTTACGTTTATTCCAATTCCCACTAATGTAATCGAAATACATATTTTAAAAATTTTAATGCATACAATTTTTAGTTTAGTTTTTTTTATAGTTGTAGCTCGTATATATTTCAAATATATTATATTTTAAACAAACAAGATAATTAAATAGAAAAATAAAAAGGAATATCTAAAGATTTTTCATAAAATATCATCACAAACCCTGGTGATGAGAACCCAGGAACATCATCAGCACGTTGTCATTCTCTAAAATTGCAGAACAATTAGCAGAACCAGATAATTAAATGTATTCTCACTAGATACCAAGGATTAATATGAATAATGTTGTCTCTATCTCATTTACATCAAATTGTATAGTTATCCTCTTTGTTACAGGTATTGCCTTCCATCAGCGTTTGGATAAAATTGTTTCTTAGAATCGTGTAGACATACAAAAATCAACAAAGATTTTTAAAAAACTAACCCATAAAAACCAAGATTTTATTATACTCCCTTTCTCATTTGTATTGTTTCCAATTTGATATTCCATCAACAAATTCCTCTTGGAAAATCTATTCCATGTATATTATTATCCTTAAAATTTATAGAATATTGAAAACGTAATAATTGGTATAGGGGGGCACGGCGTCGGCGAAACCGTCTGATCAGACCCATGGTTCGAGTCAGACTAGTTGAAACAGGTTTTGCGCCTTCTCCACGCGTCGGGCTCCTTTTTCATTTGTATGGTTTCCAATAAAAAAAAAACGTTAAAATTTCGAAAAATCCAAAATTATACCGTAATTAAATTTTTTAAATGAAAATTTGTGACATCATTTTTATCGTCGCCACGAGTCTGCCTACAGAGTTTCAACTCGATTGGATCACGGGAAAAGGGTGAAAATCGATCCAAAGTTTTTTCGGCAGACAAGCAGACGAAAGAGAGTAAAAATATATTTCTTTCAACAGAGTACATATCAATACAAGCTAGTGAATGTTAAATATTCATAAGGCGAAATGCTTTCCATCAAAATATTGTAGAACTAGTACTAAAAAAATGTAGAACTAAAAAACAAGTGTTTTTATTTCCATACATTTTTGATTAAGGAGTTTTATAAACTTACCTACAAAACAATAAATTAGAACAAGAATGTAAAGCTGATCTAAGCAGAGTTAATAGAATTAAAAAAGGATCGCTCAGGTGGTTTGGGCATGCTTAGCGAATAAATTAAGAAAAAATGGTAAAAATTACATTTCACGCAAAATTTTGACGATGCCAAAAAGAGGGCAACCGCGAAAGACGTGGCATGACCGGATTAACTGATGCTGGAAGACAGTCCTATTAGAAGCCTTAACATTCAACGAGCTTGCTTGCTAAGATATATAAATGTGGATGAGGCGAAAGTTGTGTCAGGACAGAAGAGTGTGGTGCTCTATCCCATTTCCATCCTTACAAAATTCAATTAACTCAGGAGCTCAAGCCACAATACCATTTGCAACGAAGAAAATTCGCTAATTGTATGAATGAAAATTGTTTTAAAATCATCATCTTTAGCGGTAGAGCTCATATTCATTTGAATGGTTTAGTTAATAAGTCAAATTGTGGAATTTGAGGCAAAGAAAATCCATGGAAAACCGATGAAAACCGAAAACCCCCACAAAGGGTCTCTACGGTGAGGATCACGGGCTGATGGATCATTTTTTTGAGAAGGAGTCTGGCCATGCTGTAACTGTAAATGAAATATGATGTCGTGGCATGATATCGAACTTTTTGTGTAAATCAAATGGATGATATGAATTGAAGAAGTGTGGTACAACAGGATGGTGAGAAACTACTGATTTGTTAAGACAACATTTTTTTGATCGTGTGATTTCCAGAAACGCTGACGTTAATTGGTCACCCAGATATTGCGACTTGATATTGTGCCATCGATATTGTGCCATCAATATGGTGCCATCGATATTGTGCCATCGTAATTGTAGCATCAATATTGTGCCATCGATATTGTGCCATCAATATTGTGCCACTGAAACCATAAACATTTACTGAACTGAAAGCAGAAGTCCAACGCGCTATTGTTGAAATTAAAAGAAAGCGCCTTTGAAGCGTCTCTTACGCAAAAATGGCGCTATATAAATTGACATAAACGTAAACATCTGTCATGCAAAAAATCTTCAAAATTTTTTCAAAAGGGTCAGGGTATGCACAGCCGCGGCGGTCATTTGGTCAACATCATATTCATAAATAATTTCAACATTTCTACTTTACAAATCAACAAAAATTGCAAAATATCATAATAATTTGTGAGTTTCATTATTTTAAAAATGAATTTAGCGCACCCTATGGGCCACGCTATATCTTATTCTCGTCATCTTATAGTGCCATCTCCTACTAGAGGTAGGCTGTATTTTATTGGTGGGTACAACTCTATTGACCGCCGCACGGAATACCCATTTAAAACAGTATTATTTAAATAAATAATTAAACTAATATTTAATATCAACGTACACAAACGTAGTTTCAAGAAAAAGTGTCGTGTAAAATTTTTAAGTAGCTTGGCTTTGGAGGATATGTCAAACTCACTACACATACATAATACTACATGTTATTATCGTTACTTTACACTGTGCACATTCGTGAGATAGACTTCGAGTTTAAACCTTTCATGTTTCCTTAATGATCCAGTACTTGTAAAAGCTTAATTCTGGAGTACATTGCGCTGTCGACTAATTATTAACAATTTTGTAAAAACAATACATCAGTAATATTGCCAGCCTCCATCCTCATGTTCTGATTTCACTGCCAGCCTATCTCCTTTCCGGATTTCTAAACCATATATGTCTATTAAGACTGTCGCTCCATCATCCTTTTCGAATATTAAATTAACGCGTATATTTAATTAAATTATCTACTAAACGTCGCATATTTTAGCATGTCTTGAATTTTGTTAAATATTTCATTCTCTTACTCATTATTAAACAAAAAAGTGTTCCCGTGTGCAAAGTAACGCTTCCACGACAATTACTTATTATTTTTTATTCTTGTATACTTATTTCACAGAGTAATGTTGTCCATTTGTTTTCTGAGTGGTATGATGTGCAAGGTGTGCTTAAATGTAAATATGCACAGGAAATTCATTCGAATGAGTAATTTTTCTCGCCCGCAGAAAATATCAGCCGCTGGCAGTCAACCTCAGAGTGAAGAAGTGTAATTAGTGCCCGTTGAATTGTCAATTATTGTGAAATGACGGAATGACATGAACACCGTCGAGCACATCACAAAGATGAAGGAGTGGTACAGCCGGTTCAAAGATGATCGCACATCAGTAGACAGCGAATCGCGAACCACGTAAGCCAAAATAACAAGTGTGGACTTTGGTAATGCAGGATCTTTGTATCACAGTCTTAAAACTTTTGAACGAAGCGCGGGTATGTTTGGATCGATACATTAATTTTTGACCAAAGATATAGGCTTGGACCATGAAGCAGCTCCATTAATATAATGTACCCGCCCACTTTTTTCGTCTGATTGTTTCTTGGTCAAACTCAGCATTTTTCTGGTTTTTCAGGCTTCCTACTCTCCCGGAATGGCTCCGTGTGATTTGATGTTGAGTATGTCACTGATTTGAATCGAGAGAAGACTTTATGCGAAACGTGACGGCTCAGCTGAAAAGTCTTCCAAAAGATGCGTTCCAGAAGTTCCAACAATGGCGGAACTGGGGTAGGTGGGTGAAAAGTAAAAGTAAAAAAGGGACGAAGCAGATTAGAGTAAGTATATATAATTTCTGTGGATAAATATGTTTTTACCGACCAAAGGTTCGATATTTTTTATATTACACACACACAGTAGTAGATAATGGTTTGGTTTGTTCTCTAAAATACTATAAAAATCACATAACTTTATGTTATTTTGGATGATTGTCGGTTAATTTATTGCGGTATTACGATACTTTGCAAACATATAAGCTGCTTAAAAATTATTTTTTTAAATAAAGAATTATGACTCAAGAATTTAACTAAAAATAGTTTTTTTTTCAATTTTCAGTTTAAACACACTTTTGCATCACACCATCCATAAATTTATGTTAAAATATAGCGAAATTATTATTATTTTTGCTTGTTCTGGTATTACATAACTAAAACAAAATATGACTATGTACAAATATTTATTTTACTAGCCGTACGCCCGTAAAAAAAACACTGAATATAATTCAACTATTATTTATTTATTTATACATAGCGTAGGGGGCGTAAATTAATTGTTCGCGTCTTAGCTTAGCTAAGTCTTTGTAAAGTACACAATGTGTATTATATACCGATAGTATATTATTGACGGGCCACGAAAAAGCGACGGTGGCTTTGTCTTCGAGTCGTCCCACTACTGTTCGAGGTTCGAGTCTCTCTCCCGCCACGTTATTTCGTGTTTTAGCCGTGAACTCCAGAAAGTTACAGACTTACAGGACAGACAGTCAACGAATTATTTGACAATATTTTTTTTGACAATAAGAAAATAACACGATAGAGAATGTACTGTTTATGGTTGAGAAGTTAAAAACAATGAAAATAATAAAACTAAAAGTTATTTTACAAATTGACAAATTAAAATAAATAAAAGTATTCATTAGATGAATGAACATTTCATGCAAAATGTCTACGTTACCCAAGAAATACAAACAAAAAAATAATAATATAAAGTAGAAAGAAAATACATAGCAATAGCACAATACAAAATTTTTTATATTATATAAAGTATAAAGCAAGAATACAGCAATAGCAGAAGCTTAAAAAAGCTAAATAAAATAAAGATTACACGAGAAAAGTAATAAAAAGTAAATATTAAATACACATGCTTAAAAAAAGCATAATTTTATAATAAAAAAATACATAACAATTAGTTATCTAACCCTATCAATAACTGACATACATTCCAATTATTTAAGTCCAATCATATTTAAGTTGTGTTTTAAGTTAATTCAGTTCAATCTTATTTAAGTTATGTTATAAGTAAATAAGATCAATGAGATACTTAATCCCCGCGCAAGTGTAGAGTGCATGAATTCCAAGGTCAATTACACAAATGTATTTTCATATAAGCAATTTGAATTCTGCAATTGACGAGTGCATGTTTATGTTAATTGCGCTGTAGACAATAGAGATAGTTGGGTATTTGATTCCAGATATTGCCACATAACACAAACATAAGTTGCCTGTTAAGTTTGAATTAGTGTGGTATGATGTCTCGATCGCGCGATTATTGGAATTCAGATCAGTGGATTTCAGACAATTAATTTAATAAGCATATTATAATGCAATATGCTTATCATGGTACATTTTCACTCGAGACTCGAATAAATCACGTACTTTTGTCTACCATGAGTCAAAACGCATTGGACTATTGTAAAGGATTAAATTTATGCATAAATTAAGGAGGTAAATGTTATTCATCAGAAAAAAATAGCGTAGAATGAAGATTTTGATGTATGAAATATTTTGAATATATTTTTTGTAATTAATACAGATAAAGTTGAAATAAAGTGCAGCCTTTATTTGCATGTTGTGATCTGCAATCGTGATCTTTGCCTCAGATTACGAATGCGAATAATTTAATTATTTGCATTCTCAGTAATATTTTATGGAGCGCTCGTGAGTGCACACGATACACGAGTGAGTAGTGCGAAATTCGTACGAATTAAAGAAGAGTGCACACACATTAAATATGAGTCCAGTGACTGTAATCAATAAAAGTTCAATTGTTTTTATTGTGTTTCATTTCATCTCCCAATATATAGTTAATACAACACATGACAATATATAGTGAATACAATTTTATAATAGGAAAAAATATTTGCAACGTGCCTAGATGAATGTATTGTACATTTTATTAAATAGTAAACTGGATGATTTCGAGCAAACCTGAGGTACTTACTTAAATAAAATACTTATTTCACTACACAAAGTAAAGTTGAAAAGAACGATCACTCGAAATAGTTTTCATTTTTAAAATAAACTCGCGAATAACCTGCAGCGGCCAAGGCATGCGGCATAGCCACCCAGAATAATAAAATACGAAGATGCTGGCATGTTAAAATTTTCATCTCGGATGGTCGTAATACTTTGCCTTTACGAACACTTCCCTAAAGCAGTGAATACCATTATTTGTAGACTGTATTCGGGAGGCCTTTAGAATAAGAAAGTAATGACATACGATCTACGTGTCGGAGCAGTCTAAGCGTCTCATTATTAATTACTAACTATTCCGACTCTCGAGGTGAGAGGAGAAATGTAGATATAAGTGTTGAGCAAAAACGGAAACGCTTATCTCTCCCATATGAATATCAGCGGTGCACAGCTAGGGGAGGAATCCAGCTGAGCCATTGTGCCCCCGTCCCTCCAGCCTGCAGCCTCCCCGGAGTGGAGAGCGTTTCACCATGTTTCCCGCCCATTCGATCTGTAAATTACCAGGAAACTCGGCTGCCGCCCGAGGAAGTGCTCCGGCGGCCGCGGCAT
The DNA here is from genome assembly GCA_016648135.1 of Agrypnia vestita. Lineage (NCBI taxonomy): Eukaryota > Metazoa > Arthropoda > Insecta > Trichoptera > Phryganeidae > Agrypnia > Agrypnia vestita. Next base: position 570,638 of record JADDOH010024209.1, read on the forward strand.
CCGCCCGCCCACCCCTTACTTACACCTCGCACTTGTCAACCCTCGCTCTTCACCCGGCTGACCCCGCGCCCTGCTTGACTTCCTGTTTTGCTGCCTCGCCACCTTTTTGCATCTCCCTACACCGTTTTGTGCTGAATGCAAAATTTTATTTTTATTTTTATATTCTCTACCTTTTACGCACTCACAAACCAAATATACGAAATAGTGTTATTAGATTATCGATCAAATTTGCAATTAACTTTGTGTGTACCATATTGAGCGTAATAATTATTGTGTATAGACAAGTTTTTATTTATTTAACCTAACATTTTTTTCCATCAAGAAGACAAAATATATATTCTTATCAATTATAAAATAAATTTATTATAGTACAAGTTTCAGAGACGAATTTATTTATATGGAAAACTTGTATCGAAGTCTTTACAGGGTGTCCCAGGGCTTCTTTCATACATATATTTATGTGTTAAATAAAACGGTATTTTATACGAACTATATGTTTGACTGAGAAGCAAACTAGTTCGGTCTACACCTCCGCCGTGATAGGATGCGCTCTTGAAGACTTCAGTGAAACGTCGAGATTTTCTTCTTAGTAAAACATACGGTTCGTACAAAATATCCATTTTATTTAACACATAATTTTGTAATTATCTTTAAAATGCGTGGATATGTAATCTGGTAAAAGCTTGTATCCTAAAACCTTATAAAAAATTATTTGTGTCTCTTGTTACATTAAATCAATTCTACGTTTTCTATCTATTGTAAAGAATCTAAAAATCTATATCGGTAACTTGTACATTTTTTCGCATCGGATGAACGGATGCTATTATGATTGGTAAATGTTATAATCATATTTTTCCGGGATTTCACCAGCTTAATTTTTTCGCGTGAAATGGGCGCCACGAAGATTTTGTGATCAAACAATTTTCGATTCTCTTCGAAGTTGAAGAGAATATATATTAGGTCCTTACATATGAAATTGGCGTTTTGCCGTACTGGCAAATTTGATCTCAAATATCTTCTCCTTGGTTAAGAATTCCAAATCCAAATTTAGACAGCTATTTACTCATGTATTTGTGTTTTGAAAATTATAATTCATTTGTTTTTTCCTCAATTGTTTTTTTACTTTGCGTCACTCAGTTTACAAAATGAAAAACTTGAAATATCGCGTTATTTACGAGTGCGAGTTCCACCGTGGCACCAGTGCTGCAGAAACGGCTCGAAGGATTAATGATGTGTATGGCGACGGTGCCGCAAAAGAAAACACAGTGCGTTTTTGGTTCCAACGTTTTCGTTCTGGAAATTTCGACCTGCAGAACAAGCCCCGAGGACGGCCGGAGACCAAAGTTGATAATGAAGAATTGAAGGCTATTGTGGAAGCGGATCCATCGCAAACCACATCCGAGTTAGCTGCAGGCTGCGGTGTTAGTGATAAAACTGTTTTAATCCACTTGAAGCAAATTGGTAAGGTGAAAAAGCTTGAAAGGTGGGTACCTCACGAATTGAGTGAAGCAAATCAACAAACGCGAGTTACTTGTGAGCGTTTGGTGGACTAGTGCTGGTGTCGTTCACTACAGCTTTCTTAAATCTGGCCAGACGATTACGGCAGATGTCTATTGTCAGCAACTGCAAACCATGATGGAAAAGCTAGCTGCTAAACAACCGAGGCTGGTTAATCGCTCTAGGCCACTGCTGCTTCATGATAACGCTAGACCACACACTGCACAACAGATGGCTACCAAATTAGAGAAGCTTCAATTGGAATGTCTAAGACATTCACCGTACTCTCCGGACCTTGCCCCAACAGATTACCGTTTTTTTCGAAATTTGGATAACTTTTTGCAAAGAAAAAAATTCAACTCCAATGGGGCAGTCCAAACCGCCTTCAAAGATTTTATTGATTCCCGTCCGAATGGTTTTTTTAGTAAAGGGATTGATGAACTACCTATGAGATGGCAATAGTGCATAGATAGCAATGGTACATACTTTGATTAAATAAATATATAATAATAAAAAAAAAAACGGCTTTATGTTCCTCCCATACTAAACGCCAATTTCATATGTAAGGACCTAATAGTCTATCCGCAGGTCAGTGATCGTTTGAACGCATATCATTTGGTTTACTCATTTATGAAGAGAGAGGAAACGTAACTTAACATTTTTTTGCATGATTATCATATTGAGAGGTATTAATTGAATATTAAATTCACCATGCTTTTTTAAAAAAGTTTTCTGTCGTGCTTTGGGGGGAATTCACCTTTTTTATGATATAAGATATCAAGTTGTGTATTATAATTAAATATATAGGTATTTTCTTAAAAAACTATAACATAAAAATATTACAGAATTACGGTTAGATTAATTGAGTATTTTGAAAATAAAACAAGTATTAATAGTAAATTGACTTAATTAAATGAAATTAATTAAATAAATGAAATTAATTAAAATATCTTAAATAACCAGGTCTTTTTTACAAAAAGTTATCATATAAATTTGTTTTCTTTTTAGTACGTAATTATTTATTCATTACCCATATACAATTTTTTTTTATATTTTTACCCGTCTTTATCTCGATTTTTGATTTTTAATGTGTTAGCAGTATATACTGTGTCCTGACGAAGGCACCATTGGCCCTGAAACATGTTGATATTTTCAATACATAAGTGGTGAAAACAAAGTATATTTTAATTAATTACATAAAAAGATATTTCATTTATAAATAATCTATATTTATAAGCTTTTTATGAATTAAAACTTAGTTTGGTATAGTTAAAATGTAATGTTACTTTTTTTACTGTTGTCATTTTATTTTTACATTTTGAAAAACTATATTTACAGTTTAAACGCAAGGATTTTATTGCAGTAGGTATATGTACATTTCATTAATCAGTTGTCCTTAATTTATAATATAGTATCAACTACAATATTAAAAATTATGTGCTTTTATTTCACAATTCACTGTATTATTTATTTAGCGTTTTTTCTATATTTTTTTGTCCCGTTGCATTTTTTATTCTATCCTATAGTTTGTTGAATAATTTTGGTATTATGCATTGTTTGGTCCTGTCTCCTGGTAATAATTTTTTTTTTTTATTTCTAGTTTTTTATTCGTTATTTGTCTTGTCATATGTACTTGTGTTTTAAATTTATCCTTCTCGTATTATTTCCGTGTCAGTTTATAGTAAAATTGTTTTTGAATCGGTAAGATTTTACACATTTTGAATAGGTTTTCCTGTTTCTTTTTGTTTTTTACTTGCTATAGTTTTAATTATTCTTAGTTTTAATTGTTTTACTTTGTCTAAATATGATTGAAACGTCAATTCGTAGCTGCTAAAGCCGTAGTTTACAATTGAGTCTACCAAAGTATTATATACCTAAGCAATAACATGTGTCTTGGAATACAATATTTGAGATGAAAGATTTTACCAAGCAGGATTCTTAGTTCATGTGTCACATGTGTCTTCTATAATTTATTTTAATTTATAAAATGAGTTTATTGTAACAATATTTGTATATGTATGTTCTGAGAACACAATCACTGAATTTTTTCCACAGAGGGATAATAAATTGTTAATTTAGATATATAATAGAAGAAGAAGAAAGAAAAAGCTATTAATAAGGGAAACATGAAATGTATTTATATTTTTTCTTACGGTGGAATTGGTGAATATTGCATAGTGTAAAGTGAACACTAAAGCCAACTCACACAGTTCATAAGGGCTAAGTCATCCTATAAAGACTTCCATACACTGTTTTCATGTAAATAACTTCATCTCTGTGAGACTTATATCATTTATCTTATTGAATTTCATGTTTCTAACTTGATTTGACGGATATAAAAGCGAAGGTAGAAATATCCAAAAAAATAATGCAGTCATCGAGGATAACTAATTCCAAATGTACCTACAGAATTTTAAATTTTATAGAAAACATGATTTTAAAAGGGATAGATACATAAAATCTAGAATTCAGTACATTCTAAATTAGTAATCCTCGGTAACGGCATCCAAAACATTGGTTTTTTGTTTTAGATATTGCTGCCTTTCTTTTATATACCTCGTTTAATTCCTATATATATGTACTGCTTTTTTTATGTATATATTTTATGCACAATTCGTACTCACTGCAGTATTTGCAGGCTACGGAAAACACATACGATGAACATATTTTTGCTGTAAATTATTCTTAGTAAGTATATTCTGTAACCAAATCATTAATGCTTTGCGCAATATTACATATTCAAATTCAAATTCAAATTCAAATGTTTATTCAATGTTCAATGTTACAAATGTTTACAGTGTTTACAAAATTTAATGAAGCTTTTTTCATTGTTGTTGAGTGTCTTGGCAGCAAGTAAACACTAAATTGATTTGACGCCCTGCCTGCTACACTAGTAATTTACTGTATTATAGCAGACAGTGCTCTTCCAGTAGTATAATGTTCAAGAATATTTATTATTTATATAACATTTGAAAAATTACCACATAATACAAGTGTATATATTTTTATACATATATATTTATAATACATTTATAATACAAGTGTATATATTTTTGGCAATAATCTCATGTCTCATAAAACACCGATTAGGAAAAAAATTAAAATCTTACTTTTATTAAGGTAAATAAATAAAATATTTAATCATTTAACATTCGAGTATGCTAATAAAAGACCAAGATTAAACGAGTGTTCATTAAAAATATTAGTTAAGCATTGAACAATATTTATGTAGATTTTTTATGTATATAGTAGTACATTTTTTAAAATAGAGCATTCTTTAATGGATAAAGCTCAACTCAACCGTGTATTCAATTTGTTTCTGTTTGTACCGCGTGATTTATATTGGACATGCCAGGTCGTCGCTACTGAGTTTTTAATCTGCCTCTTTTTGTATAATATGACTTTTTCATACGGAACAAAACAAAAACCATTAAAATTTTTCAATATTCTATTATTCGTTTTATTTGTCCAAGTAACATTATTAATGTCAGTGAAATGACAAATGATATTGTTGAAACGTACGTCGATTTTGCCAGAATGACTATTGTCGACTATTCTCATCAACATGAGAAGTATATTTTTTAAATAATAACCATCAAGTATTTTACTTTGAAATATTTTTTGTTCCCCATGATTTTTGAGTGATATATTTAGATATAAACTATGGGGACTGAAACTAAGCAAATATGCGCTATTCATATTCTTATATTCTAGTGCATCTCATTTTTTATTAGTGTTGTCTTATATACTGAGCAAGAACTCTAGCACATTTAATATGTTTTTGGTATGATATTAGGTATGTCTTAAATCTCAAATAATAAAAAAACAGCTTTCTGTCGACACTTCCGTTTTGTAGGCAAACTTGGAAAGGCACCCATATGTATTGTAACGAGATAGAAGGTAATCATAAAGGTAAATCAGATAATAAAGAACGTAATCGACGATTTTAGCACTCAACACCTTTTATATTAAAACGAGCCTTAACATAAATTACGGTACTTTTACATGTCAGCTCCTTAGAAATTAGTAATTATTTATTTTATTTAAAAAATTCATAAAAAAAATTCGTAAAGGAATCGAGAAAAAAATTAAAAAGAACTTCTTCTTCAAATGTAGCAAATTTATTTTGTGGTAACATAATTATAATTAATATAAATTAACTTTGTTTAAACCACTTATTTATTGAAAAAAATCAACATGTTTCAAAGCCAATGGCTTCTTCATCAGGAAAACAAAAATATTTTTGTTTTCCTGATGAAGAAACCATTGGCTTTGAAACATGTTGATTTTTTTCAATAAATAAGTGGTTTAAACAAAGTTAATTTATATTAATTATAATTAAAAAGAATTTCAAAAATTTCAAAAAAAAATTACTATAAAGAAGTAACGGGGACAGACAGACGGACGGACGAACAGACAGACAACCAAATTATAATGATTGGGTTTGGTAGATGGTTAAGGTTTATTTTATTTGAAATTTGTAATTGAGCCTTGACCGATTCGAATCATAATGTTTATTTCCAAAGCTATCTTTAAATAATCGTTGAAATAAATATTCGTTAAATCTTGTATCCCTCGTCGCATTAGTATATACCCTGCTCAGCACACATTTAAATCAGAGAGAGTCAAAGCAATGAAAAAAAACTATTTCATATTTCTGCACCGTTTTAATCATTTGATTTGCCATATGTTAAGTTCTTGACGTAAGTCAGAAATATGTTTAAAAAATGTAGACTGTAATGAAATGTAGATGTTGCTTATCTCCAAAATTTTTATTATTAGAACATGTTCCGATCATAAGTTAGGCAGGAATCTACCTCTGAAGTGTTGTTATACCTCGTACATTGCGAGCAAAAATATATAGACGCTACAAGAAGACATGATTTATTTTTATAATGATAATAAAACATATAAGGTAATAGAAAAATGATTTTTTTCATTACATTGAGCAACATTGTAGATTGACATTCCTGAAAAATATTCCCTGATGATGGAATGGTAATTTCTGAAACATTTTGGTGAAAAAAACTAACATAAAAATTTATACATACAAATAAAATAATCAATATTTTTTTAGAAAAATTAATGTTCGATCGTTGTTGATAAGACGTTAGCCTTTATTTTCATATTAGAAAAATGCTGCTAATATACTCATACATAGTAAAAACCACCACGGTATTCGTGCTTACCAGCTCTATTAAATTAATATGAAGTCATTTTTATTTTCAAAACGCAATATCAAACGCCACACCCCTGAAAAGTTCGGATTAGACGACTTCTGGGCGTGACAGATTACCGAAAGACTAGATTACCGGGAACTTATTTGACTATCATTAAATAATTTATCACATTGCAAATTCCCACATTTTAATAAATTTAACAATATTAAAGAATATAAAAATAATTATTTCAAAAAAAATAACGATAATATTATTATTCCCTGATTACCTAACGGGAAATAAGTTTTTATGGCAAGTTAAATGAATTAATGAATTTACTGCTTTACTGAGTTATTTACTGAGTTATTGACGATGAAATATACTCAGTTTTTTGTTTTTATTTGACAATTTTATATGAAACATCAATAAAAATAATTTCGTTTTCCGTCTATCTGTCCGTAACTTTCTGTAATATCCGTAACATATTTTATAAAAACTTTTTTCTTCTTTTTTTTAATATACTTATGCTTTAGAATGAATAAATAAATACTTGTGCTTTAGAAACCAACTTTTCATTTTTGACGAGTTACAACTATTTTCGACTCATAATCAAGGCAGAAATATAAATCTGCGAGCTTCTTAATGTTTTCCAAATAAACCTGTATAATAATATGTTCAACGTTTGTAATAATAAAAATAGGAACAAATTCTCGATTTGACCATAAGAATGAAAATATAATACAGAATATTTTGAGTTTGTTCAAATCTTTCAGAACAGTGCTGGATTTATGTCACAGAGACATTATTAATCAATTAGTGTATATTATAGATATCTCACAGAGACGAAACTGTATTAATTATGGGAAAGTAGGTATAGAAGTCATTTGGGTGTAACAGGACTTATGACCTGTCTTTTGGTTGGCTTAAGTGATCACTTTACACAATTGTAACATTCGCTATTTCCACCCATGATAGAATATACCATGCTTATTCATTTTGTGGAAGTTGTATATATGTTCAAATTGCGTGAAGCTTTCATATATGAGTTGTAAGCGCCTTTTCCATGCGGCCTGTACAAAGCCATTTTCATTCCCCTAAATCCCCACAGATGTCGCTAATGAGAAAATCTACAATTGATTTGCGGATTTTGGGTAACGCCAATATACTTTTCTTTTAGGGGAATGAAAATGGCTTTGTACAGGCCGCATGGAAAAGGCGCTTACAACTCATATATGAAAGCTTCACGCAATTTGAACATATATACAACTTCCACAAAATGAATAAGCATGGTATATTCTATCATGGGTGGAAATGGCGAATGTTACAATTGTGTAAAGTGATCACTTAAGCCAACCAAAAGACAGGTCATAAGTCCTGTTACACCCAAATGACTTCTATACCTACTTTCCCATAATTAATACAGTTTCGTCTCTGTGAGATATCTATAATATACACTTATTGAAAATATAATAATTCCTGGTATTCTTAAAGGGCAGTCGACAGAATAAAAAATTATCTGCTTCAGTGCCCGCATTCTCCGGAACCCTTATCTTGGCCCATACCAATGGTATTATATGTTACATATGGTTTGCTCTCTACATGTTTCAGCTACTACATCACCACAGCCATCCACAACCGCCAATATCTCGCTATCTGCAGAGCAATATCCGCAGGTGATTCGGCCATAATCGAAACTCGACATCACCCTGCATGCTCCGGATCGAACTTTTATATTAATAACATTTTGAAGCAAAATTTCTGCTTCTGAAATTTTCAATCTCGTTTTTGTCAGTTTAATTAAGTAAAATGAACATTTTAAATAGGCAATTTCATTTATTTGACAGAATATTAACGTAGTGTGCTGGCGCACGAGCAAAATTAATTTGATAAATTTATTTTGGATTTATAAAATAATTAACTGATTAAATTTTAAAAATTGCAAAGTACTGGCTAGCTTGTATTCAAATAAATATTTACCGAATATTTTGGTGTTGACGATCGAAAGTGTATCTCTCTAATAGCCATCTTAGTCGCACTACTTTTAGGGCCACTATTTCATGATTAATTTGTAAATTTGGGTAGTATTTAGAAAAAAAAAATATTTTCAAAGCGAGTTAGATTAGTAATACAAGCAGGAAACGAGATAAAAATCTTATTACATTTTTATTTTCTGATGGTTTTAAATAATTTTATGTAAGTATTAGAAATCAATCGTCATTTAAATGTGTATATACTGGTGTCCAAAAATGTATGCATTGTTTTAACTAACTAACTAACTAACCATCACGCCGTTTCCCTGCAGGGGTAGGCAGAGAGGATTGAACGCCACACTCTTCTATCCTGGCACACCACTTTTGCTTCGGCCACATTCATACATCTTCTCATACACGTTCTACGATTGTTGCGGCTTTTAACAGGGCCATCCTCAAATACTTGTAGTACCTGATCGTGCCAGGTCTTTCGCGGACGCCCTCTATTCCTGTTGCCTTCAACATTCGCCTCATATATTTTCTTAACCATCCTTTCCTCGTTCATACGTTCCACATGACCAAACCATCTCAGCACTCCTTTCTTTATTCTATCTACCACACTACAGCCAGCATTGCATTCACTTCTAATTTGTTCATTCCTCACTCTATCGACCAAAGGTATTTTCACCACAGAGTCTTAGTTGGACGCATTTCAACCGCATTCAGTTCTACATTTCATTCCTCTTGTGTGCTCAATTACCAGCCTCACTTCCATACATAAGGGTTGGGCACTAGAACGCCATTATGTACCGCTCGTCTGGCTTCTTTTGACAGATTCTGATTGCGCCAATGCAATTTAGGTGCCACCATTAACTTTGTTTCCCGCAGTCACTCTCCTTTCGATATCATTCTCAGCCTTGCCGTCTCTACTAAACATACTTCCCAAATACACAAACTCGTTCACTTGTTCTAAGCATTCGATGTTTATAATTACATCACACTTAGTCACTCTTTCGGCTCTCTCGAATACCATCACTTTCGATTTGCTGACATTCATCAGAAGTTCACTCTGCATGCATACATCGGACATCCTGGATACCAAGCACTGCAGATCAGCTTCACTGTTAGCCACTAATACTGCATCGTCTGCGTAAAGCAGACAGGATATGGTGAGTCCGTCCATTTTCGCTCCAACTTCTAGATCCTTCAGTTCTTTCATACAATTATCCATATACAGGTTGAAAAGCCATGGTGACATTACGCATCCCTGTTTGACACCTTTTGTAATATCAAACCATGATGTGAATGTCCCATTAATTCTCACGCAAGCACTACTTCCTTCGTACAGGGATGCAATTGCCTGTATGAGTTTACTCTTCACCCCATATTCAGACAAAACATTCCATAACTTTCGTCTTATCACTCTGTCATACGCTTTTTGGAGATCCACAAAGGCACAAAAAAGTTTTTGGTTCTTTGCCAAAAACTTTTCGGTCATCTGGCGCAGTGAGAAAATCTGGTCCATGCATCCTCTTCCATTCATGAAGGCTCCTTGTACATCTCACACTTTTTCTTTCGTTGTCGACCTCACTCTTTCTATCAAAATTCTCGCATACAGTTTGCCAACAGAGCTCAATAGGTTAATGGCCCGATAGTTCGCGCAGTCCATTCGCGACCCTTTTCCTTTGTATAGAGGCATGATAACAGCTCTTCTCCAATCCTTAGGAGTGTAGCTGCCCTCTAAACATTGGTTGAAGAGTCTATGAAGCCACGTGAGTATTACTGGACCACCACCCTTAATGTACTCGGCAGCAACATTGTCATAACCCACAGCCTTGCCATTCTTCATGTGCTTTAATGCTCTTTTAATTTCTTCCACAGTTATTTCATTCACACTGTCGTCACTATTCATAAATCCGTTGGACGCCTCAAAGGAGTCCTCACTCACATTCCCATTACTCTCATACATTTCTTCAAAAAATTCCTGCCATCTATCTTTTATTTCATTCTCGTTTCTAAGCATCTTTCCATTCTTTGACATAATAGCATTCACACAACCTCTTTTCGTACCACTTCGAGACTTTTTAACTTCCTTCCAAAAGATCTTGATATTCTCTTGGAAGTTCTGAGTCAATTTAAGACCATCGTCCTTCCTCAAACGCTCCTTTCTTTCTTTCACTCCGTGCTTTACCTTTTTCTTACATACAATATATAAATCCTTTGCTAGCGTATATCCATTCACATCTCCATTCTTTGATGCCAAGAGGTTACACCACGCTTTTTTCTTCTCATTTATAAGATCTCTAATCTCGTCATCCCACCATGCATCTCCTTTCTTCCTTCCTTGGACGGTCACACCGCACACTTCTTTGGCTGACTCATACAGGCTCTTTTTGATGTGTTCCCATGCACTATCAATATTGAGCTCTTCCATACATTTCTCATTTAACCTTTCAGCGGTTTTCCTTTCAAACTTTTCCCTGGTATCCTTCTCTTGCAATCTTTCGATTTTGACCCTAGTCGGGGCTACCACTGTTTTCTTCTTAGATCGCCACCCATGAAACAGATTCACTCTTGATACTACAAGAAAGTGATCCGTTTCAATTTCAGCGCCTCGAAATACTCTGGTGTCAACAGTGGCGGACCTCAATCTAGAGTCAATTACAACGAAATCAATCATTGACCTTTCATTTCCTCTTTCCCACGTATATTGGTGGATTCCTTTGTGTTCAAAAAAGGTATTGGATACAAAAAGGTTCCACTCCAAACATACTTCAAGCAAACTATCGCCATTTCCATTCGTCCTTCCATCCCCAAATATACCAAGCGCAGACTCGAAGCCATCTCTTCGAGTTCCAACCCACCCATTCAAATCTCCAGCCAAAATCAATCTTTCGCTGTCGCTTTTCATGTCTATGACATCTCTTACACTCGTCCAAAACTCATCTTTCACTTCGTCTTTATCTGAGTTTACAGGGGCATAACCTACAATAAGAAATACCCCAGTGATCCCAATTTTGACACGGATCCACATGAGCCTGGCACTAATGAACCCATATTCTTTCATACATTCGACCATTCGCTCAGAAAGCATCGTTGCAACACCCTGGCATGCTCGGTCTGCCTCTGGGACTCCCGACCACAGTACGAGCAGACCATTGTGTTCCATCTCTCCACTTCCTTTCTTCATACTCTAACTTATACATAGTACATCTAAACATTTACTCCTCATGCTCTCACACATTTCATTCATCTTCCTTTCCATTCCTCCTCTAATATTCCACACACCAATCCGGCATTCTATCCTCCTCTTTGCGC